>JAKSZT010054515.1:3119238-3209161 GCA_026826555.1 Tolypeutes matacus
TGGTTCAACATAAGAAAATCAATCAATGTAATACACCACATTAACAAGTTGAAGGGAAAAAACCACATGATCATCTCAATAGATACAGAAAAAGCATTTGACAAAATCCAACATCCTTTTTTGATAAAAAATATTTCAAAAGATAGGAATAAAAGGAAAATTCCTCAATATATTAAAAGGCATATATGAAAAACCCACAGCCAACATCATACTCAATGGGGAAAGGTTGAAAGCTTTCCCCCTAAGATCAGGAACAAGACAAGGATGCCCAGTGTCACCATTGTTATTCAACATTGTACTAGAAGTTCTAGCTAGGGCAATTAGACAAGACAAAAAAATTAAAGGCATCCAAATAGGAAAAGAGGAAGTAAAACTCCCACTGTTTGCAGTTGACATGATCCTGTATTTAGAAAATCCTGAAGTATCCACAACAAAGCTACTTGAACTAATAAATGAGTTCAGCAAACTGGCAGGATATAAGATCAACACACAAAAATCAGTAATGTTTTTGTACACTAGTACTGAACAATCTGAGGAGGAAATCAGGAAGAAAATTCCATTTTCAATAGCAACAAAAAGACTCAAATACCTAGGAGTTAATTTAACCAAGGAAGTACAGGACCTATATGCAGAAAACTACAAAACAATGCTAAAAGAAATTTAAAAAGACCTAAACAAATGGAAAGACCTTCCATGTTCATGGTTTGGAAGAACAAATATCGTGAAGATGTCAATCTTGCCCAAACTGATTTATAGATTCAATGCAATACCAATCAAAATCCCAACAGCTTACTTTACAGAATTAGAGAAGGCAATTACCAAATTCATCTGGAAGGGTAAGTGCACCCGAATAGCCAAAAGTATTCTAAAAAAGAAGAGCAATGTGGGAGGAATTTCACTGCCTGACCTTGAAACATATTACAAAGCTACAGTGGTCAAAACAGCATGGTACTGGCATAAAGATAGACATATCGATCAGTGGAATAGAATTGAGAATCCAGAAATAAACCCTCACCTATACAGTCAACTGGTTTTTGACAAACCTACCATGCCCATGCTGATGGGAAAAAACAGTCTCTTCAACAAATGGTGTTGGGAGAACTGGATATCTATAACCAAAAGAATGAAAGAGGACCCCTATCTCACCCCCTATACAAGAATCAACTCAAAAGGGATCAAAGATCTAAATATAAAAGCCAGGACCATAAAACTACTAGAAGAAAATGTAGGGAAACATCTTCAAGACCTTGTAGTAGGTGGTGGTTTCTTAGACCTTACACCCAAAGCACGTGCAACAAAAGAAAAAGTAGATAAATGGGACCTCCTCAAAATTAACACTTTTGCACCTCACAGGACTTTGTCAGAAGGGTGAAAAGGCAGCCAACTCAATGGGAAAAAATATTTGGAAATCACATATCTGATAAGGGTTTAATATCCAAGATATGTAAAGAGATGTTACAACTCAACAATAAAAAGACAAATGACCCAATTAAAAAATGGGCCAAAGACTTGTATAGACATTTCTCTGAAGAAGAAATACAAATGGCAAAAAAACACATGAAGAAATGCTCAACATCACTCATGATTAGGGAAATGCAAATCAAAACTACAATGAGATATCATTTCACACCTATCAGAATGGACACTATTAAAAAGACAGAGAACTACAAGTGTTGGAGAGGATGTGGAGAGATAGGAACACTTCTTCACTGTTGGTGGGAATGCAGGATGGTACAACCACTATGGAGGACTGTTTCGCAGTTCCTAAAGAAGTTGAATATAGACTTGCCACGTGACCCTGCAATACCACTACTGGGTATATACCCAGAAGAACTGAGAGCAGTGACACAAACAGACATCTGCACACCGATGTTCATAGCCACATTATTCACCATTGCCAAAAGTTGGAAACAACCCAGGTGTCCATCAACAGATGAATGGATAAACAAACTGTGGTCTATTCACACGATGGAATATTATGCAGCTCTAAGAAGAAATGAAGTCATAAAGCATATGGCAACATGGATGAATCTGGAGGACATTATGTTAAGTGAAGCAAGCCAGACACAAAAGGACAAATACTGTATGAATGCATTACTATGAACCAAATATATTGTGAAATATATTGTTGGATTCACACACACAAAAAAACAAACAAAAAACAAAACAACAACAAAAAAATTTATACATATCCATTACATTTAATTGAGAAATGTATATATTTATTCATCTGTGTTTACTTTTTAGTTTTTAATTGCTTATGTTTTCAATTATTAAATGTACAAAATAAAGTAAAAAAAAAATTGTTCTGTTTTTCAATCTGTTTTGTTATGGTTTGTGTAATGCTTTCTTTTTGCTAATGAAAATAAACTTTTTCTTTAGATAGTAAAGATATTTTCACATTAAATGCAAACTAAACCCTACAAAAATCATACATTCCTGTTGTTACAAAAATAAATTAGTTTAAAGATATTTTTCAGATTAAAAATCAAACCAACAAAAAAATAAAAGGAAATTCAAACCAGCAAAGGGTAAATAAGGAAGCATTCAGTGATATGAAATTAAAATGGATAAACAGTAAAGGGAATGGCTTTAAATTTAAAGGGAATGGCTCATGATAAGAAAGATTATATAACTTTTCAGCTTTTCATTTTACTTTAAGATCAATTTCCATATTTATGTTATGCTATAAACATAACAAAATTTCATGAAAGTCTATACTCAGCTTTGAAAATATTATTGATGAAATACTAAATACACTACCACTTTAGAGACAAATGTTTTTGTTTCATTTCCACACGTTTTTTTCTGAGATGGATAAATTTTTAAGTAAATACAAAACTCAAGGAAATGTCATAATACCTTTTTATAAACAGATTTTAATTCTTAAGCCATGGCACAATGCCTTTTTTTTTCCAAAAAGCTTCTAAAGCCAGCTGTATTGCATAGTTTCAGACAGACTAAATTTAGCCAGTTCTGTTCATCAGAGGAATGCTGTGTGTCAGCTACATCAAAGCCCAAGGGCAGCCTGATAAACACTGAATACAGGTCACGTAGCTCTGTAGCTAACAAACTCTAAGAGCGCCTGTACTCGGGGGCATTCAAAGCAGTTTTGTCATCAACAATCTAGTATCCCTTGAGCCCCCACGTCGTTTTAGTTGCTAAGCAACTCTGGTGTTAATGTAGAAGAGAAAAACTTACCAGGCATCTGGCCGTTCATCTGGTTCTGTATGTGTGGTGCAGGAGGACCCCCACCTACCATTCCATCTGAAGACATGTTGTGAGAGCGTGGCGGTGGGGGAGGGCCACTCTGATTCATCCCTCCAGGACCCATAGGCATATTCTGTGTGGGCGGCTGAAAGGAGACAGTTTAGTAAAACAAGAGAAATAAACTAATACATTAAAGATGTATATGGTGTGACGGTTGCCTATATTACTAAATTGGATAAGAACAAAAACACAAATGCATTTCAATATATTCTAATACATTTTAATCATGGACTTATTAACATTACATTTAATAACCTCCAAAACTTTACAACATAGTTGGTGTGAACATAGCATGTGAGCACCTCAAACCAAAAGAACTCTATAATTTAAGTGTTTACCTTATAAAACAACAATAATGAAAATAAAAATTTTCTGTACAAAAAATATTTCCATTTAGAATGTTAAATAAGGATTAGGAATCCCTAATTTCTGTACAAAAAGAATTCTCATTTACTTATATTATTAGGATTCCTAATGTCTTATGTTTAAAATTGTGTTAAAAAATTAAGTCCCCTTTCATTATTAATATATTTGGATATATTTATTATCAATAATGGATTTTACCTTAAAAGGTAAAATTACGTGGGAGGTGGGGCATATGGGAATCCCTACAATTTTTGTGTAACATATGTGTAATCTACATATCTTTTAAAAAAAAAAAAAATTATTAAAAAGGTAAAATAAAAACTGTAAAAGAATTGAAAGTCTTAAATGAGATATATCTTACATTGTTTGAGGGTAAAGAAAAAGAGGTAGTGGTGGGAGAATGCTTCAAAACCTGAAACCATCTTAGTCTAACATCTTTGTGCCAACTACTCCTATAGATTGGAAACATTACTGTTGGCCTCCAAGGATGCAGACACAGCTGCCTCAAAAGGATGCCTTTGGCAAATTTCCTAATGAAATTTTGAAGAAAAGAACTGATTAACCTTGAGAGTTCAAAAAAAAAAAAGGGCAAAAGGAATAGTACGGATACAAGATGGTCTGCAACACCTGACTCTCTTCTTGGGACTATTTTGGTATAGAAAGCAAATGGTTCACTTCTTTCCAAATCTCCATTTTTAAGCCTGCAGGAAGACAGGGAGGTATTCTTACTGGCTCTATTTTTGCCTTCTTTCTCTTCTCCCTATGTTCTGAATATGATGTCCATTCCTAAAACTTTAGCCATTTTCTTACTCCCACATTTTTGGAAGGTCAGTAAATTATATCTATAACTTTCAAGATTTTGTGAACACAAATCTCTCTGGAATACATAACATATACACATTTTTATGCAAACAAACCTCCAACCATTTAATAATCACTAACATTTAGAGAAATAAACAAGTACTACTCTAATTGTAGCCACTTAAAATTCAGGATCATTTCTTCACTAGTAAGATTCAGACAATAGCTCCTCTTTATTAAATATTTTCACCAAATCACCATTTAACAGTTTTCAAAAAACAATATCTAACATCAACTGAGTGTTAATATCCAGGCTGAATTTCACACACTTCTGTTTGAAAATAGAAATCCTTCCCCTCCTATACCCATTTTATTTTTTGGATGAATTTTATTTATTTCAGAAGCTGCAGATTTACAGAAATATCATGCAGAAAATACAGAGTTCTCTATATATCCCCCTTAAACAAGCAGTTTTCACTATTACTAACAATTTGCATTACTGTGGTACCTTTCTTAACAACTGATTAAACAATATTGTTATAATTATAAAATAAACTACAGTCCATATTTTACATAAGGGTTGTTGTTTGCCTAATACAGTACTGTGCTGTTGTTTTTCTTAACTTTTATTCTAGTAACATATATACAACCTAAAAATTTCCCTTTTAACACATTCAAATATATAATTCAGCGGTGCTAAGTATATTCACAATGTAATGTTAACATCACAATCATCAATTAGCAAAACTTTTCAAAAGCCCCTAACAGAAACTCAGTATCAATTAAGAATTAACTCTCCATTCCATAAACCATACCTCAACCACTATATTCTAGTTTCTGACTCTATGTATCAGCTTATTCAAATTTTTTCATGTAAGTGAGATGATTTGTCATTCTGTGCTTGTCTTATTTCACTCAAAACAATGTCTTCCCTGAATCTTTGGGCTGTCCATGTGCCAGCTGGGCCCTAAGCCTCAGCGGAGTTGCAACACCTACTCTCTAGTTCATTGGACTTACCCAGGACAACTAACAAGGAGATGAGGATGGAAAACCACCATACCAAGGAAACAAGAGTGCCTACAACTGCAAGAGAGTCCCATCTATCAGCTGTATGGGATCGAAGTCCCCTCTCAATTAGAGGTGGAGTGGAGAGTGGACATCACCATCCCAGAAACCTCAGGATTGGGGAATGAACCATGGACTAGGGTGGACTTACTGGTATACTACAATAGACTTATTGTGGAGACAGTGGCCACTGGTGGTACTGAAATCAGGGAGAGGGAAAAAGAGGTGCAATATGGGGGCTTTTTCGGGACTTGGGGATCTTCCTGAATGACACTGCAATGACGGATATAGTCCATTAATATCTTCCCATAACTTGCAGAATGGTGTGGGGCAGAGTATAAACTACAATGTGAACTATGGTCCATGCTCAGTGGCAATGCTCCAGGATGTGTTTATCAATTGCAATGAATGTGCCACACTAATGAAAGATGTTGTTTATATGGGAGGGTGTAGGAGGTATGGGGAGCGGAGCATATGGGAATCCCTATATGTTTTGTGTAACATTTACGTAATCTAAGAATCTTTTTAAACTTTTAAAAATATATATTTTTTAAAAATCTTCTTCACTGTTCATAAATATTTTGCATGAATCAACTTCACTTCTTTTTACCACTGAATACTATTCCCTTGAATGTATATACCACATTTTGTTCATTCTTCTGCTGATGGAAACTTGGGCTGATTACATATTTGGCATCTGATAATAATGCTGCTATGAACATCAGTGCTCAAATATCTGTTCAAGTACCTACTTTCAGTTCTTTTGAGTATGTACCTAAGAGTGTGACTGCCAGGCCATATGGCAATTATATACTTAACTTTCTGAGGAACTGCCAAAGTGTTTTCCACAGTAGCTACACCATTTTACATTCCCACAAACAATGAATAAGTGTTCCTATTTTTCCACATCCAACCCAACCCGTTAACTGATTTTTTTAAAAGTGCTATTCTACTAGGGGTAAAACACTGTGGCTTTGATTTACACTTCTCTAATGGCTAATGATACTCACCATCTTTCCATGTGCTTTTTGGTCATTTGTGTATCTTCTTTGGATAACTGTCTATTGAAGTATTTTGCCCATTTAAATTAGGTTGTGTGTCTTTTTATTGTTGAGTTGTAGAATATCTTTATAGGCTCTGGATATTAAACCCTTATTAGGTATGGGGTTTCCAAATATTTTCTCCAATTCTGCAGGGTCCCTATTTACTTTCATGATGAAGTCCTTTGATACACAAAAGTTTTTAATTTTGATGAAGTCCCATTCCTCTATTTTTTTTTGTGTGTGTGTGCTGCCCATGCTTTAGGAGTAAAATATAAGAAATCATTATATAATATTAGTTCCTAAAGGTGCTTCATATGTTTTCTACTAGGAGTTTATAGTTTTGGTTCTTTTATTTAGGTCATAGATTGATTAAGTTAATTTGTGTATATGGTATAAGTTAAAAGTCCACCTTCATTCTTTGCATATGGATATAGAGTCTTCCCAGAAACATTTGTTCAGAAAAATAGCTAGAGGATAGGCTGAAACAGCCTGGAAAAAGATCCTCTAGGGTTTAGGACACCAAGCGAAGGCTGGACACCACCTAGAGGAGAAAGGGACAAGGGAAGGGAATGGCTACAATAGAACTGTGAGTAGAAACCAGCAGCTACTGCTGCCAGCACTTTACTCCACTAAAAACACTTTAGATTTCTCAGGCCTCTGGACCTGCCACTACAGACAAAGGAGGCTCCAGGGATCCACCACCACAGGAAAGGGGAGAAAGAGGGACATAGCCTAAGGCTGACTCAGTTTTTAACTCACAAATTTGGGCTGCTCAGTCCCAGGAGCCCTTCCAGGCTGGGTGGGGCCGTGCCATTGTTTGCCTTGGGAGTACAAGTGGCTAAAGATATACAACCCTCCCAATCTCCTTACAGGGGCTGATTGTTGAGGACTCAGAGGGGAGTGGAAATATATCCTACCCTGGAAAAGGGAGGGGGCTACCAGAGAAGTCTGGAGAATGTCTGTGAGAAAGTTTGAATTACAAGGCTCTTAGCCCCAAAGCAGGAACCTCTACCACATTTATCTGATCTGTGTTGCAACAAATACACTCAGACCAGGCACTGAACTGAAAGCTGCCAAAGAGTGCCATCTGCTGGCAGATCAAGGAAGTGCACTTCAGAAAATTAAAAATAATTGAGAAGCTCTTTCTGGCCTTTATAGCTTCCCTCCCCAAGGCCCTAGAATGCAGGTCTGCAACCAATTACTGGGTGAGGAGCCCAGTTTTGAGCAACTACCAGGGACAATCCTAACAATCCAGGTGGAGCCAAGAATCAAAGAGCAGTGGTAACACACAGCCTCCTGCCACTAAATTCCTACAAAGGGAAAGAAATTGAGCATCTGAGTAAACTACATCTTAATCACATGCCTAGACAACACTAAAAAAATTACAAGCCATACTAACAAAATGGAAGGCATGGCCCGAGAAAAGGAATATATCAAAGCCCCAGAAGAGACGCAGGATTTGAGAGAACTAATTACCAAGTTGCACACAAATTTCCAAAATCAAATTAATGAGTTGAAAGACAATATGACTAAAGAGATAAATGACATCAAGAAGACACTGAGCAAGCGCAAAGAAGAATTTGAAATCCTAAACAGAAAAGAAACAGAGCTCATGGGAATGAAAGGCACAATAGATGAGATCAAAAAGACATTAAAGGCATACAACAGGGAACTCGAAATGGTACAAGAAAGAAAAAGTGACACCAAAGAGAGAACAGCTGAAATTTAAGAGAGAAAAGAATTTGGGGGCGGATGTGGCTCAAATGGTTGGGCATCCATCTGCCATATGGAGGGACCTGGGTTCAATCCCCGGGACCTCCGGGTAAAATTTTTAAAAATGTATATATATAGAAGGCGCATGGGCTGCCAGGTTCTGTATGCCGGTGAGCCGCCAGGCCCCGGGAGCCATGCGGCAAGATGACGACATAACAGGGGAGAGACAAGACAAGATGCTCCGAAAGCTCCGAAAACCAGGAACCGAGGTGGCGCAGGTGGCAGAACACTTCTCTCCTACGTCGGAGGTCTCCAGGATCGAATCCTGGTGAAAACTGGAGGAGGAGATGGCAGGAGACAAACACAGAGAACTGCCCAGCGAATGGACACCAAAAAAACAGCAAAATGGGGAAGGGGGGATTAAAATGGATTAAGTAAATAAATAAATCTTTAAAAAAAAAAAGAAAAGAATTTGAAAAAATTGAGCACAGGCTCAGAGAGTTGAATGACAACACAAAACACAACAACATATGTGTCATGGGAGTTCCAGAAGGAGAAGGGAAAGGGGGCAGAAAGAATACTTGAGAAAATAATAGCTGAACATTTCCCAACTCTCACAAAAGAAATGAACTTACATGTTCAAGGAGCACATCATACCCCAATAAGAATAAATCCAAAGAGACCTACACCAAGACACTTATTACTCAGAATGTCAAATGTCAAAGATAAAGAGAAAAAGCTCAAGGCAGCAAGGTAGAAGCAAACAATCATGCACAAGGGACAAACAGTAAGACTTAGTGCAGATATCGCTTCAGAAACCATGGAGGCGAGGATACAATTAGGATACTAAAAGACTAAAACTACCACCCAAGAATTCTTTATCCAGCAAAAATGTCCTTCAAATATGAAAGTGAGTATAAAATAGTCACAAACAAACAGAAACTAAGACAGTTTGCAAAATAGAATCCGCCTTTACAGGAAATATTAAAGGAAGCCTTAGAACCTGAAAAAAGATAGGAGAGACAGGACTGGAGGAGAGACGAATAGAGAAAGGATAACCAAAAGAACAAAAGGACAGACAAAAATATAAGACATATGAAAATGAAAGAATAGTGGAAGTAAATAATATATTTACAGTAATATCATTGAATATGAATGGTTTAAACTCCCCAATATAAAATAGGTTGATAGAATGGATGAAAAAACAGGAGTCATCCACATGCTGCTTACAATAAACTTACCTTAGACCCAGGGATACAAACCAGCTGAAAGTGAAAGGCTGGAAAAAGATACTCCATGCAAATAGTAACCAAAAAAGAGCAGAGATAGCTAGCCTAATATTGGACAAAACAGACTTTAAATGCGAAAAAGTTATGAGATACAGAAGGCCATTATATATTAATAAAAGGGACGATCCACCAGGAAGTCATAAATATCTATGCACCTAATCAGGGTGCCCCAAAATAAATGAGACAAACTCTGGCAAAACTGAAGAGAGAAATAGACATCTCTACAATAATCATTGGAGACTTCAACATGCCACTCACATCATAAGACAAAACTACTAGACAGAAGATGAACAAGGAAACAGAGAATTTAAACAATATGTTAAATGACCAAGACCTAACAGACATATATAGAACGTTGCATCCAAAATCAGCGGGTTATACATTCTTCTCAAGTGCCCATGGATCTTTCTCCAGGATAGACCATAAGTTAAGGCACAATGCAGCTCTCAATAAATATAAAAAGATTGAAATTATATAAAGCACCCTCTCAGATCATAATGGAATAAAACTGGAAATCAATAATAGACAGGAAAAAGTAAATTCGCAAATGTGTGGAGGCTGAACATCATACTGCTAAATAATCGGTGGGTCAAAGAAGAAATTGCAAGTGAAATCAGTAAATATATTGAGACAAATAAACTAGAGCACAACTTATCAAAACTTGTGGGACACAGCGAAGGCAGTCTTGAGAGGGAAATTTATAGCCCTAAATGCCTATATTAAAAAAGAAGAAAGAGCTAAACTCAAAGATTTAACTAAACAACTAGACAAACTAGAAAAAGAACAGCAAACCAATCCGAAAACAGAAGGAAAGAGAAAATAAAGACTAGAGCAAGAATAAATGAAATTGAGAAAAAAACACTAAAGAAAATCAACAAAACCAAAAGCTGGTTCTTTGAGAACATCAATAAAATAGACAAACCCCTAGCAAGATTAACAAAGAAAGAAAGAGAGAAGATGCAAATAAATACAATTAGAAATGAAAGGGGGCAAGTTAGGACTGACCCCACAGAAATAAAAAGGATCATAAGAGGATACTATGAAAAACTGTATGCCAACAAACTAGACAACCAAGATGAAATGAACAAATTTCAAGAAATACACAAACAACCTACACTGACATTACAAGAAATACAAAAACTTAAACCAATCACATTTAAAGAGATTGAATCCATCATTAAAAATCTTGCAGCAAAGGAAAGTCCAGGACCAGATCACTTCACAGGTGAATTCTACCAATTCAAATTCTAACGATTTTGGGAAGCAGATGTGGCTCAAGTGATTGGGCTCCCTTCTACCATATGGGTGGCCCCAGGTTCGATTCTTGGGGCCTCATGGTGAAAGCAAGCTAGCCCGCACTGGGGAGAGCTGACAGCCCACACCACAGAGAGCTGGCACAGCAAGATGACACAACAAAACGAGACGCAGAGGAGAGAGACAGTGAGAGACATAGCAGACCAGGGAGATGAGGTGGCTCAGGCGATTGAGTGCCTCTCCCCCACACTGGAGGTTCTGTGATTGTTTCCCTGTGCCTCCTAAAGAGAAAAAAAAGCAGACACAGAAAGCACACAGTGAATAGACCCAGAAAGCAGACAGCGAGTATAAAAACCAACAAAAGGGAAATAAATATATATTTTTTAAAAGTCCTGGTAAACATAATTCATTAAAAAAAAAAAAAAAAAATTCTATCGATTTCGAAAAGAATTAACATCAATCCTGTTTAAACTTCCAAAAAGTTGAAAAGGAGGGGAAAATTACCCAACACATTCTATGAAGCCAGCATCATAGAATAGTATCTTGTAGTAAAGATACTACAAGAAAAAAATTACAGACCAATCTCTCTAATGAACATAGATGCAAAAATTCTCAATAAAATACTTGCAAATGGAATCCAACAGCATATCAAAAGGCTTATATTCAAACCTATATGTGGTGCTGGAGTTTCTAGGTGTACTTCCAGAGACTGAAGACCTTGGCCTACCCATGTGCCAGATGTGCCTGGAATCTCAGTGGAGCTGCAACTCCTACTCTACAGCTCAATGGACTCACCCAAGTCACCTGGTGAGGAGATGATGAAGGACAACGGCATTCCCAGGGAATGGAGAGAGTCTGCAGCTGCAGGAAGGATAATCCCATCCATTGTACCCATGGGATATAAGCCCCCTCTCACTTAGAGGTGAAGTGGACATCAGCATCCCAAACTCCTCAGGATTGGGGGAAGAGCTATGGACTAGAGTGGACTCACTGGTATTCTGTTGTAGACATATTGTGATTCAAGTAATGGAAGAAATTACAACAGTGAGGTGGAGCCAGTGGCAGGGAAGGGAAAAGCAGTTGTAATACAGGGGCTTTTTTTGGACTTGGGAATTATCCTGATTGACATTACAGTGACAGATATAGACCATTTTACATAAGCATATACCACACACAACTGTGTGGGAGAGAGTGTGGTCTACAATGTGAACTATGGTCCATGCTTAATGGCAAAGCCCCAGGATGTGTATATCCATTGTAGGTGATGTGCCACACTAATGAAAGATGTTTTTGTGGGATGTTATGGGAGGTGTGGGAGGTGGGAAACATGGGAATCCCTGTAATTTTTGTGTAACATTTATATAATCTAAGCATCTTTTAAAATACATATTTAAAATATATATATATATATATAAAATAAAAAAAATCTCTGGTCAGTTGTCCTCAGAGAAATTCTGAGAAAACTGCAATTTCTTACCAGACAAAACATGGAAAATTTTCCCTTAGTCTCACTCCCTGTTACCCACATTTTAGTTTTAATTTATTAGTTAACCTCTTGGTGGTGATCCATGAGGTATATGAGAGTATACCCATGTATGTGTGTATATTATATGTACACTAACATATTACTAAAGGACACATTTTAATAAAGATTTGTCATAAAAAATAAAATAAAGGCTTATACATCAAGAACAAGTGGTCCACGATGGAATATTATGCAGCTGTAAGAAGAAATGAAGTCATAAAGCATATGGCAACATGGATGAATCTGGAGGACATTATGTTGAGTGAAGCAAGCCAGACACAAAAGGACAAATACTGTATAAATGCATTTCTATGAACCAAATATATTGTGTAATATATTGTTTGATTCACACACACACACACAAAAAAAAAAAAAAACAACAACAAAATTTTACAGGTATCCATTACATTTAATTGAGAAATGTATATATTTATTCAAAAAAAAAAACCAAGAGGTATTTATTCCTGGTATGCAAGGCTGGTCCAACATAAAAAAATCAATTAATATAATACACCACATTAACAAATTGAAGGGAAAAAACAACACGATCATCTCAATCAATGCAGAAAAGGCACTCGGCAAAATCCAGCATCCTTTTTTGATTAAAAAAAAAAAAACACTTCAAAAGATAGGAATAGAAGGAAAATCCCTCAAAATGATAAAAGGCACATGTGAAAAACCCACAGCCAACATCAAAGTTCTACCTTTTAAAGTTTCTGGCTTTTAAAGTTTCAGAGATTTTTATATTGTATATTCATTGCTTTCCTGACATCCTTTAGCTCTTTGATTTCCTTAATCTCCTTGAGCATACTGAAGTTTCATTTTTTAAAGTCTTTGTCCAGTATATCCGAAGACTGGTCTTCTACATTGATGGTTTCTGGATTTTTATCTTGTTCCTTTGGATGGGCCATCATTTCCTTTCTTTGTATTGTTATCTTTTATTGCACATTGTACATTTTACCATTGTAAAGGATTAACCCTGGGATTAATCCCTGAGCTGTCCCTTAAGTTTGTATCCAGCTAGTGATATGGCAGATATTTCCTTGAGTGCCAGGAATTAACAAAAACAAACCAAAACAAACAAACAAAAAATACCTTTCATAGCCTTTATAAATTAACTCTGCATTGGCTGTTACTCTCCTTCAGAGTTAAGTCTGCCTATCAACAAGATCAGCTGGAGGCAAAAGTGAAGCAAAGAGGAAAACAGATGTGCTCTACCACATGGGAGGTCCATGGTTTGGTTCCAATGCCTCCTAAAGAAGACAGCGAGTAGGCGTGACAGGAAGGCGTGGCAAGCTGGCAGAACAAAATGACACAAGAGACATAAGAAGAAAAGCATAATGAGAGACACAACAAAGCAGGGAGCAGAGGTTCCCAGTGCCTCCTGAAGAAAACGAGCAAGACAGTGCACTGACGTGACAGGCAGGCACATCAAGCTGACGCAACAAGACACACAAGAAGAAAAAACATAACAAGAGACACAATAAAGCAGGGAATGGAGGTGGCTCAAGCGATTAGGCACCTCCCTCCCACACTGGAGGTCCCGGGTTCAGTTCCCGGTGCCTCCTAAAGACACAGCCCACAGCAAGAGCAAACAAAAAGGGGGTGGGGAGAAATAAATAAATAAAATAAATCTTAAAGAGATAAAAAAAGGGGAAGTATAGAGTCCTTTCTGTCTTTTCTAGGCCTGTGTCTTATCCTGTTCTTAAGCTTGCTCATTGCCTTAAGAAATTCCAATGCTCCCTCTACTCTTATGAAATAGACTTTCCTCCCTCCTGGGTGCTCTACTGTATGTCTTAAAGCAGGTAATCTTTTCCTTCAGGCTTTCTTCAATGAATTGCTTCTTACACTGGTTTAACTGTCCACAGGGCAAGTTCTCAGAAGAGTTTACTCTTAGGCTGCCACCCAATAGACTCATACCGCCACAGAGGTACCCTGGTATGTGCACAGGGTTTGCTCTGCTGTTTCTCTGGACAGGGTCAGGGACCCACAATGGGTAGACCCACACTGGCTCTACACCATGCCAGGGATGAGGTGGCGGAGCAGCAAGGACCCTACCAACTTCTCCTGCAGATTTTAAACCTGTATTTTCTTGATCTAGCAGTCACCCAGTTACAGCAATCTTTTAGCTGCTTTCCTAAGTTTTAAGGAAAATAGCACTGCTTGTTTTTGCTAGTGTTAAAAGATTCTATTGAGGAAAAGTACCCTGGAGCATATTAAGCTGCCACCTTAGTTGACCGGAAATCCTTCTTCTATATTCTTCTCTGTATATTCTCTCACCTGTTAAAAACTTGCTTTCATTCTCATTAAGTTTTCCATTTTCTTTTTACTCAATTCATAAGAACATAGTTGTCTGCAGTACCCATGATGATGGGGTAGTTTGTTTCAAACTAACCTTCCTGTTAATAAAAATTATAGAGTCTAGACAAAACGTAAAAAAAATCTGAAGTCAATGAAGAACAACTAACATAAGCAGGAATAGGAGGCAGTACAATTCTTGAAGGAAAGGAAGCATATTAGATCAACTCCACAATTACTTTCCTTGAGTTTGCCATATAACAGGGGACCAGAGTCCAAACAGACAACATCAATCCTACCGAAATCAGGAGAAAAAATTTCAGAATTCCTTGCTACCAGAGAGATGAAAGCTTTAAGGCAAAATCCCAAAGAGAAAAAGCACAGAAGGGAAGAATTCAAGAATTCAGATCTGAGCAGAGATTCAGCTACTGCCCAGTGGTAGAAAGACAAAGATTGGCACATAGGCCCCAACAAGGTAAAAGGGCTTTCTTAAACCACTCAAGCTCTCTGTTTAGATAAAGAGATTCTCTTTAGGATTAAGGCCAAAGTTGAAAAAGATCAACCCTAACAAGGCTTATAATCAACTCTCAATAAGTTTAAGGTAATCTCCTCATACTTCGCCTACCAAAAGAAAACTTAACTCTCTTTAGAGGAAAATAACACCAAACCAAAGCCCCTACAATTGTTCATCTACAATTTGGAGCATTACCTCATAAACTAAAAGGCATTCTAAAAGAGGAAAAAGGAATAAACGACAAGACCCTCTAGGAAGGCTGTAACTAATGAACTAACTAAATTAAATGAATGAATGGATGAATGAGAAAACGACAAGCGTTGTCAAGAATATAGAGAAATTGAAACCCTCATATATAGTGGTGGTGGGATTACAAAATGGTGTAGCAACTGTGGAAAACAGTATGGCAATTCCTCAAAAAGTAAAACATGGAGTTTCGAAAGGACCTAACAATTCTATTCCTAGAGATATAGCCAAGATTGAAAACATGCGCTTACGTAAAAATTTGCACACTACTGTTAATAGGAGCATTACTCATAGTAGTGGAAAGGTGAAAACAACTAAAATATCCATCAACTGCTAAATGGATAAATAAAATGTGGTATATCCACACAATGGAATATTATTCAACCATGAGAAAGAATGAAGTGCAGTTATGTGCTATAATAACATTCATGAACCTTGAAAACATGGTAAGTGAAAGAAGCCAGACACAAAAAGCCATCCAAAATATGATTCCATTTGTATGAAATGTCTAACATCCATATGTAATAAAGAACTTTGCTGGTTTTTGCCCCAAGTTCCTGAGATTTATCCTCTAAATATCTAGAATTTCTTATGATAGGAGTGTTCTTGAAATTCATGGTGGGCTCCAGAGCTCACCTCAATAATTTATGATAAGATAACCCAGTCTCAGGTGAGGGTGGGGAGACTAGCCATAAAAGAAAGACCAACTACATGATTATGGGGTTGGGACTTTTGAGTCATGTCTTACTAGCCCAACTTTGTAGAAAAAGGAAAGGGGCTGGAAATTGAGTTCAAGCATGTGGACAGTGATCCCACCAATCATGCCTATATACGGAAACTTCATATAAACTCTGGTACTCAAACTCAGGTGAGCTTCCATGACTGATAAGATACATAGGTTATGTGGGGGGGGGTATGTTCTGACTCCATGTGGAGAAACACAAACACTTGAATTTGAGACGCTCCTTTACCTCATCCTGTGCATCTCTTACCTGTATCCTTTTCACCATAATAAAATTGAAATTTTAAGTATAGCTCTTTCTTGTGTTCTGTGAGTTGCTCTAGTGAATTATCAAATCTGAGAGGGAGATGGGAATCCCCAAATTTGTAGCCAGTTATTCAGAAGTATGGGTGGCAAAGGCCCACAAACTTGTGGCTAGTATCTGAAAGGCAATCTTGTAGAGGATTATGCCCTTATCCCATGGGGTCTGGTTTAACTCCATGTAGACAGAGTCAGAATTGCATTGTAGTAGGTCACAGAAGTAATGGAACTTATTGAAGTTACTGCAGTCATCTGCAATAGGCAAATCCAAAGAAGCAAAAAGTAGATTAGTGGCTGTTAAAAAGGTAGGGGGTTTCTGTTCAGGGTAATGGAAATTTTTTGGAATTAGATAGTGGTGATGATTGCACAACATTGTGAATATGCTACAAACCACTGAAATGAAAACTTTAAAATGGTTAAAATGACAAATTTTGTTATATGAATTTCATTGCAATTTTAAAAAAAGATAAATGGACAACGAAGAGAAGTAACAAACAATAGAACACAGATGATTCAGATTTTGTAGTTATCAGAGAGACTTTAAAATAACTGTGACTGATATGTTCATGGAAAAAATGATGGAGAATTTCAGCAAAATCCTAGAATTCATAAGAGGAGTCAAACGGAAATTTCAAAACTGGAAAATATAGTTACTGAAATTAAGAACCCAATAGTTTAGAAACAGCAAAACAGGGGATTAGTTAACTACGAGAAATGTCAGTGAAAGTATACACTGACACAGAAGAAATAAAGGAGGAAAAATACAGAAAAGAGTTTAAACAACATGTAGTACAGGATAAAAAAGTTTAATGCATATCTAATCAGAGTTATAAAATAGAGCAGAAAGAAACAGAATATTTGAAGAACACTGGTTAAGTATTTTACAAAGCTAACAAAAGAGATGAATTTCTAGCAAATGACCCAGAAGCTCCACAAATCTCAGAAAGATAAATATAAAGAAAACCATACCTTGCTCACACAAAAGTACTAAAAATCAAAGTCAAAGAGAAAATGTTATAGTCAGCCAGGGAAAGTAAGACACATTACTTACAAAGAAACAGCAATAAGACTAACAACTAATTTTTATCAAGAAACAATAAAAATAGAAGGCAATAAAATATCTTTAAAGTGCTAAAAGAAAAATAGCCAACCTATAACTCTATGCTAAAATATCCTTAAAACATAAAGATGAGGGAAGCAGATGTGGCCCATTCTATTGGGCTCCCATCTACCATATGCGAGGCCCCAGGTTCAATTGCAAGGACCTCCTGGTAAAGGTAAACTGGCTCGTGTCCATGGAAAGCTGACTAGCCCACGCCTGTAGAAGTCGACGGCCCGCAACCACAGAGAGCTGACGGCCTGTGCCCATGGATGGCGCAGCAAGATGATGCAATAAGGGATACAAGCAGACATAGAAGAGCGCACTGTGAGTAGATGTGGAGAGCAGATAGTAAGCGCGAGCGGCAAGGGAGGGGGGACTAAATAAATAAATTAAATAAATAAATCTTTTAAAAAAAAACAAACATAAAGATGATATAAAAATAGTTTCAGACAAACAAAAGCTAAGAGAACTTCTTACAAGTAAAGGGAATTTGTCAAGCTAAAAGAAAATGACCCCAAAAAGAAGCACCAACACAGAGGAATAAATAGAAAAAACATGAATGGTAAATATATGGATGAATACAAATTAATACAGATGTTTAAAGTAATAATAACAATGACTTCTGTGATTTAAACATATATATAAGTATAATATATACAACACTAACACAACAGACAGTAGAATACAAGAAGTTAAACAGGAATAAGGTTCTTGCAAATTTCAACTGCTAAAAGTATAAATTTAGAACAGAATCTAATAAATCAAGGATGCATACTGTAATACCTATGAAAACTTAATTAAAAATGAATATACAGATTACAGGACTTCCAGGAAGATGGCGGACTAGTAAGACACGGGAATCTCGTCTCCAGAAAAATAGCTAGAGGACAAGCTGAAACAGCCCCGAAAAAGATCTTCTAGGGTTTGGGACAGCAGGTGAAGGCTGCACACCACCCAGAGGAGAGAGGGACAGAAGAGGGAAATCGCGACTACAGAACTGTGAGTTACAAGTAGCAGCTTCTGCTGCTGCCGGCACCCTCCCCCACACTCTTCAGAATTCTCGGGCCCCTGGGCCTGCGACCACAGACAATGGGGGCTTCAGGGATCGGCCACCCCCGGAAAAGGGAGAGAGAGGGACACAGCCTTAGGCTGACTCAGGTTCTGACATGAAATATGGGCTGCAGAGCCCCCCGGACCCTTCCACACGGCGGTTTGCCCTGGGAGCCTAGAAAGGACTAGAGAAATCCCACCCTCTCAACCTCCCTCTCTTCTAGCCTGGACTAATTGTTGAGGACACCACAGGAGAGGGGAGAGAGAGCCTGGGGCTGACCCTGCTTTGGACTCCCGGGTTTGGTCTGCCTGTCCTGAGAGCCCTTCCAGGCTGGGTGGGGCTGCGCCATTGTTTGCCTTGGAGCCTGCAAGGGGCAAAAGATATACAAACCTCCCAATCTCCTCTTCTACTAACAGGGACTGATTGTTGAGGATTCAGAAGGGAGTGGAAATATTTCCTAGCTGGGAAAAGGGGGGCGCTAAGAGAAGTCTGGAGAACTGTCTCAGAAAGTTTGATTCACAGGGCTCCTAGCCCAGAGACAGAAAGCTCTATCACATTGATCTGGTCTGTGTCACAACAAATACGCTCCAACCAGGCATTGAATTGAGAGCTGCCAACAAGCGCCATCTCCTGGCAGACCAAGGAAGTGCACATAAGAAAATTAATAAGTAAGGGAGGCTTTTCCTGGCTTCTATAGCCTCTCTGCCCAAGGCCCTAGGAAATGACTCTACAACAACTGGGTCCAGTGCCCAGTTTTGAGCAACCAGCAGAACAATCCTAACAATCAAGGTT
Source organism: Tolypeutes matacus (assembly GCA_026826555.1). Classification (NCBI taxonomy): domain Eukaryota; kingdom Metazoa; phylum Chordata; class Mammalia; order Cingulata; family Chlamyphoridae; genus Tolypeutes; species Tolypeutes matacus. The sequence continues at coordinate 3,138,610 of JAKSZT010054515.1, forward strand.
GAGCCAAAAATCAAAAAGTGGTGGTAACTCACAGACTCCTGCCATTAAAACCCAATAAAAGAGAAAGAGATAGAGCACCTAGGTAAAAACAAACTAACCAGATGCCTAAGCACCAGCAAAAAATTATGGGCCATAATAAGAAAATAGAAGACATGGCCCAAGAAAAGGAATACAGCAAAGTCCCAGAAGAGATGCAGAATTTGAGAGAACTAATCAGTGAGATGAACACACATTTCCAAAATCAAATTAATGAAATGAAAAAGAATATAGTTAAAGAGATCAATGACATCAAGAAGTCATTGCGCGAACGTAAAAAAGAATTTGAAATCATGAACAGAAAAGTAACGGAGTTCATGGGAATGGAAGACACAATAGGTGAAGTAAGAAATACATTTGAAGCATACAACAGCAGACTCGAAATGATAGAAGAAAGAATAAGTGATACTGAACACAGAGCAGCTAAAATTGAAGAGAGAAAAGAACAGAGAGAGAAAAGAATGGAAAAAATTGAGCAGGGGCTCAGAGAGTTGAATGACAACACAAAACGCAACAACATACGTGTCATGGGAGTTCCAGAAGGAGAAGAGAAAGGAAAAGGGGCAGAAAGAGTATTTGAGGAAATAATACTGAAAATTTCCCAACTCTCACGAAAGAAATGAACTTACATGTCCAAGAAGCACACCGTACCCCAATAAGAATAAATACAAATAGACCTACACCAAGACACATATTATTCAGAATGTCAAATGTAAAAGATAAAGAAAAAATGCTCAGAGCAGCAAGAGAGAAGCAAACGATCACGTACAAAGGACGTCCAGTAAGACTTTGTGCAGATCTCTCTTCAGAAACCATGGAGGCGAGAAGACACTGGTATGATACAATTAGTAAACTGAAAGAGAAAAACTGCCAGCCGAGAATTCTTTACCCAGCAAAACTGTCCTTCAAATATGAAGGTGAATATAAAGTATTCACAAACAAACAGAAACTAAGAGAGTTTGCAAAAAAGAATCCACCTTTGCAGGAAATATTAAAGGAAGCCTTAGAACCTGAAAGAAAAAGACAGGGGAGAGAGAGGCTTGCAGGAGAGTATAGAAGAAAGAAAAGCAGAAAGGATAACCAAAAGAGTAAAAAGAAAGACAAAAATAAGATGACATATGAAAACCAAAGAATAAAATGGAGGAAATAAATAGTGCATTTTCAGTAATATCATCGAATGTGAATGGATTAAATTCCCCAATCAAAAGATACAGGCTGACAGAATGGATAAAAAAACATGAGCCATCCATATGCTGCTTACAAGAAGCTCACCTCAGACACAAGGATACAAGCCGGCTGAAAGTAAAAGGTTGGAAAAAGATACTCCACGCAAATAGTAAACAGAAAAGAGCAGGGGTAGCTATACTAATATCAGACAAAACAGACTTCAAATGCAAAAAAGTGATAAGAGATGTGGAAGGCCATTATATATTAATAAAAGGGACGATCCTCCAGGAAGATATAACAGTCATAAATATCTGCGCACCTAACCAGGGTGCCCCAAAATAAATGAGACAAACTCTGGCAAAACTGAAGGGAGAAATAGACTTTTCTACAATAATCGTTGGGGACTTCAACTCCCCTCTCACATCATTAGATAGAACAACTAGACAGAAGATCAACAAGAAAACAGAGAACTTGAACAATATGATAAACAAGATAGACCTAACAGACATATATAGAACACTGCATCCAAACTCAGCGGATTATACATTCTTCTCAACTGCCCATGGATCTTTCTCCAGGATAGACCACATGTTAGGTCACAATACAGCTCTCAATAAATATAAAAAATTGAAATTATACAAAGCACCTTCTCAGATCATAATGGAATGAAACTAGAAATCAATAACAGACAGGAAAAAAGGAAATTTGCAAATGTGTGGAGACTGAACAACACACTCAAAAATATTCAGTGGTCAAAGAAGAAATTGCAAGGGAAATCAGTAAATATATTGAGACAAATGAAAATGAGAACATAACATATCAAAACTTATGGGATACAGCAAAGGCAGTCTTGAGAGGGAAATTTATAGCCCTAAATGCCTATATTAAGAAACAAGAAAGAGCTAAACTCAAAGATTTAACTGAACAACTTGAGAAACTAGAGAAAGAACAGCAAACCAATCCCAAACCAAAAAGAAGGAAAGAAATAATAAAGATTAGAACAGAAATAAATGAAAATGAGAACAAAAAAGCAATAGAGAAAATCAACAAAACCAAAAGCTGGTTTTTGAGAAGATCAAAAAATTGACAAACCCCTAGCTAGACTAACAAAAAAAAAGAGAGAAGATGCAAATAAATACAATCAGAAATGAAAGGGGGGAAATTACAAATGACCTCACAGAAATAAAAAGAATCATAAGGGGATATTATGAGAAACTATATGCCAACAAACTAGACAACCTGGATGAAATGGACCAATTTCTAGAAACACATAATCAACTTACACTAACACAACAAGAAATACAAGAACTTAACAAACCAATCACAATTAAGGAGATTGAATCCGTCATCAAAAATCTCCCAGCAAAGAAAAATCCAGGACCAGATGGTTTCACAGGTGAATTCTACCAAGCATTTCTAAAAGAATTAACACCAATCCTCTTTAAACTCTTCCAAAAAATTGAAGAGGAGGGAAAATTACCCAACACATTTTATGAAGCCAACATCACCCTAATCCCAAAGCCAGATAAGGATTCCACAAGAAAAAAAAATTACAGACCAATCTCTCTAATGAACATAGATGCAAAAATTCTCAACAAAATACTTGCAAATCGAATCCAACAGCATATCAAAAGACTCATAGGGAAGCGGCTGTGGCTCAATTAGTTGGGCTCCCGTTTACCATATGGGAGGCCTCGGGTTCGATACCTGAGGCCTCCTGATAAAGGCAAGCTGGCCAGCGTCGGCGCAGAGAGCTGGCGCAGCAAGAAGATGCAACAGACACAGAAAAAAACGCAAAACAAATGGACACAGCGAGTACAAGCAGCAAGTGGGGGGGTAAATAAATATAAAAAATAAAATTAATTAAATAAATAAATAAATAAAAAGACTTATACATCATGACCAAGTGGGATTTATTCCTGGTATGCAAGGCTGGTTTAACATAAGAAAATCAATCAATATAATACACCACATTAACAAATTGAAGGAAAAAAAACACATGATCACCTCAATGGATGCAGAAAAGGCATTTGACCAAATCCACCTTCCTTTTTTGATAAAAACACTTCAAAAGATAGGAATAGAACAAAAATTCCTCAATATGATAAAAGGCATATATGAAAAACCCACAGACAACATCATACTCTATGGGGAAAGGTTGAAAGCTTTCCCTCTAAGATCGGGAACAAGACAAGGATGCCCACTGTCACCATTGTTATTCAGCATTGTACTAGAAGTTCTAGCTAGGGCAATTAGACAAGACAAAAAAATTAAAGGCATCCAAATAGGAAAAGAGGAAGTAAAAGTCTCACTGTTTGCAAATGACATGACCTGTATTTAGAGAATCCTGAAGTATCCACAACAAAGCTACTTGAACTAATGAATGAGTTCAGCAAACTGGCAGGACACAAGATCAACACGCAAAAATCACTAATGTTTTTGTACACTAGTACTGAACAATCTGAGGACGAAATCAGGAGAAAAATTCCATTTTCAACAGCAACAAAAAGACTCAAATACCTAGGAGTTAATTTAACCAAAGAAGTACAGGACCTATATGCAGGAAACTACAAAACAATGCTAAAAGAAACTTTATAAGACCTAAACAAATGGAAAGACATTCCGTGTTCATGGATTGGAAGAATAAATATCGTAAAGATGTCAATCTTGCCCAAACTGATTTATAGATTCAATGCAATACCAATCAAAATCCCAACAGCTTACTTTACAGAATTAGAGAAGGCAATCACCAAATTCATCTGGAAGGGTAAGTGTACTCGAATAGCCAAAAGCATTCTAAAAAAGAAGAGCAATGTGGGAGGAATTTCACTGCCTGACTTTGAAACATATTACAAAGCTACAGTGGTTAAAACAGCATGGTACTGGCATAAAGATAGACACATCAATCAGTGCAATAGAATTGAGAACCCAGAAATATACCCTCACCTATACAAGTCAAGTGGTTTTTGACAAACCTACCAAGCCCACGCTAATGGGAAAAAACAGTCTCTTCAACAAATGGTGTTGGGAGAACTGGATATCTATAACCAAAAGAATGAAAGAGGACCCCTATCTCACCCCCTATACAAGAATCAACTCAAAATGGATCAAAGATCTAAATATAAAAGCCAGGACCACAGAACTACTAGAAGAAAATGTAGGGAAACATCTCCAAGATCTTGTAGTAAGTGGTGGTTTCTTGGACCTTACAACCAAAGCACGTGCAACAAAAGAAAAAGTAGATAAATGGGACCTCCTCAAAATTCAACACTTTTGTACCTCACAGGAATTTGTCAGAAGGATGAAAAGGCAGCCAACTCAATGGGAAAAAATATTTGGAAATCACATATCTTATAAGGGTTTAATATCCAGGATATAAAAAGAGATGCTACAACTCAGCAATAAAAAGACAAATGACCCAATTAAAAAATGGGCGAAAGACTTGAATAGACATTTCTCCGAAGAACTACAAATGGCAAAAAAACACATGAAGAAATGCTCAACATCACTCATGATTAAGGAAATGCAAATCAAAACTACAATGACATATTATTTCATACCTATCAGAATGGCCACTATTAAAAAGACAGAGAACTACAAGTGTTGGAGAGGATGTGGAGAGATAGGAACACTTCTTCACTGTTGGTGGGAATGCAGGATGGTACAACCACTATGGAGGACTGTTTCGCAGTTCCTAAAGAAGCTGACTATAGACTTGCCACATGACCCTGCAAATACCACTACTGGGTATATACCCAGAAGAACTGAGAGCAGTGATACAAACAGACATCTGCACACCGATGTTCATAGTCACATTATTCACCATTGCCAAAAGTTGGAAACAAGTGTTGGAGAGGATGTAGAGAGATAGGAACACTTCTTCACTGTTGGTGGGAATGCAGGATGGTACAACCACTATGGAGGACTGTCTGGCTGTTCCTAAAGAAGTTGACTATAGACTTGCCACATTACCCTGCAATACCACTACTGGGTATATACCCAGAAGAACTGAGAGAAGTGACACAAACAGACATCTGCACACCGATGTTCATAGTCACATTATTTACCATTGCCAAAATTTGGAAACAACCCAGGTGTCCATCAACAGACGAATGGATAAACAAACTGTGGTCTATTCACACGATGGAATATTATGCAGCTGTAAGAAGAAATGAAGTCGTAAAGCATATGACAACATGGATGAACCTGGAGGACATTACGTTGAGCGAAGCAAGCCAGACACAAAAGGTCAAATACTGTATGAATGCGTTACTATGAACCCAATATATTGTGTAATATATTGTTTGATTCAAAAAAAAAAATTTATATGTATCTATTACATTTGAGAAATGTATATATTTATTCAAAAATATATATATATTACTTATCACACAAGAAAGAAAAGGGAACTTCCTTAATCTGATAAAAGGTATCTACAAAAAACTTCAGCAAACATCATACTTAATGGTCAAATAGTAATAGCTTTCCCTTTGAAATCAGGAGCAAGACAAGGATGTCTTCTATCACCACTTCTATTATGGACTGTACAGGAGGTCCTAGGTAGAAAAGTAAGGCCAGATAAAGAATAAAAGATATAGGGATTGGAAAGAAAGAAACAAAATTCTTTATTCACAAATGATATGATGTGACTATAGAAAACTGAAGCTATGTGCAGAAAAATTGTTAGAAATAAGAATTGAAAAAGACTGTGAGATTCCAAATCAATTGCATGTTCATGTAAACAGCAATAGCAGTTAGAAAATGAAACTTAAAAACCAAAGATTGAACTTCTAATGGCCTCAAATAACCCCATTGAAAGATGCACAAATCCTCCGCGATGAAAATCATAAAACATTATTTACAACTATTAAAGAACTAATGAAATGAAAAGATTCTCCCCAAACTGATTTAGAGTCAAGCTAATCTCAATGAAAACCCAATAGGATGATGCATGTGTGTGTGTAACCTGACAAGCTGATGTTTCAATATATATGGAAATGCAGAGGACCAATAACCAGGATATTCTTGAAAAAAACAGGAATAAGTAAGAAACTTCTGTAACATATATCAACATTATTACTAGACTATGACAAGTGTGACAAGATAGTGGAATTTATAAAAATCAAACTGATGGAAAAGAGTAAAGACCAAAGACCTACATACCTACATATACAGACACTTCATATATGATATAGGTGGCACAGCAAAACCGAGAAAGGATGTTTTGTTCTGTTTCTCCATTAAATAAAACTATCCATATGGAAACAAATTAATTATATATATATATATATATATATATATATATATATACACACACACACATATATATATGTAAAGTAATTAAGTGACTATAGTAATATCATTAAAGAATCAAGATTTTGAGTAAAATAGAAAAGATACTAATATAGAAAATCCAAGTTAAGTAAAACAAAACAAAAAAACTGTAATCTTTTTTGACATGCAGATATCACTAAGAACTGAATATTTTACTTCTCTGTATTAAAAAAAAATGTGTTTACTAGTTCGGTCCACTGAAAAGGCCTAAAAACAGTGAAAACTAGGGGAAAAAAATCAATGTCCCATTGGGTTTTTTAAAAATATCCATTAAAAAGGATCCTTTGGAAAAATGGCTGATTCCACAGGCAGAAAATATAGAATAGAATGAGCCTGATATCTCTCTTAAATCCTGAAAACAAAGAAACTACAAAAGAATACTAAAGTCAGATCAAAAGAACACAGGAGCCAAATAAAGAAGTTCCCACTGACCAGAGATGAGATAATTTGATCATAAAGAACACAATGGATTTAAAGATATCAGAAATGTAAAATCTGTAATTTCATACAATACTAGAAAAAAAAATCACTGGTCACTTTGGCAGGTTGCTAGATTCTAACTCATTCTGAATACTGATAAATAAAGGAATTGAATCAAACCTTTAACACCATTTTCCTATAGGGACTCTATTTCAAGATAATCAAATATCTGATGAAAGGAAATTTTTCTTTTTACAAGAATTATAGCTAATAAATGCAAGTAGAATTATAAAATTAGAAATTCACCATTATGAGAGGTCCCAAATGAAATAACAGATCTGGTCCACAAGTATCAATGACTGTTGAAACCATTAAGTGAAAGGTTGATGAGGACTTTTATAATGGATCAAGCAGTTGGCAGCAGCTGTACTCACTGTTCAATCTTAACATTACTAAATAATGGAACAACCAAATATGTTCCTCCTGATGAGATATAATACGAACTACACAGTACTGCCAATGAAATACTCTTGACCAAAAAAAAAAACGAAATATATCTCTAATCAAACTTCTCTCATCAGTTTACAGGAAAGAAATAAGGAAAAAGGAACATGTTAAAAGACAATGAGGACTGGGAGCTAGTGTAGCTCAGTGATTGAGCACTGGCTTCCCACATACAAGGTCCCAGGTTCAATCCCCGGTCCTGGTACTTCTAAAAATAAAAAGAGAGAGAGAGAAAGAGATAATGAGGATGTAATCAGCCAAATCAAAAACATAAGAAGTCCTAGAGTACATATGACCTGGTTTTTCAACAAATAAATGGACAATAAAAAGGAGGAGAAACTGATATAGATTAAAAGAGACTTAAGACAAATATCAACCAATTAAACATGTAGACCTTGCTTGGATCCTGAAGTAAGCAATCAACAATTACATTTGAGTTGTTTTTAGTTTTTTTGGATAATTAGGGAAAATTCAAAACAGACTGGGTATTATAAGGCATTAAAAAATGTTTAATTTCATTGGGTGGGATAATGGTATTATGATTATGTTAAATAAAAATGTCCTTATCTACTAGAAATGTATAAAGAGGTATTTACTGGTAAAATTACAATGTCTGCGATTTGCTTTGAAATACTCCAGATTTACTCAAGAATTACTTAGTAAAAAGTAAAATGAATAGGTAAATAAGGCAGATAGGTAGGTAGATGGGTAGATAGGTAGATAGGCTAGGTGGGCTGAGTGGGTGGATATAATTTCCTCAGGAGTAAGGGGAGGGAATCAATTCTAGGTGAAATAGTTGAAATTATATGTGAAAGCAAAACAATAAACCTTTTAAACAATTAGGACAATACCTTCACATTCTCAGGGTATGGCAGGATTGACTAAATGAAACAAAACAAAACAATAAATCACTACAAAAAAATGTGTTATACCATATATAACTGTTTGTAAATATTGTCTACTTGACACTATTTTAGAGGTACTTACTGCTGGTAAAAGAGACTGCATATTTTGATTAGAATCTGCTATTGTAGCAAGGTAGACCAAGTTTGTATGCAACATTTGTTGATACCTATTAAAACAAAACAAATACCAATATTAAAAAAGAATTTTTTTCCTGTGTGCTTAAATACAAACAATTCTAACCATGCCCAAAGTTTAGTAAAAGATTTATATTACCTGAACACCATTAGCCCTTCAATTTTTTCTATTTCCTCTGCAAAATAATTCCAAATAATAACATAGATTTAACACTAATAATAACGAGAGCTTACTATGTGATAGATATTGTTAAAATTGTTCATTATATCATATTTCATTTAAACCTCAAACCAACATATTAGGCACTCTTATTTTCCCCGTTTTTCAGATGAAGAAACTTAGTAAACTAACAGCATGATCTCTAGGAAAGACAGATGTGTCTCCAAATAATGATGAGAATAAAATATTCTAGAGCTGTTCCATCCATGAGACACAGTGACTACTGAACACCTGAATTGTGGCTGGTCCAAAATGAGAAGTGCTATAAAGTAAAATACACAATGAATTTGCAAGACTTGGTATGAAAAACAGAATGTAAAATATCTCATTAATATTTTATACTGATTACATATTAAAATGGTAGTATTTTAGAAATAGTGGACTAAATAAAATGTAATTAAAAATAATTTTACCTGTTTCTTTTTAATTTTTTAATGTGTCTATTAGATACATCATTTCAAAATAAGAAATTTAGGTACTTATAAATGATAATCAATTCTCCACATATTAGATAAAAGGTTTGCTTTCTCAAACACATATACCGATGCAACTAAATATTTATGTGAAGATCTAGCTCTCCCACAAATCAAACTATACACAAAATTTAAGTCATTATGCATAATGCAGGGTAAGAAATTTTAAATATTAAAAAATGTGATGCCCTCCACACATACCTCCTCAAGAGTAAATAATTCTGTAAAATTTAAGAAAAGTCACACAAAAACTTGTACATGAATGTTCATAGCCACATTATTCATAATAGGCAAAAAGAGAGACCAACCCAAATGTCTATCAACTGATAAAGTGTAGTATTGCCATTGAATGGAAGATTATTCAGCAAAAAAAAGAACAAAGATCTGATGCGCACTATAACATATATGAAACTAGAAAATACTGTGTTACGTCAAAGAAGTCAGTCACAAACACCACACACTGTATGATTCCATTTATCTGAAATGTACAGAATAGGTAAATACATGGAGACAGAAAGTGCTGGATGTTTAGAGGGAAATGAGGAGCGACTACTAATAGTACACAGCATCTTTTTCAAGTTCTGAAAATGTTCTAAATTTATATTGTAGTGATGGTTGCACACCATTGCGAATGTATTAAAACCCACTGAATTGTACACTTTAAGAAAAGGTGAATTATATGGTATGTGAATTATATCTCTATAAAGCTATTATTAAAAAAAAGAAAGAAAAGTAAAAAATTAACCAATGCAGAAAAGTGAGTACAGAAAAAGGTTCTTATCAATCTTACTGAGAACATTCTGAGGTCTTTCCTTTATTCTGATAGTCCATTATACACTGAATAAGATGGTTATTTTCATCCAACATCTGAAATAAAATTAGAAAAATTCATTGTAAATCTAGTGCATCAAGTAAAATAAAAAACTAGAAAACTGGCTCAGGGGAAGGGTGTGGTTAATAAATACTGTTTTTTAGAAGAACTCTAACGTGGATCCCTAATAAAATACTGTTATCCCAAAGCAATCACCACACATCGTAAAATCATTAAACAAAAATGGCAACATAAAAAAAAAATTCCTTAAAACTACTTTTTGTTAAGTAGCTACCTGCTACTATAAGACTGATATTTTAAAATTCACTTTAATAAGTTAAATATAATTTTAAAAATAGACCAGCGAAGTCAGCTCTTTCTCACATAAAAATTCATTCTGTACTATACTGTTTAAATCTACTGAAAAAATACGCAATACATAGTTTATGTGGGCAATCTTTTCGATAACTGATTTTTTTTTTCAGATTTCTAGAAACGTTTCATCTACACAGGAATTGAATCCACCCGGGTCTTTTTTCTACATATAATAATAACTCACTACAGAAATCTTATTTTACACATTTATACCTTTGGAACAATATCTTGTTTAATCGACAGGTTGTTGTGTTTTGTGTTTTTTTTAAGATCTCTATTCCAATTAATCTCTCTGAATTATAACCTGAAGCCTAGAAGGAGAAATTTGGAGTTTCTTTTGTATTCAAACAATTATCTCTCCTACCTGTAACAGATGCTTTAACTAGTCAAGACTAAGAGTCGAAGTTGGCTTTGCATCATTCTAAAGCTTTGTACTAATAAAGAAATCCTGTCCTTTTCCAGAATGAAGTAAATACATGAAAACATCTGTCCAGGAAGCTTGATGAGCTAGTTTCCAAGTTTCATACAGTATGGTTTCGTGATTTCCCCCAAATATGGCAAAATAATCAAATACAAAAATTTCTACACATGTATATTTATTGCAGACTTTATGACCTTCCCTTATAATTAAACTGTCCCACAAGTTTAAGAACAAAAAGCATACTGATTTATCATTCTATCATTTATAACAATTCAATGAAATTAAATGGCTTTAAGGGTTAAATAATTCATCTCCACAAAATGGCACTGAGGAAAAAGTACTGATTGGGTAGCAATTCTAAGACCAGTTATAGCGCCAGCTTTGCAATTGTAAGCAAACCACTTATCTTTTCGGGGGCTCAGATTTACCTACAAAATCAGGGGTAAATTTGCCCACCCTTCTAGGATTCAATGAAAGCAGTGAATAATTCAGTTAGCAATGCAACTTTATTTTTTTAATTTAAAGAACTGATTTCAATTTCACTCACTTATATTTCTTGGCATGGAAATATCTGCATTATTCACCAATAAATGCTTAATGCTTTAATTTTAATTACTCTTTGCAGAAACTTGAAAAGCATTCCAATTAAATGAAAAAGATGTGTTAAAAAAGTTATCTTTCTTTTGACCTTATAATTCGAAATATACTCAAAATAACATTTTTACAGTAGTCAAAATCTTCAACCAAAAATTCAGAACTAGTCTCATAAGCGTAACTGCCACATACCAATATAACTTTTAATTAAAAAGGAATACTCATTTAACATTGACTGAAACTTATTTTCTGCACATTTTCATATAGTCATATTCACTTGTTGGGAAAAAAAAATTAACACGCCCTTCTAATAAGTACAGTTATTTCTTAAAAGAATCATGGGAAGAAAGAGACAGAGAGAGAGAGAGAAAGAAAGAGAGAGAGGGAAGCGGCTGTGGCTCAATCGGTGGGGCTCCCGTTTGCCATATGGGAGGCCCCGGGTTCGGTTCCCGGGGCCTCTTGGTGAGGGCAATCCCGCCCCCACGGCGTGGTTAGCTGACCCAGCGAGCACAAGCAGCAAGGGGGGGATAAATGAATAAATAAATAAAATCTTTAAAAAAAGAGAGAGAGAGAAACGGAGGGAGGGAGGGAGGAAGAGAGAGAAAGAAAGTTGTCCTTAAAATGCATTAATCCAATCCCCAATCTTACAATTTCTCAACATATCTTCTGAGTATAGTCCTCAACCTCACAAACTTCAGGGTTAGAATGCCTGCCTCATATCTAACGTCAATCCCTCACACAGTAGACATTTTTTCCCTTCTCATCTAAGCATGAAAAATAATTGATCAGCTTCCACTGAACAACTACCTTAAGTCTTACATAAGAACAACTCTTCATTAAAAGAAAAAAAAAAAAAAAAGAAATGTGGAAAACTAAGGACTTTTTCCACACTTTAAAAGTAAAATTAAAAAGGAGTCCTCACTCCAGAAAGGCGTGTGCGCGAGTCTACTTGAAACTGTTTGCCAGGCTGCAGAATTAGCCCTTGCACTACAATATATGAAAGCACTGATCTTCTGGTGCTGCCAAGCCTATTTATTCATAAAATAAAGCAACAGTTGGGCAAACGTCAAATGCCACACTACAAAGAACTTGACGGTAAACAAAAGCCGATGAACATGATCTATTGGGCATACAATGGTACTAAAAGTTGACTTTTCTTCTATTTTCACCCTTACTCCAGTGCACAAAACAAAACCGAAATATTTAAGGTACACTACTAAATTTAGAAAAGTCGGACTAAAATTTAGAATGTTGCCTTGCTCGCAGGCAACACGAAGTAGAAGACAATAAAGAACCTTTGTGTCCCCAATAGGGAGCAATGCGACCGCGGCAGTACAACCATCCAACAGGGACGCAGCTCTCTATATCAAAATTTATAATTGGTGCCGATTATCTGCCTCTATCACTAGACTAAGTACCAAGAATGCAAGGGCCATGGCTCACCACTGTAGCCTCAGCGCCTAGAATAGCTCAATATTTGCGGCAGATGTTAAAAAAAAAAAAAAGGTGTATTCGGAAAGGAGAAAGGGACCCCCAAGGGGAACCCCGAGATCTGTGGCGTTCTCCCTCGCCCTTTCTCATTCTACTAAGATTCTCCGCAGCGTCCCCCAAGTTCTCTTAGCTCCCCAACTCCGCGGAGTTTTGGACGGCTGCGACCCGCGCTTCGCCTTCCCTCCGCCTCCGCTACTCGCAGGGCGGGGCGACACCAAAGTAACTCGGGAGCGATGCGCCGCGGCCCCGACTCCGAGAAACAGCCAGTCCGCGCTTGAGCCCCGCCGCCCAAAGGTCGCCCCAACCTCAGAGAAATCGGGCGACGGTAATTGGGCTTTTGTGCCAGTAGGAAAAAACCCCAACGCGGGCGACACTGTGAGGAAACCGGCTAGCTCGGCCGGAGGTTCCGGTTCCCAAACCACTGGCTCTCCGCAGGCCCGCAACCTCCGCCCCCGGCCCGGCCGACTCTCAGCAGGCCCTGCCCCGGAGGCTGTCCCCAGCCTGGCATCCCCGCCCTCGCGAGGTTTCACCTTCTGAATAGCAGCGGGTGTGATTTCTCCCTTGCCTCGCTGCCTCGGGGCTGCGAACGCCACAGACATGTTGTCGCCGTCCCTACTACCAGCAAGTCCGGAGAGCCCCCGGTGAACGGCAAAAAGGGGGAGAGACGCCGGCCTCTCGGGCCGAACCACCTCGGGAACTAAGGGTGGGGGGATACTCCAAGAGCTGACTAACCGCCAGCCGTCCTTCCCGACAGAGATGCTCTGGGCCCATGGAAGTCTTGTTGCTGTAAAATACTTAGGAACCAGAGACCCGGTATAAGCTCTGCGTTCGTGATCGACCGTGCATCCCTCAACCTTTACTTATCCGCGATCCCCTCCCCTATACGCGAATGGTAGGGCCGCGCCCCAGTCCTCCCTCAGCTTCAGCGATTCAGGAAATGGTCCCGCCGCCGCGGGAGAGGGAGAGGCCCAGGCAGGCCCTGTCACAGGAAATGCGAGCGGCGCGAGCCGGCCCGCCCCTCTCGCTCGGGTGTAACTTGCCTCCTTCGCCCGCGCGCTAAGGCGTCCCTTGAGCTGCGTTTTGGAGCTCTGCTCAAGACGTAGTTCGGTTTTGCCAACTCCGTTCTCACTCCTCGTGGGAAGAAGTGGCCGTCCGAAGTTGTCCCGGCCTCGCCTCGGTTTGGGGCGGGAGGGGGCACCCCGGAGAGGAGAGGAGGAGGGTCAAGACCCAGGAGAGCAAACCCGTGGAGCATCTGTGAGATGAGGCAGAAGTGGAAGGACTAGGTGAAAGCAGATTCGCTCGTTTAAACGGCTTGGCTACGCCCCAGATGCATACCTCCGAATCCACAGTCGTCTTTCGCACACGAAGTCGTGCTTAACAATTGGAAAGTAAGACTGACCCAAAATAGAAAAGTAAAGGCTATGTCCAGTACTTACAGGCAATCGGTCAACTTGGCTAAAGTGGCCATGAGAGCTCACCTTAGCAGAAATATTGGTTACTGTCGTATGACTTGGGTCTTTAGAATTAAATTTCGAAATAGGGCACTGTGTTTCCTTTTCAGTGACGTAGTTAGTGGATAGTAAAGTAGGCACCAGTTGCCAGGTTTCAAATCAGTGTGAGGGAAAAAAAGTTTTCAAATTATGGAAGGTACGCAGGCAAGTGTGGATAATGTATTGCTTTTTTAAAATTACCTTAAATTTAAGCTTTCATATAAGACAAAGGAAAATTGTATATAAAATGATATCCAACATTATGGGGCTCAGAAATCAGATGAGAGAGGCAGATGTGGCTTAAGCAGTTGGGCCCCTGCCTACCACATGGAAGGTCCCGGGTTTGGTTCCTGTGCCTCCTAAAAAGGATGAACAGTGAACGCAAACAATGGGGGTGGGGGTGGGGATAAAGAAAATCTTCAAAAACTCAGATCAGTCCCTCAGAAAAATATAGAAAAATACCAGAAAAATATAGAAAAATGCATTTTTTTTAAAAAAAAAATTTGTGTCAAATAAATGCTCTTGACAAAAAGGTCATGAATTTCATTTCATTCAAGAAATTTAGATATGTTCTATCTGCTAGGCTCTATGCTAGGCTACTAGGATACAACTGTGAATAAACTGGACATGAAACCTGCCCTCAAGGAGCTTATAATCTAATAAGGCTGACAGATCAGAAACAAGTAAACAAATACATATATACGTAAAGTTTTAAGAAAGACTAGGTAACAAGGAACTGAGAGAGAATGACTGGCACCCATATGAATTAGGGAGGGAAGTCCTCTGGCATATATTTAAACTGACACCTAAAAGATAAAAAGACTCAAAAGCCATCCTAAGAATAAAAGGAAGCTAGTTTATACTCCTCCTGATAGTAATTATTTTTATGAGTTGAATTGTCTTTCACTACTATGAACCTTAAAGAAAGCAGTCTGATGTATTTATATTTAGTATAATCACATTTTGGGGGATTGAATCATGTCCCCTACAAAAAACATGTTCACATCTTAATCTGCTTTTTTGTGGGTAGGAATGCATTTGTAAATAGGACCTTTTGAAGTTATCATTAGTTAAGGTTTGGCCAAATTGAATCAGGGTGAGTCTTAATCTGCATGACTGGAGACCTTGTCAAGAGAGTAAATTCAGACTCAGTGAAAAGTCAGGAGAATCCAGAAGTCAGAAGAAGCTAGAGAGGAGAGAGGGATCACCATGTGACAGAGGACTGCCATCATTAGAATGCTACTGACCCCAGGAGACAGGGTAGCCTTGCCAGCATACTGATTTTGGACTTGTAGCCTTTGAGACTGAGACAACAAATGCTTGTTGTTTGAGCCAGTCCAGTGTGCAATGAGAGACACAGCAACTTTTTGTAACTTTAAAAGTCCTGAGTTAGGAGAAAGATAGTTAAGGGAATCTAGTAAATCCTGTCTTTCTTAGCCAGTAGTTTTGGAGAGGAAGCCTGAGGTATAAATTGAATAATAAAAGAGTTGTGAGGAAAAAGAGAATTAATAGAATCCCCTGCATTTAGTTAAAGAAGAAAGAGAATGAATATGGGAATTTGGTCTACATCAGGGAAATGATTCTGTGGGGAACCAACCAACCATATTTCCATAGAAAAATCAATTCTATAATTTAGACCACTCTTGAATTGAATCATCTAAAGAAGGATTTGAGGTCACGTACTGTATTAGTTAGGGTTCTCCAGGGAAACAGAATTGACAGGAGATATCTGTAAATATAAGATTTTATAAAATTGCCTCATGCAACTATGAGGATGCACAAGTGCAAATTCTGTAGTGCAGGCTGCAAGCTGGGAACTCCCATGAAGGAGAAACTGACTGACTAAAGTAGAGATGGAAATTCTGTCTTCTGACTGCTGAAATCATTTTCCTTTTAAGGCTTTCAACAGATTGGATGAAATGTCTCTCATTACTGAAGGCAAACTCCTCAGTTGATTGTAAATGTAATCAGCCATAGATGCAATCAACTTACTGATGATTTTCACAAAATTAGGCCAGTGCTTGCTTGACCAAACAACCAACGACTGTTACCTGGCCAAGTTGACACATGAGCCTAACCATCACAGTCTACCCTTGTCAACTTTGCAGCCATACACATCATCTTAAACCATACTTAATTTCTAAATAAAAGCAATAACATTTTTTTTTGCCTAACAATCCTCAGCTGTCCTGCATACACCTGGAAATACACCCTAAATCTCTCCAGAATAGGGTGCAAATCCTTGAGTAATATTCACTCTTAAACTTGATATCCTATAACTTAAATATTATGACATGAAACTAATACAACTATGTCTTATAATAAGAGGATAAGATAGGGGGGAAAAAGATGTTTTCTTTATGTACATATACATATACATAACAAGGAAGAAATATTCATAACCATTACAGTCCTCATTTCTGTAACTGGTGATGTGGTTGTAGTTTGTATTTATCACTACCTTCTTCCACTACCCGTTCCATGTTCCTTTTCCCTCAGCAAACACCTCAGCTGGACATTGTACTTTGCCTGCTGGGATGATCCAAACCTTCATTCCTGAAGTTTCTGGGCCATTGGTAGTCCTGCCTGGATTGGTTTGTTGCAGTTTTCCATTGTCTTTAATCACAGGGCATGGTAGAACTAAGAGATACCCTAGGGGATCCTCTGTATTCCTGGCAAAGTCTTCTTTACCTCCATTGTGTAGTTACAGTCCTATGTCCCCTTGATAGTCAACATCAATCAACCCAGCCAATAGAGTAATTCCCTTCCTTACCTGTTGATTCAGAGACGTGAGGGGAACAAAGTGCCCAGGTGACATCCTTATTGTGTCTCCTAGTGGAAGTACTCCTCTTTTGGGAACTAAGACCTTATAGACCAGCAGAGCTTAAGATTGAAGGGACAGAAAGCAAAAATTTTCCTCATGGATCACTAGAGATAATAGTGAGAGGTGCTACTCCCATCTTAGCCTTTTGATTCCCGGACCTGTGAATCCTAGCCATGGGATAAACAGCACCATAGAGTCGATGCTGATTTAGAGCATACACAGCCTCCTGGAGAACATTGCCCCAGCCCTGCAAGGTACTGCCACCTAGTTGGTCCCGTAATTGAGTTTTCAAAAGGCCATTCCACCGTTCTAATAATCCAGCTGTTTCAGGATGATGGAGAACAGGGTAAGACCAGTGGATGCCATGAGCATGTGCCCATTTCCACACATGATTTGCTGTGAAATAAATTCCTTGATCAGAAGCAATGCTGTGTGGAATACTATGCTGGTGGATAAGACATTCTGTAAGTCCACAGATGGTAGGTTTGGTAGAAGTATTGCATGTAGGGAAGGCAAACCCATATCCGGATAATGTGTCTATTCCAGTTAGAACAAATCCCTGCCCCTTCTATGATGGAAGTGGTCTAATGTAATCAACCTGCCACCAAGTAACAGTCTCATCACCTCGAGGAATGGTGCCATATCAGGGACAGAGTATGGGTGTCTCCTGCTGGCAGATTGGGCACTCAGTGGTGGCTGTAGCCAGGTCGGCCTTGGTGAGGGGTAGTCCACGTTGCTGAGACCATGCATAACCTCCATCCCTACCACCATGGCCACTTTGCTCATGAGCCCATTAGGCGATAATAGGAGTGGCTGGGGAAAGAGGCTGACAGGTAGGCACAGAACAGATCATCTTATATACTTGATTAAAATCTTCCACTGTTAAAGTTACCCTCTGGTAAGGATTCAAAGGATTTAGGTGGGACACAAATATCGTCATGTTTTTTGCCCACTCTGGAAGATCTATCCACATGCCTCTTCCCGAGACCTCTTTGTCAACAATTTTCCAATCATGTTGCTTCCAAGTCTCTGACCATCTCGCTAAATCATTGGTGATAGCACATGGATCAGTATACAACTGCACCTCTGGCCATTTCTCCTTACAAGCAAAATTAAGAACAAGGTGCACTGCCCTACGTTCTGCCCACTGGGAGAACTTCCCTCACCACTGTCCTTCAGGGACTTACCAGAAAGGGGCTGCAAGCTGCAGCTGTCCACTTTCAGGTGGTACCTGCCTATGGTACAGAACCATCTGTTCAACCAGGCCCAAGTTTTCTCTTCCTCAGTCAACTGATTGTAAGGGACTCCCCAAGAGGCCATATATGTGGTCGGGGAAAGAGAAGCTAACATGGCAGGGGTGGTGACCAAGGGCATTTGGGCCTCTTCCTCATGTAACTTACTAGTGCCTTCAGGGTCCATTCAAGCCCTATCGTGTATATACCACTTACATTTTATGATGGACTGCTATTGTGCATACCTAACTTTTTGGTTTGGTGGGTCAGACAACACCCAGCTCATGATAGATGACTCAGGTCTCATAGTAACTTGGTGGCCCATGGTTAAGCATTCAGTCTCTACTAAGGCCTAATAGCAGGCCAAAAGCTGTTTTTCAAAAGGAGAGTCGCTATCCTCAGAGGATGGCATGGCTTTGCTCCAAAATCCTAAGGGTCTGCGTTGTGATTCTCTTATAGGGACCTGACAAAGGCTCCAGGTGGCATCTCTATTTGCCGCCGATACATCCAGCACCATTATATCTGCCGGATCATATAGCCCAAGTGGTAGTGCAGCTTACACAGCAGCCTGGACCTGTTGCTGGGCCTCCTCTTGTTCAGGGCTCCACTCAAAACTAGCAGCTTTTCTGGTCACTTGGTAAATGGGCTGGCAAATTTACCCAAAATAGGAATATGTTGTCTCCAAAACCCAAAGAAGCCAACTAAGCATTATGCCTCCTTTTTGGTCATAGGAGGAGCCAGGTGCACAGCCTATCCTTCACTTTAGAAGGAATACCTCAACATGCCCCACACTACTGGACACCTAGAAATTTCACTGCAGTAGGAGTCCCCTGTATTTTTGTTGGATTTATCTGCCATCTTCTGACACACAAATGCCTTAACAGTAAGTCTATAATAGTTGCTACTTCTTCCTCAGTAGGTCCAATCAAGATATCATCAATATAATGGACTAGTGTGATGTCCTGTGGGAGGGAGAAATGAGCAAGTGCCTATAGACAATACAGTATTATAACAGAGGGCTGGAGAGTTGATATACTCCTTAGGTAGGACGGTGAAGGTATATTGCTGGCCTTGCCAGCTGAAAGCCAACTGTTTCTGGTGGTACTTTTTAACAGTAATTGAGAAAAAAAATCATTTGCAGATCAATAGCTGCATACTGGATAACAGGGGATGTGTTGATTTGTTCAAGCAATGATACCACATCTGGAATAGCAGTTGCAACTGGAGTCACCACTTGGTTAGGTTTATGATAATCCACTGTCATCCTCCAAGATCCATGTGTTTTCTGCACAGGCCAAATAGGAGAGTTGAACGCCTGTATTCTTCAAGTCCTTGATAGTGGCACTAATCTCAGCAATCACTCCAAGAATCCAGTATTGCTTTTTTTTTTTTTTTTAATTTTACCGGGAGGTCCCGGGGATCGAACCCAGGTCCCTCCATATGGAAGACGGACGCCCAACCAGTTGAGCCATATCCGCCCCCTCCAGTATTGCTTTTGATTTACTATTTTGCTGGATAGGGGCAGTTCTACTGGCTTCCACTTGGCCTTTCCTACCATAATAGCCCTCACTCCACATGTCAGGGAACCAATGTGGGGATTCTGCCAGTGGCTGAGTATGTCTGTTCCAATTATGCATTCTGGAACTGGGGAAATAACTACATAATAGGTCCAGGGTCCCACTGGACCCAGTGAGACAGACCTGAGCTAATGCTCCATTGATCACCTGACCTCCCTAAACCTCTACTCTGACCACTGGACCCCAGTGATGTTTTGGATCTCCTGGAATTAATGTCACATCTGAGCCAATGTCTAATAGTTCTGAAATAGTTCCTTTTCCTCAATGCACAGTTACCCTGGTAAAAGGCCATAGGTCACTTTGGGGAAGACTGGGAGAAAGATTAACATTATAAAATTTTGGCAGTGTAACAGTGCCCCTCTACAAGGGGACCCGCCTTCCCCTCATTCAAGTGTTCTGGTCTGTAAACTGTCTCAAGTCTGGGAATTAATTGAGGGGCCATGACTCTGTTTCAATAATTCAAGTTAGACTTTTATTCACTTGACCTAGAACTCTTTTGCTTATACAGATCAAGTAGGAATTTAGTAGAGTGTCCATCTATTTTACTTCTAGGTACCCCATGATCTATCACCAATGCCATAGGTCTCTGCAACTCAGAGTATTTTGGTTGCTGCTTTGACTCTGCTGTCCATTACAGTAACCACATGCACCTTGTCTGGTGATTAAATGCTGCAACTTGGCTTCTGCCAATCTGGGATCCAATCATCTCCATTGTGTTTTAGGATCCCAGATCAGTGCCAGCAGTTCCCATGGTAATACCTGACTTATAGAGAAAAGCAACCACCGGCTTCTTCAGGAAAGATGGGGTTAGTCTCACAAATTTTTCCTCACAGTCCTGGTGACTGGTGTGTCCTCTGGACATTCCTTGGGTAGGTGAACAGGCCTTACATGATAGATCCACTCTAGCATTCCAATATCTCTAAGCCTTTGGATCCCCTCATCTACATTATACAGAGCAATTCTGGCATTTCGATCTCAGATAATGTCAGCCATCTTTTGGTCCATGTTTCAGCCAGCCATCTGAATAAACCGTTAGAGCCCTTTCTAACCCCTCGAGCTACAACATTGAATCCAGAATCTCTGCTTAGTGGGCGCATATCAATAAATTCTGCCTGAACCAACTTTATATTCCTTCCACCATTATCCCACACCCTTAATATTCATTCCCATGCATATTCCCCTGATTTCTGTCTACATAAATTGGATACTCATGCAGTTCTTTTGGAGTATAGTGTACTTCTTTATGGGTCACACATTGTACCTCACCTTTTGGGGCCTGTTGGGACTTTAGTCTCATTATGATCTGGAAGTAAAGAGGGGTGCTGGGGTGAGTAACCAGAAGGATTAGAAGTTTCTTGCAACGCAATTATCTCAGGGCATTCTGTTGCAGTTTTATCTGTTTCCTTTATAACTATATCCAGCATATTTAGTAACAACCAGCCAACATCATTGTACATTTTAACTCCACAAAAATCTTTTAAGTTGCAAAAACATCCTCACTCAAAGCCTTGCCTCTTATAAACATGAAAATAGCCATATCCTGTGGGAATATTTTTTTTATTGTTTTATCTAATATTAGGAATAATGTGATGATATCTGTTCCTCCCCTTCAGATATTTAATCACTGACCCAAGAAAGGCAACCAGATAACTACATTCATTTCTGTGGGAAAGACTCCAAAATCACAGACTTCACACATTTTCCTATACCCGAACCTACAAAATTCCCAGTTGATATTCACAAAATCATCCATCAGATACCCAATCATTTGCCCAAACCCCTCAAACAATATCCATCAGAGAAACAAAATTACTGGTGCACACAAGCTCCCAATCTCTGAAAAAATGATTTCCCATGATTTTTAATTGCATTCTCTACAATGAGTTATCTGGAAATCCCTCAAGGAGTTTCATCCTTCTAATGAAGTCTTCTTCCTCTTATTTAATGTTTTGTGGTTATTTTTAAACTGAGTTTCCTTTAGCACATTAAGTCTTAGGTTTGATGGAGTTATAGTGCACAGTGATTACAGACCTAGAGTTTTACTCTTTTAGAGTCCACTCATTTAATTTAAAGGTCCTGTGGTGATATTTTGCATATTTCTATTGCCAACTCATGCCATGGACTATTGGTGGCATTTTGATTATTGGAAATAGAATCATTAGTGGTTTTGTTTTTTTTTTGTTTGTTTGTTTTTTCTTTTTTTTCTTTTTTTTTTATCATGGGTAAAAATCAAAATTCTCTCAATACATACAAACATTTGCAAAATGATATATAAATATATATGCATATATGTGTATTTGCTTACAAAAATGTTATTTATATATATATATACACATATATTTTAAGAGGTGCTTAGATTACCTAAAATATTACACGGAACCCACTGGGATTCCCATGTTGCCCACCTCCCACACCTCCCACCACATCCCACACAAACATCTCCCACAGTGTGGCCCACCAACCTCAATGAACTTACACATCCTGGAGCCCCGCCACCAACCACAGACCACAGTTCACACTGTAGACCACACTCTCTCCCACTCAGTTCTGAGTGGTGTGTGCTGATTTAAAATGGCCTACATCCATTGCCACAACAGTACTCAGGACAACCTCCAACTCCCAAAGAAGCCCCTGTATTTCAACTGCTCATCCCCTCCCTACCCAAAAACTGTCAAGTGGCCACTGGCTCCACCTCATTGTTATAATTTCTTGCATTGCAAGAATCACCATATGTGAGCAAGAGAATACCATCAAGTCCACTTTAGTCCATAGTTCTTCCCCCAATCCAGAGGCGACTGGGATGGTGATGTCCACTCCAACTCCAAGTGAGAGAGGGCTTATATCCCATGGATATGGTGGGTGGGATGATCCTGCCTGCAGATGCAGGCCCTCTCCATTCCCTGGGATGGCCATTTCCCATCGTTGTCTCCTCACCAGGTGACTTGGATGAGTCCATTGGGCTGTAGGGTAGGAGTTGCAGCTCCACCTAGATTTCATGCACACCTGGCACATAGGTAGGCCAGAGGCTCCAGTCTCTGGAAGTATACCTAAGAAACTCCAGCATCACATGTAGGTTTGAATAGAAGGGACTGGTGAACCATGTGCAGGGAGGACTTATTTGAGTCTAATTCTGTCAATCTCAGGAGCACAGATTCCAAAATAGAACCCACTGATAAGGCATCAGTCTCTGGGGCTATCCCCCCTTATATAGGACCAGGGTGTCTCCGGAGCTCTCAGGAACCCCACTGAGTGGGGTGATAGGCACTTAGATGTTCTATGAGCTCCTACTGAGGTGTGCGTAAGAGTTACCTCTGGGATGACCTCCCGACTCTCTTTGAAGTCTCTTAGCCACTTGAACTCATTTGTCTTTACCATTTCCCCCTTTTATTCAAGGTCTTTTTCCAGTTGTGTTGCCAGTTGGCGCTTGGGAAAAGTTTTCAATTAGCAATAATCGTGCCTCGGATAAACCTCATTGGCTCATTAGTGGTTTTGAATCTAATCAGAGTAGAGAGCCAATTGCAAAAACCTCCAAAACAATTCAGAAATCCTATTTTTAAGATTCTTTTTCTCAAGATCCACTCCTGGTACCAAGTTGTGTTAGTCAGGGTTCTCTAGGGAAACAGAACTGACAGGAGGTATCTGTAAATATTACGAGATTTTATATAATTGTTTCACACGACTATGGGAAAGCATAAGTCAAATTCTAAAGGGCAGGCTACAAGCTGGGAACACCCATGAAGTTTTCAATGAATTCCCCAGGAGAAGCTGGCTGGGGAAAGATGGAAATTCTCTCTTCTGACTGCTGAAATCATCACTTCTCCTTTTAAGGCTTTCAACTGATTGGCTGAAACATCTCTCATTGCTGAAGGCAATGTCCTTAGTTGATTTTAGATGTAATCAGCCATAGATGCAATCAATTTACTAATGATTTAAGCCCATGAAATGTCCTCACAGTAATAATTAGGTCAGTGCTTGCTTGACCAAACAGCTGGGCACCATTACCTGGCCAAGTTGACTCATAAGCCTAACCATCACACATACCCAATAGGTAAAAGGTTTTTTGGGAATAATGGACATATACAGTAGCTCAGAAAAAGTAAAGTAGTCTGCATAAACAGTATATACTTGATTATTCACACTAACTAAATTGATTAACCAAAAATACAAAGTAATACGAAAATCATCCATGTCTGATATTCAAATACATTTCAATTATTAATTTCATTGATTTTCATGAATTTGCTTGTATTTCAGTGAACTAATAAAATAAAGTATTGAAGGAATATGGTCTATTTTTGTGTGTGAAAGTATATAATCATGACACTAAAATTAATCCACAAAAAATACATCATGCATATGAAGATAATTGAGATGACTACTTTCATACAGGTATTTCTTCTTCTTTTTTTTTTTTTTTTTTTTTTTCATAGTACAACAGCATTTAATGGTCAGAAACAGTTGTATAGTATTACAATCAGGCACAGAAACTGTGTTGGAGGACAGGACCCAACCCTTCCCCCACACCAGGCAAAGCAGTATCAGACATGAGCTGGCACATCACTGGGCCCACACTGTTTTATAAATAATAGAATATCTGTTGCTGATATATGAAGGCCCTATGCTACCATAAATTCTTAGAATACATTGGAAGGCACAGAGCAAGCTTGTCTGCATCTAATTGGGCTCAGAGCAAAACCTCTCAGGTAATATCTTTCAAAATATTTCTTCTCACTGCTTCCATTACGATTGATGAACCAATATGAGTTGGGGTTTCCACATCATTCCGAGAGTATAAGGAGAGCAGCATATATCTATGTATTTAATCATTATTCTAGGCAATAACAAATAACTTTCCCCAATTCCCCATGAAAGACTTTTTCTTTTTTTTAACTTTATTTTGTACATTTAATAATTGAAAATATAAACAATTAAAAAGTAAAAAGTAAACACAGATGAAAAAATTTATATGTTTCTCAATTAAATGTACTGGATACATGTAAGTTTTTTTTAAATCAAACAATATGTTACACAATATATTTGGTTCATAGTAACAGAATCATACAGTATTTGTCCTTTTGAAGCTGGCTTGCTTCCCTCAACATAATGTGCTCCAGGTTGATCCATGTTGTCATATGCTTTACGACTTCATTTCTTCTTACCGCTGCATAATATTCCATCGTGTGAATAGACCACAGTTTGTTTATCCATTCATCTGTTGATGGACACCTGGGTTGTTTCCAACTCTTAGCGATCATGAATAATGTTGCTATGAACATTGGTGTGCAGATGTCTGTTCGCGTCACTGCTCTCAGTTCTTCTGGTTATATACCCAGTAGTGGTATTGCCGGGTCATGTGACAAGTCTATATTCAACTTCTTTAGGAACAGCCAAAAAGTCCCCCACAGTGGCTGTACCATTCTGCATTCCCACCAACAGTGAAGAAGTGTTCCTTTCTCTCCACATCCTCTCCAACACTTGTAGTTCTCTGTCTTTTTAATAGTAGCCATTCTGATAGGTGTGAAATGATATCTCATTGTAGTTTTGATTTGCATTTCCCTAATCATGAGTGATGTTGAGCATTTCTTCATGTGTTTTTTTGCCATTTGTATTTCTTCTTTGGACAAATGTCTATTCAAGTCTTTTGCCCATTTTTCAATGGGGTCATTTGTCTTTTTATTGTTGAGTTGTAACATCTCTTTATATATCCTGGATATTAAACCCTTATCAGATATGTGGTATCCAAATATTTTTTTCCCATTGAGTTGGCTGCTTTTATTAAAGGTACACTTTAGCAAAGACTAACTGGGGCATTTTCTACTCTTCATTAAGTATCAAATACTAAATAAATTAAGTACTAGCTGAATCAATTATCTTTTGGGGTTTAATGATATAGAAAAGTATTCATTTTTTGTTAAATTATTTCTCCATAAAACTCTAAACTCCCTGAAAAATTACACATGTTGGGAGTTCCTAGCATTTTCACTTATGGTATAATGCTTGAAAGGTTACCCTTATATCTCATTTTCCTCCCTGAAAAACAGCTGCCCTATCTCAAAAAGCCATTTGAAATGATAAAGTTTTCATTTATTTAGCATTTATTATATATTAGTCACTGTGCTAAGTGGTTATCTCACTCAGACTCTTTAATTAAAGTCTCAGTTTTAACAGGTAAAATATGCAAAACCACAGAGAATATTGTAAATTAATAAACATTAAAATATTTGTATTTCATAATCTAATAAATAAGAACACTTCAACATTAGAAGTGATCCAAAGTATTTGATAGTGTAGTCTATTCTTACAAAATCTTCTGGCCACGTTTAGAGATTAAATGTTCTTTATTCCCATTTGACATGTTCTCTACCCTTGTTCATGATGTGTAGTTACTCTCCCTTTAGTAAAGGGATATAATAAATGTTAAGAATTTATAGAGAGAATGATATTGTCAACTAATTTCCCTATTCATGGGTACAGTAGGAAGAATAATGTCTGCCCCAAAGATGATCATGTCCTAATTACTAGAACCTGGCAATGTTAGATTACACAGTAAAAAGAGAATTAACATTGCAGATAAAATTAAGGCAATTAATTAGCTGACCTTAAGGTACTTAGCTAGATTATTTTAGATTATCTGTGGTGAACCCAATATAATCACAAGGTTACTTAAAAGTGGAAGAGGGAAGGATTACAGGGAGAACCAAAGAGATGGCAGCATTAGAAGAACTCACCACAACATTCCTGCCTTTGAAAATGGAAGAAGGTGCCACAAGTCAAAGAATATCAACAACCTCTAAAAGATAGAAAAGGAAAGGAAGCAGATTCTACCAAAGAGCCTTCAATGCAACCCTACCAACACTTTGAATTTAGCCCAGTGAGACCCATTTTGGACTTCTGACACCCACAACTATAAAATAATAAATTTCTGTTATTTTAGGGAATTAGGCTGTGGTAATGTGTTCAAGTAGCAATAGGAGACTAATATAGTATTTTTTTTTTTCCAATCTAAAATTTATGTTTTGAGTAAGGCAATGTGTTAGTTTCCTAAGCTGCTCAATGCAGAAAGCACGAAATGTGTTGGCTTAGACAATGGGAATTTATTAGCTTACATTTCTCAGGTCATGAAATTGTCCAAATGAAGGCCTCATCAAGGTGATGTTTTCTTCGCTAAGACCAGCTGCTGGTGATCTTTGCTTCTCTGCCACATGACAGCATCCGCTAGTCTCTCCCTTCTCTTCTGAGTTTTGTTGCTTTCAGTCTCTTGCTTCTACAGTGTTTGCGCTCTTGCTCTCTCTCTCTCTCTCCCCACCCCCATTACATTTATAAAAGACTCCACTAAGAGAATTAAGACCCATCCTGAATGAGGTGGGTCTCATTTTAACAAAGTAGCTTCATCAAAAGGTCCTACTTACAATGGGTTTATACCCACAGGAATGAATTAGATTTAAGAACATGTTTTTCTGGGGTACATATAGCTTCAAACGAACACAGGAAATGTGCGTTAAAATATTGTGAAATTATTCAATATTTTACAAAGTATTATGTTCTAGTATATAATAAACTAACCTAATATTAACTTGTATAATATATATTCCTTTATAAAAATAGCATAATATTATGGGGATTATAACATGGACAGATAAAATTTATGACAAAAACAGAAAAAATAATGGAAGGAAATGAAAGTACACTGTTGTAAGTGTCCTATATTTTACATGAAATGATAGAATATTATTTGTAGATATGTCATAACATGTTAAATATTCATATCGCAAAACTGAGAGTAGTGGTTCTCAAACTCTCTGATCTCAAGAATCTTTTCAACTCTTAAAAATTATTGAGGGAGCAGTTGTAGCTCAGTGGTTGAGCACCTGCTTCCTGTGCACAAGGTCCCGGGTTCAATTCCCAGTACCTCCTAAAAATAAATAAATAAATAAAGTATACTAGTTGCTTGAGAATTAAATTGTTAATATTATTCTTTAGAGTTGTAGTAGCACATTGTTTTTGGTTTTGTTTTAATTTTTTAAACGGAATTTTCAGTCATACTTCAGAGGGCAGAGAATGGTACAATAAGCCTCCATGTATCAGTTATCCAACTCATCCTTTTAGCACCTCATGGCTAATCTTGTTTCATCAATACACCTACCTACAAATTGAAGCAAACAGTATGTGGGGAGCAGATGCAGCTCAAGCAATTGAGCGACTGCTTCCCACATAAGAGGTCCCAGGTTCAGTTCCTGGTGCATCCTAAAACAAACAAACAAAAAACAAGCAAAACAAACAAAAAAACCAACTCGGGAGCTGATGTGG
Organism: Tolypeutes matacus; assembly: GCA_026826555.1. NCBI lineage: Eukaryota > Metazoa > Chordata > Mammalia > Cingulata > Chlamyphoridae > Tolypeutes > Tolypeutes matacus. The sequence goes on from JAKSZT010054515.1 coordinate 3,166,926, forward strand.
CTCAGGTATTGAGCACCAGTTTCTTACATATGAGTTCCCTGGTTCAATCCGGCCCCCAGGAAAACAAAAACAAATACAACAGTATGTCATTTAATCCCTAAGTATTTCATTAAGAGTTTCTAAAAGATAAGTACTCTTTAATAAAACAAGTTGGAAGATCTGTAACAATTCTTTCTGCTCCTGAAATTCTGTAATTCAATGTTAACATTAATTAGAAACCATCCTCAGAATCTGTATATATAAAGCACTGCCTTTTCTTTTAGTTTTAAAAATCATACATGTTGTGGCAGTTTGATATGGTTTATGAATTCCAAAAATAAATATTGGATTATGTTTGTGGACTGGTCTGTACCTGGGTGTGATTAAATTACGATTGGGGCTTTGATTGGGCCACGGGTCAGTAGGATGTTGAGTCTCTGCCCTCTTGGTGGGTGGGGACTCACAGATAAAACTACATGGCAGAACAGAGGAGTTAGTTGGAGTTTTGATGTTGGAGTCTTGAGCTGGAGCCCCGGGAAGTGAATACACAGAGGAGCTTCGTTGGAGGAAAGAGAGAAGGCCCCAGGAAGATGCACAAGCTATTTGCCTGATAGTTTATAACTGGCTTTGTGGAGATAGCAGAGGAGCTGAGCCAGGAAACAAGCAAGTCCTGGGAAGAGAGGAACTCAGGAAGCCTGGACCCTCACAGACGTTGGCAGCCATCTTGCTCCAACATGTGGCAATAGACTTTGGTGAGGAAGTAACTTATGCTTTATGACCTGGTAACTGTGGGCTTCTACCCCAAATAAATACCCTTTATATAAACCAACCGATTTCTGGTATTTTGCATCAGCACCCCTTTGGCTGACTAATACACTGTAAAATAATTAAAACTTTAACAGAAATACATTACACAGAAAGTATACATTCTCTGAAATTTCATCTCTCCAAAGTAACAATTATTAAAAGTTTGGTACATTTCTTCCAACTTGATTTCTACACACACACACACACACACACACAATTATCAAGTACCTCAAAGATTTTATTGTTTATGTTATATCTATTGATATTTATCATATTAAAATTAAACTGAAAAAAAACTTTTAAAACTCAAAAATACATTCTATTAGCTGTCAGAACAATAAGATACTCACATATCATGTAATGTCTGGTAAATTCAATAGTACACTCACAAGAGAAAGTGAGTTTTAAAAGGTACACAAAAAAAGCACAGTCTTAGTATCATTACAAAAATAGTTTTAACTTCCTGGGTCTCTAAAAGAGTATGAGAGTCACTCAGGGATCCCTAGATAATGCTTCAGAAACACTGCCTACAGGAAAAATCAATAAAATGAAAGTAAATTAAAAATAAGATAAAATAAAGGTGATATACCAATAAACTAATACAGGAGATAAAATGGAATACTAATTTTTTTTTTTAATAAGTCAAAAGAAGGCAGGAAAATAAGAAAACAGAGACTACAAATAATAAGATATTACATTTCAACCAAGCATATTGGTAATAACATTAAGTGTAAATTGGCTATACACTCCAATTAAAAGGCAGATATTAGAAATATACATCTAGAATGGTGAAATCAGGACCTCAGAATAGCCAATCCTAAAAAAATAATAAAAAAGAAAGAAAATTGGTAAAAATAATAAAAATCAAGTTTTCCAGTACTGTAGAAATTAATCAAGAGCATCCAAAAATACAAGAAGCATTTATTCCAGAAAGATGACTGAATCACACTGAGAATAGTGAGCTTTGAAGCATTTTAACTTACCCTGTATCCAACTGCCTCTCCCCAGCTCCATGGCAGGATTGAAAACCAGCAGCCTTACAACCATGGTAGCTGTGAAAACGAGCAGCATAGCAATCATGAGAGCAAGCAGAATGGGTTTAGAGATCCCCAAATAAGCCCCATCCCCAAATAGTTATCTCTATTTATCCTATATGGAAGATCCCTGGAAAAAGCTGATTCACAGTAATTGTCTTGATTTCACTTGATTCAGAGTTTCTCAGTGGGAAAAGCCCTATCCTAAATTTGTTTGCTGAAACAATCAGTGGCAGTTGTTTAACATCACACCTCCTCAGACAGTGATACCACTTGGGACAAACAAATTGAAAGGATAATCTAGGGTTGAGATGTCCATAAGGGATTTGCTTTAAAAACCTCTGACATATTCCTAAAGATCATGAAGGGGAAGCGGCTGTGGCTCGATCAGTAGGGCTCCCGTTTACCATGTGGGAGGCCCCGGGTTCAGTTCCCGGGGCCTCCTGGTGAAGGCAAGCCCGCCCGCACGGCGTGGTTAGCTGACCCAGCGAGCACGAGCAGCAAGGGGGGGATGTATGAATAAATAAATAAAATCTTTAAAAAATAAAATAAAGATCATGAAGGCTACAGGTATCTAAAGAGCTGTGCACATGTCCAGGAAAGACTTGCAATGGCCATAATCTCTCCTCTTTGGCTGACCTTTAGTTCTGAACAAGCAGCAAGTGAAGACACAGAATTGTAAACTGCCAGAGCACTGAAATCATGCCCCAACATACACACACACACATACACACACACACAGTGCCCACAGCAAAGGGAGAGAGATTTATTGGTTCAAGGCACTAAAGAAATCTCTGTCCATTCATTAGCTAATCACTAAGACAATCAAGCAGAGATTTCAGTGGATGCACATAAATACAGATTTTAGAGAATTACACCATGAAGTCTCTAGACCAACAAAGAAAGGGAGGGAAGAATTGAATTTCAGAGCTACCACACTGTATTATTTAAAATTTTCAGCTGTCAACAAAATAATTGTGAGACATGCAAAGATAAAGGAAAATATGGTCCAGGGGTAAAAATCAGTCAATAGAAATTTTCTCTCATGAAAACCAGACATTGAACTTATTAGTTAAATCACTTATAACTGTGTTCAGAAAGCTAAAAAATGGATGTTCTCAAGAATTCAAAGAAAGTACAAAACCAATGTGTCACTAAAAAGAAAATATCAATAAAGAGATAGAAGCTATATTTTTTTAAAAGGAAATAAATAGAATTTCAAGACTTGAAAAATACAGTAACTGAAATGAAAAATTCCGTGAGGGAGTCAAAAACAGATTTGACTAGCAGAATAAATAACCAATGAGGGAAATGGCTGTGGCTCAAGCAATTGTGCTCCCATTTATCATGAGGAGGACCAGGGTTCGTTTGATCCCTGGGACCTCCTGGTAAAAAAAGAAAAAGGCATCTCAGATCTGTGTGGTGAGGCACAGGCCCACTGCAGCATGGAGAGGTGCAGGCCCCCACATGGCAAAGCAATGCACCAAAAAGACAGAGACACAACCAGACAGAAAAAAAAATATCCAATGAACTTGAAAATAGGTCACTTGAAATTACCTGGTCTGAGGAACAGAAAGAAAAAATAATGAATAAACAGAGTCTCAGAGATCTCTGGCACATCATCATCAATCCAACATATGTATAGTGGGAACCCCAGAAGGAGATGAGAGAGAGCAAGAGGAAGAAAGAATAATTGAAGAAATTATGGAAAACCTAAATCTACACATTAAAAAAAAAAAAACAAAAAAAAAACTCGATAAACTCCAAGTATGATAAACTAAAAGAGATCCATACCTAAACATATCATAAGAGAATTTCAAAAGACAAGGAAAGATTCTTGAAAGTAGCAAAAGAAAATAATTCATCACAAAGAAGGAATTCTTAATAAGCTAAACATCTGAATCCTTGTTACAAAGCACAAAGGATTCAGGCAGTGAGATGACATACACAAATTACTAAATGAAAAAGAATGTCAAAAAAGAATCCTATATCCAGTAAAACTATCCTTTAAAATGTAAGGATAAGGAAGCAGATATGGCTCAACCAGTTGGGCACCCACCTACCACATAGGAGGTCCTGGGTTCAGGTTCTGGTGCCTCCTAAAGAAGACAAGCAGGTAATCTAAGCACCTTTTAAAATATATATATATAACATTTTTGTAAGCAAATGCACATATATGCATATATATTTATATATCATTTTACAAATATTGGTATGTATTGTGAAAAATTTGATTTTTACCCACAATAAAAAAAATAATAATAGTAAAAAAATAAAAATAAAAATAAAGAAAACAAGCAGACGTTGCACCCACCACAACAAGCTAGATGCCACACCCACCGCAACGAGTAAATGCCTAAATGAGCAGTTGCCACAAGTCTGCAGATGCTGCAGCCCGCAGGAAGCAGATGTGGCTCAGGCCGTTGGGCACTCGCCTCCCATGTGGGAGGTCCCAGGTTTGGTTCCTGGTGCCTCCTGGAAAAGGTGAGCAAACAGTGAGCAGACAGACGAGAGAACCATCAGGGTGGGGGTGGGGGGATAAATTTAATAATAATAATAAAGTAAGTAAATAAATAAATCTTTTTTTAAGATGTAAGGCTAAATTAAGACATTCCCAGATAAACAAAAACGGAGGGACTTTGTCCATAGCACACTTGACCTAAAAGAAATCTTAGAGGAAGTCATTCAGAATGAAGTGAAAACACTAGAGAATAACTTGAATACATACAAAGAAACAAAGAACACTGATAAGGTAAATATAAGAGGTGGTATGAATGTATTTTTGCTTATAAATCTTTTATTCTATCTGATTAAAAGACAACAATATATTTCTGAAGTAATATAATTGTTCTAAAATTTTTTGTGGAGGGGGACAGATGTAGCTCAGGTGGTTGGGCGTCCATCTCCCATATAGAGGGACCTGGGTTCGATCCCCGGGACCTCCCAGTAAAAATTTTAAAAAAAGAAAAATATAGAAGGCGCGTGACCACCAGGCACCATGTGCGGGTGCACCGCCAGGCTCTGCAAGTGGGTGCGCCGTCAGGCCCCACGTGCAGGTTCACCACCAGATCCTGCTAGCGGGTGAGCTGCCAGGCCTTGTGAGCAGATGCACCGCCAGGCCCCATGAGCCACGCAGCAAGATGATGATTTAACAGGAGAGTGATACAAAGGAGAGCCAAGATGAGACACACCGAAAAACCAGGAACTAAGGTGGTGCAGGTAGTAGGATGCCTCTCTCCCACATTGGAGATTCTGAGTATCAAATCCCAGTGAAGACAGGAGGAAAAGGATGAGAAGAGAGGGCAGGAAACAGACACAGAGAGTTGCCCAGTGAATGGACACAGAAACAGCAAAAAAGGGGAGCAGGTAAAAATGGATAAAAGTAAATAAATAAATAAATAAATCCTTTAAAAATAATAATAATAATAAATTTTTTTGTGGTGATGAATGCACAACATTGTGATTATACTAAAAGTCATTGATAATACACTTTGGATAGGTCATATGGCATGTGAATATATCTCAATAATACTGCTTAAAAAATAAATAAGTGTTCAAGAATAGCCAGAAATAGCAGTTACGTACAGCAAAGGAAGCAGAGAGAGATTGAGAGATAATGACTTTTCTTGTTTGTTTGTTTGTTTTTATTATTATTATTGAAATAATGAAAATGCGCTAATAATGATTGATGTGATGAATGCATAACTATGTGATTATGCCAAATACCACTGATTATACACTTTGGGTGAATTATATGCTTTATTAATAAGTATTAATAAAATTGATTTGTTTAAGAAAAGACAACTATATAAAGCAATAGTTATAAAATTGTGTTGATGGTTCATAATATACAAATACAAAGCTACTAGAGCTAATAAATGAATTAAACTAAGTGGCAGGGTACAAGATTAATACCCCAAAATCAATAGTGTTTCTATATGCTAGTAATGGGGAAAAAATTCCATTTGGAACAGCAACTATAGAATCAAATATCTAGGAATAAATTTAACCAAGGGTATAAAGGTCTTATAAATGGAAAACTACAAAACATTGCTAGAAGAAATCCAAGAAGACCTAAATAATTGAAGAATATTCTATGTTCATGCATTGGAAGACTAAATATTGTTAAGATGTCAATTCAACCAAAAGCAATCTACAGATTCAATGCAATCTCAATCAAAATTTCAACAGCCTTCTTTGCAGAAATGGAAAAGCCAATCATTTGCATGGAAGTGTAAGGGGCCCCAAATAAACCAAAACATTTTTGAAAAAAAGACAAAATTTGGAGTACTCACACTTTCAGATTTTAAAACTTATTACAAAACTACAGTGACACAAACAGACATCTGCACACCGATGTTCATAGCTACATTATTCACCATTGCCAAAAGTTGGAAACAACCCAGGTGCCCAGCAACAGATGAATGGATAAACAAACTGTGGTCTAGTCACACGATGGAATATTATGCAGCTGTTAGAAGAAATGAAGTCATAAAGCATATGGCAACATGGATGAACCTGGAGGACATTATGTTGAGTGAAGCAAGCCAGACACAAAAGGACAAATACTATATGAATGCATTACTATTAACCAAATATGTTGTGTAATATATTGTTTGATTAAAAAAAAAAAAATACATGTATCCATTACATTTAATTGAGAAATGTATATATTTATTCATCTGTGTTTACTTTTTAGTTTTTAATTGTTTATGTTTTCAATTATTAAATGTACAAAATAAAGTTAAAAAAAAAACTACAGTAATCAGGGAAAAAGATGTGGCTCAAGCAACTTGGCTCCTGTCTACCATGTAGGAGTTCCAGGGTTCAATTCCTGGGGCCTCCTGGTGAAAGGCAAGCTGGCCCACGCAGACTGCTGGCACAGCAAGATGACACAACAAAAAGAGACACAGGAGAGACAGTAAGAGATGCAGCAGACCAGGGAGCTGAGGTGGTACAAGAGATTGAGCGCCTCTCTTCTCCCACTCCAGAAGGTCCCAGGATTGGTTCCTGGTGCCATCTAACGAGAAGACAAGCAGGCACAGAAGAACACAGAGAGAGCAGATGGCAAGTGCAAAAACAATGGGTGGGGGAGAAATAAATAAAATAAATCTTTTAAAAAAACTGCAGTAATCAAAACAGCATGATACTTTCACAAGGACAGACATATAGATGAATGGACTCAAATTGAGAGTTCAGAAATAAGCACTCACATCTATGGCCAATTGATCTTTGACAAGCATGTCAAATCCACTTAATTGTGATAGAATATTCTCTTCAACAAATGGCATTGGGAAAACTGCATATCCATATGAAAGAAATGAAAGTGGACCCCTACTTCATACCATATACAAAAATGAATTCAAAATATATAAAATACCTTGAGATAAGAAACCAAACGTCAAAACTCCTAGGAGAAAATATAGGTAAGTATCTTCAGGACATGTGTTAGGCAAGTTTCTTAGAATTTACACTGAAAGCATGAGCAAGAAAAGAAAAAAGTGGATAAATAGGACTTTATAAAAATAAAACTTTTGTGCATCAAAGGATTCCATTATGAAAATAAAAGAAAACCACATATCCAATGAGGGTTTAATATACAGAGTGTATAAAGAAATACTACAAATCAATAACAAAACTCAATTTAAAAACAGGCAAAGGACTTGAATAGACATTTCTCCAATAAGCATATGAAAAGATTCTTAACAGCAATAGCCATTAGGAAAATGCAAATCAAAACAATGAGATACAATTTCACATCCACTAAAATGGCTACTATTAAGAAAACAGAAAATAACAAGTATTAGATAGAATGTGGAGAAATAGGAACACTCGCTCATCATTAGTGGGTATATAAAATAGTGCAGCTACTGTGGACAACAGTTTGGCAGTTCCTCAGAAAGTTAAGTATAGAATTGCCATATGACCCAGCAATCTTACTGCTAGGTATATTCTCGAAAGAATAGAAAGCAGGACTCAAACAATATTTAAATACCAATGTTTATAGCAGCATTATTCACAATTGCCAAAAGATAGAAGCAATCTGAATGTCCATCAATTGATGAATGGATAAATAAAATGTGGCATCTTCATACAATGGAATATCATTCAATGTTAAAAAGGAATGAAGTTTTGCTAAATGCGACAACATAGATGAACCCTGAAGGCATCATGTTGAAGCCATGGAAGTGTTGGATTCCTCTAGGTTCTTGGTTATGTCACACAAAAAAATAATTTAAGAAAATGCCAGTTTAGTTAGGACAGTAAAAAGAACTTATTGGGAAATGGGGGAAGAGAACAGAGCTTGCTGAGAAATGGGAAAGAAAGATGGAAATACACACCAAGATTTGGTGCAACCTTCTCTAGACAGAGAGAGCAGGCTTTCACTTGTGGTCGCCTTTTAAGCTATTAATTATTCCTCCCCTTGCTAAAGCTAAGGGGAGGGGCCCCAGCTGTTATTGGTTACCACACCAATGGTGGGGGCCAATGGTGAGGCCTATTTGGAATATCCAGGGCCTACCCTCAACCCTGGAAGAGTCCCACCTGGGCCCTCAAGGTCAAGGTGAAGGTCTCAGTGGGGTCTCACAGCCATGTTGTCTGTCGGTGTGTTTTCTGTCAGCCATGTTGTGGTTCGTCTTCTCCTTATTTCCCTGTACTAACCTGCCTCAACTACCCCGTTAGAGAGTTCACGCCCTTATTCTTAAGGGTGTGCTGAGGGGCGATGGTCATTCTTCCATAGTTACTTCCTGCTGGTTAGGGCAGTAGTCCCTGCTTGACAGGGCGTAAACCTCTCTGGCTATTCTATTGAGGTTGAGGAAAGATGGGTCCGGCACCCTGGTTGGAACTGGATGAAATTCTGGCATGAATAATAAGAAACAAGCTTAGTTAGAATTTTGAAGCTACATGGCCCCATTAAAAAGATAAAGAAGATGGTAGTAGGCAGGCTCCAAAAAGGGGACCAGCCATGACATACTGGACTGTTGCCAGCTTTTTCCTAGGTTCTTGGCTAAACTACAAAAAAATGAATTTTAAGAGCAAGCCAGTTTAGTTAAGCTAGTAATTTACTAAGGACTAGAGAGAAGGGAAATAGGGGAAAATAACAGATTATGGGTCTTAGGTAGAGAGGAAGGGGCTGAAGAGTGATAAAGAGGGCTGATTTACAGACAATTCCCCCTTAGAGATTACAATTGCCCAGGTTTACTTGCGTGCTAATCCAGACAGGGGGAAGAAGGCAAGAACTGGGGGCCGATTCAGCCTTTGCACTTGCTTTTTTGAACCATTAATTACTCTGCCCCTTTGCTAATGACAGAGAATGAGTCACAGCTGTTTGCTGTTTTGATTGATTACCCCACCCAACAATCCCCCAGGGGGGCCCAATGATAAGGCCCCTGGAGAATATCTGGGGCTTCTCCTGGCTTCCAGAGGAAATCTCATTCTGAATGGGGGTTCTCGCTAGGATCTTCCAGCAGCCAACTTGTGGGGCACCGATGGCCACATATTTAATGGTGGTGGTTTTTCTGCCAGGTTCCAGATCCATCTGTTGATACCTAATCTAGCCTGCCTCAGGACCATGAGAGTGAGAAAGGCCACGTGCCTTCAGAGGCTGCATTCTCCTAAAGTCGATGGGAAACAGCATTCTTCCTTGAGTTTTTTATTCTGTTTTTTAACTCTAGGGAGAGATTGTGGTACACCTGTTGGGTTTGGGTATAAACTGCCAACCCTACTTCCCACAGCAGTGGTTATGCTTAGGACAGCTAAGAGAGGTATGGAGAAAGTCATTGCCCTAGACATAAATTCACAAAGACAGTAGCGGCAACAAGACAAGCATATGGCAAACAAAATAAAGACAGTACTTAAGGGAGCCATTCCTTTATCTTATAGGCATGTTCATTAACTACTTAGAAAATGAATTAAGTTTATTAGGACTTTTAACATGTTCAATATCACTCTGCATATGATCTAGAATAGAAAAGATATCATAAAAATCAGACATTAGTATTAGTACTTAATACTAATCAATGCACAAGTTCCTCTTTGAGCTGCAATTAATAGATCTAAGCTCCAGGTTTGCAATACCATACATCCTGTCTCTCCATGGAAGCAGGCCATAATGCCAATTGTGTTTAAGTTCTACTCAAAATAATCTGGTAATTGTTGCTCCACTTGGTATGTATGCCCTTAACACAGCCAACATGCTGCAGCACCGTTGACCCTAGAAAGAAAGTAGGAAGGTAAGGCTCCAGTGTTTTACTGGCCTGGAAAATAGCGCCCTTTGGCACTATGAAACAGAGCCAGTCTGGAGACAATGTCCATTGAACATCTGGGCATATCGAACCACTGCCGGCTGCTACAGGAGTCTGAAACTGCATTGTATTCCATCCACTTGAGGGGCATAACCAGAGATGTACTAGATACTTTTATTGTTTTAGGGGTCAGTAACCAACCTAGCCAGTAACTCAAATGGAGATGCACCGTGCAAGGTATATTTTGGCCTGGTTTGAAAGCACACAGGAGAGTTTGACAATACTGAAATCTATCTCTTGATTTTTATACACTTTCTAAACACTGGCAATGCAGTTTATACCATATCAAATGAACTTAACTTTTTAGTAATTTGCTTTTTACTTTTTATCCCTTTACCATCATGATGTTAACAGGCATTTTACTTTAGCAGTACAGGAAAAACTACTTTCTCAATTATTTTATGAAAACTTAAGATTCGCAATGGAATCAAGATTATCTTCCCTTACCCCCACTTTAACATGGAGACTGAGGTGGCCTCTGACAGGTTTCCCTGTTATGAAGTTACTTTTTGTTATTAATATCAATTTAGATTTCTAATTAATAATGGCTTTCTTGACTTAGCCATTCAAATGCTTCAGTTTATAAGATGCTTTCACAAACTTCTTATAATTAGAAGTTACTTGACCTTTAAACAAGCTTATTAAATTACAATTACCAACTGTATTAGTCAGCCAAATGGGTGCTGATGCAAAATACCAGAAATCTGTTGGCTTTTATAAACGTATTTATTTGGGGATAGAAGCTTACAGTTACCAGGCCATAAAGCATAAGTTACTTCCCTCACCAAAGACTGTTGCCACACGTTAAAGCAAGATGGCTGCAAGGTTTCAGGCTTCCTCTTCCTCTTCAGGCTCCAAGGTCACAGCTTCTTCCAATATCACCTATAGGCTGGGATATGTCTTATCTCTCTCCCGGGGCTCATTTCTCTCTGGGCTCAGCTGCTCTGCTATCTCTACAAGGCCAGGTGTAAACTATGAGGCGAATGACTTGTCTCTCTTCCTGAGGCCTCTGCCGTGTCTAATGGAGCCTTCTCTCTTTCCTCACATATCTGCTTCTCTGTGTATTTACTTCCCAGGTTTCCAGCATTCAAAAACTCCACCTAACTCCTCTGCCTTGTCATTTTCTCTGTGAGTCCCTACCCAGCAAGGGGACAGGGACTCAACATCCTACTGACATGGCCCAATCAAAGTCTTAATCATAATTAAATCAAGTAAGACTGAAACCTCTGAATCCAACACAATATAATATGCCCAGAGGAACAGACCAGTTGACAAATGTAATCTAGTATCTATTTTTGGAATTCAGGGGCAATACCAACTGCTACAGCAACCAATGAAGTTTACTTTATTCATTTAAGAGAGGGCAGATATACATTTCCTTCTTTAACGTAATTTCATTAAACATGAACTTATAACTTTCATCTTAAAGATTAATACATATAACGTTAATTTATTTAATTGATATTCTATAAACCTAGAGAGATTACACCCAAGCTAAATAAAATTGAAACCATTATAGTTTATGCAGGGAATGTTCTTTTTCCTTCCTTTACAGAGGAAAACCTCTTTTCTTTAATATTATTCTAAAACTGTGAATAATCTTAAAAGCATAAAAAAAAATAAAAAAAAAATAAAAATAATTAAAAAAAAAGAAAACAAATTAAAAGCATACTGACTGCTGGGTTCTGGAATATACTATAATTGTTTAATTTGTTTTAATCATAATTTAGAAAAGATCTTTCCATTGCCTTAAAGGACTTTCCCTTTATTTACTGAAATTTGACAACTGGATTATTAACCACCCTTATTTTAAACCTGGTGAAAGGTTTAAATTGGGGGATTACAGGGCAAACTGATTCTTAATTCCCAACCTAGAAGACAGAGTTTTAATCTGCCACACCTAGCTCCTCCCTCAGAGCTCTTGCAAAGACAAGGCCCTGGGGACTGGGTAGGTCAAGGAGCTCAGGAAAATCTTTTTCCCTTTCCCAATAGTTTCTATATTCAGATTTCTATATGACCTTTACATCCTGCTTAGCCTAATTTGGGTTCCAGGAATATTCATTCACATATATAACTGCATATTTAATTTTTTTTTTTTTTAAAGATTTTATTTATTTATTAATCCATCCACCCCCCACTGCTTGTGCTCTCTGGGTCAGCCAACCACGCCGTGCAGGCGGGCCTGCCTTCACCAGGAGGCCCTGGGAACCGAACCCGGGGCCTCCCATATGGTAAACGGGAGCCCTACTGATTGAGCCACAGCCGCTTCCCTGCATATTTAATTTTTAACAATTTGAATAAAGCTTTTTAAGAATTTTCATTTGTTAATTTGATATTACCATCGCGATGTATGAAGACATACACTGAGCAAATAGATACAAATAGTTAGGCACAAAAACACAATTCACTAAAGTTATTTAAAACTTTCATTATTTTACAAAATAAGTTTAACTGTAAAATAACATTTTGAAGTCTATTTCTAATTACTCTAATTTATACTGTGACCACGCAGTTTTGCACAAGAATTTCATTCCTTTTAATTATTGGCTTATAGCCAAATCATCCCCAATGCTTTAAAATACAATTTACAACATATTCCTTTACTTTAGAGCTTTGCTTATTTCCCCTTTTGACTTTGGCATATCTTGGCTCTAATTCCAGTGTATACTCACTGACATCATTGATGTCTCAGGGAAACCTGGTTTTTCTAATGACTTGCTGCTTTTAGGAACATCAACATTTGAGGAGGGACCCCCCCACACACACACACACACAGTCCTCAGAGATAACAGGATTCCTGTGGCCACTGGACTGGAAGAGTTCAACCTCAAGGGTTGAGAATTCCACCGGCAACAGTTTAGTCCACACTTGGAGTCATAAGAGAAAGCAGGGTTATTGGCACCAGTGGAAGGGCAGGAGACAGAGGTATCTCAAATTTGCATTCCCCTGAGCCATAGGGGGCAGAAGTTGTCATGAAATAACCATAAGCAAAGGCAAGGGGTGAAGCTAGATCTGAAGTAACCATAAACAAAATGTATTAGTCAGTGAAAGGAGTGCTGATACAAAATACCAGAAATCAGTTGGTTTTTATAGAGGGTATTTATTTGGGGTAGAAGCTTACAGTTACCAGGCCATAAAGCATAAGTTACTTCCTCACCAAAGTCTATTGCCACGTGTTGGAGCAAGATGGCTGCCAACATCTGCCAGGGTTCAGGCTTTCTGGGTTCCTCTCTTCCCGGGCCTCCTTTCTCTTCAGGCTCAGGTGCTCTTCTTTCTCCACAAGGCCAACTGTAGAATATCAAGTGAACGGCTCTGTCTCTTTCCCCGAGGACTCTGCCTGTGTTTAACAGAGACTTCTCTCCCTCCTCACCCATCTGCTTCTCTGTGTTTTTACTTCCCAGGCTCCAGGATCAAAACTCTGACCTCCCTTTTCTGCAGTTCTACTGACATGGCCCAATCAAAGCCTTAATCATTATTTAATCAAGTAAAAGTAAAACCTCTGAATCCAATATAATCTAATATGCCCAAAGGAAAAGACCAGTTCACAAACATAATCCAATATCTATTTTTGGAATTCATAAACAATACCAAACTGCTACACAAAGGCAAACTCAGTTTATAATTACCATCACAATAGCTGAAGTCTAAGGGGAGATGAAGCTAGTGAGCTAAAGCGAGGGTATGGCTAGAGCTGGAATAACTATAAACAAAGGTAACCTAAGTTTAAAATTATCATCTCAATTGTAGTTATAGCAATTTCAGATATTATCCTTCTGCTGTTTTATAATATAAAGTCATCTATATAATGATCTTAACTCTTAGTTCATTTCTATTGTTTCCACTTAAAACAAATTGGCCAGAAAAAAAAAACAAAAAACAAAAATAAGAATAAAAAAAAAACAAATTGGCCACTTTTGTTTATTAACTAAGCAACTAAAATAATTTTATTAGTGGCAACTTTGCTAAGTTTTCCTGCTTTTCTAGCAGTTGAACTAATTCCATGTGCTTTCTTTTATACAGCAAACTCAATTGCAAGACAGTATTGACATTTAAAGACTCATTTTTAGGTTACTTTCACCATTGTAACAGTTTGTAACAGGTGAACCCCAAATCTGATTTATGAGTTCCTAGGCACAAACAGATTAACGAAGTTAAAGCAAACACACTTAGAACAGAAGAGAAAATTTATATTCTTAGCTTAGTTTAGGGAAAGACTTAAATTTATTATCACCTAGATGCAAAGCTCCCAATGTCTCTCCACGGCAGAAACTTTGTGCAGGATCTTCCAGCTTAGTTCCTCCAGGAAAATCCCTGGGCAGCTGCTAAGTACAGAGCTAAAGGGTCCAGAGAAGCCCTGCCCCCAATGAGACATGAATTCAGGATGCATCCCATTAGTTACCTCCCACAAGGGTAAAACCCAGGAAGTCTTTTTCGCTGGAAGGAGTGGGAGTGTTACAAGGAAATAGGCAGGGAGCTCAGAAAGCCAGGAACCTTTTAATAATAATTGATGGCACATGAGGAGGTTCGCTATTCTATCGGGGAGAGGTTTAGTAAATGAGGTGCATTTCCTCATCCTTTTAAGTAGACATGGCCACATTGTCTTGGGCCCTCAGATCAGTCTGTTATTTCCTTTTCTTTTACATGGAGTTTAACTGGAATTCAAGGTCCTATACAGAAAACCCACTCTTAGACATACTGTGGACACATGGTGTGGCAGGAAAAGATTAGCCTCTTTCTTTTTAGACCACCAGTAGGTAGGTAATCTCAGTTTGTCTAAGGCACCCCAATGGGGAGTCTGCTGAAATGCTGGAAGAGCTGACCATTATGCTAGGGGAAAATTAAAGGCATTCATCATTCTGGATAGTGTCCCACTGATAGACCTGACTGAACAGATTGCTCACCAAGCCAGCATCCTGGAGGTCAGGAGCCCTGCTCGTTGTCCCCATGTTCCGGAAATCAGGAGCTTTATTTCTCTGGGCATTCCCAGAGCCTTAGAGGTCTTGGGGGCATCTGGGTTCAGCTCCCAGACTGAACACCCAAGCCAGGTTGACCCTAGGAAAGGGATAACTAGGAAAATTTCTTTTTCTACTTTGCAGATGGCTATGAGAGAGCTCAACCACCTCATGGCAACTCCCAGGGTCCACAATTAAGGACATTAAAAGCCCGTTAAAGGGAAACGGATGTGGCTCAAGAGATTCGGTGTCCATTTACCATATGGAGAGACCAGGGTTCGATCCCCAGGACATCCCGGTAAAAAATAAATAAATAAATAGATAGATAGATAGATAGATAGATAGATAAATAAATAAATAAATAAATAAATAAATAAAATCCTTTTAAAAAAGTAGAGACTAATTCTAATTGTCCTGTGACTTGCCAGCAAATAGCCTTAGAGGCCCCCTGAAACAATCCCAGGGCCTCCCCAGGGCTGAGAAAGAGAAAAGCGTCAGGGCACTCCCAACTATAGGGCTCATACCTCACTTAACAAATGCATTTTCAGGTTCTAAAGCATTCTAAAGCATCTCACAGACCCAAAATGAGGATAGCAGTAGTTGGAAGATTAAAGGCACTATTTTTTTTTTTTTTTTAACATGGATGAATCTTTTTTTTTTGTCTGAAAATGTCTTTATTTCACCTTTTTTTTTTTACTTAATTTTGTACATAAATAATTGAAAATATAAACAATTAAAAAGTAAAAAGTAAACAAAGATGAATAAATATATGTTTCTCAATTAAATGTACTGGATACATATAATTTTTTTTTGAATCATGCAATATCTTACACAATATATTTGGTTCATAGTAACGCATTCATACAGTATTTGTCCTTTCATGTCTGGCTTGCTTTGCTCAACATAATGTCCTCAAGATTCATCCATGTTGTCATATGCTTTACGACTTCATTTCTTCTTACAGCTGCATAATAGTCCATCCTGTGACTAGACCACAGTTTGTTTATCCATTCGTCTGTTGATGGACACCTGGGTTGTTTCCAAATTTTGGCAATGGTAAATAATGTTGCTATGAACATTGGTGTGCAGATGTCTGTTTGCGTCACTGCTCTCAGTTTTTCTGGTTATATACCCAGTAGTGGTATTGCCAGGTCATGTGACAAGTCTATATTCAACTTCTTTAGGAACTACCAAACAGTCCTCCACAGTGGCTGTACCATTCTGCATTCCCACCGACAGTGAAGAAGTGTTCCTATCTCTCCACATCCTCTCCAACACTTGTAGTTCTCTGTCTTTTTAATAGTGGCCATTCTGATAGGTGTGACATGATACCTCATTGTAGTTTTTTGTTTTTTTTTTTTAACCAGGAGGTCCCAGGGATCGAACCCAGGTCCCCCCATATGGGAGACGGACATCCAACCATTTGAGCCACATCCGTCGCCCTTCATTGTAGTTTTTTGTTTGTTTGTTTGTTTGTTTGTTTTAAGATTTAATTTATTTATTCATTTATCCCCCTCTTGCTGCTTGTGCTCGCTGGGTCAGCTAACCACGCCGTGCGGGCGGGCTTGCCTTCACCAGGAGGCCCCGGGAACAGAACCCGGGGCCTCCCATATGGTAAACGGGAGCCCTACTGATTGAGCCACAGCCGCTTCCCTCATTGTAGTTTTGATTTGCATTTCCCTAATCATGAGTGATGTTGAGCATTTCTTCATGTGTTTTTTGCCATTTGTAATTCTTCTTTGAAGAAATGTCTATTCAAGTCTTTTGCCCATTTTTAAAATTGGGTCATTTGTCTTTTTATTGCTGAGTTGTAACGTCTCTTTATATATCCTGGATATTAAACCCTTATCAGATATGTGGTATCCAAATATTTTTTCCAATTGAGTTGGCTGCCTTTTCACCCTTCTGACAAAGTCCTGTGAGGTGCAAAAGTGTTTTATTTTGAGGAGGTCCCATTTATCTATTTTTTCTTTTGTTGCACGTCCTTTGGGTGTAAGGTCCAAGAAACCACCTCCTACTACTCAGTCTTGAAGATGTTTCCCCACATTTTCTTCTAGTAGTTTTATGGTCCTGCCTTTTATATTTAGATCTTTGATCCATTTTGAGTTGGTTCTTGTATAGGGGGTGAGATAGGGGTCCTCTTTCATTCTTTTGGTTATAGATATCCAGTTCTCCCAACACCATTTGCTGAAGAGACTGTTTTTTCCCGTCAGCATGGACTTGGTAGGTTTGTCAAAAACCAGTTGATTGTATAGGTGAGGGTTTATTTCTTGGTTCTCAATTCTATTCCAATGATCGATGTGTCTACCTTTATGTCAGTACCATGCTGTTTTGACCTCTGTAGCTTTGTACTATGTTTCAAGGTCAGGCAGTGAAATTCCTCCCACGTTGCTCTTCTTTTTTAGAATGCTTTTGGCTATTTGGGTGCATTTACCCTTCCAGATGAATTTGGTAATTGCCTTCTCTAATCCTGTAAAGTAAGCTGTTGGGATTTTGATTGGTATTGCATGGAATCTATAAATCAGTTTGGGTAAGATTGACATCTTCACAATATTTATTCTTCCAATCCATGAACATGGAATGTCTTTCCATTTGTTTAGGTCTTTTTAAATTTCTTTTAGCATCGTTTTGTAGTTTTCTGCATATCGGTCCTGTACTTCTTTGGTTAAATTAACTCCTAGAACGAAAGATCTAAATATAAAAGCCAGGACCATAAAACTACTGGAAGAAAATGTAGGGAAACATCTTCGAGACCTTGTAGTAGGTGGTGGTTTCTTGGACCTCACACCCAAAGCTCGTGCAACGAAAGAAAAAGTAGATAAATGGGACCTCCTCAAAATTAAACACTTTTGCACCTCACAGGAATTTTTCAGACGGGTGAAAAGGCAGCCAACTCAATGGGAAAAAATATTTGGAAATCACATATCTGATAAGGGTTTAATATCCAGGATATATAAAGAGATGTTACAACTCAACAATAAAGAGACAAATGACCCAATTAAGAAATGGGCCAAAGACTTGAACAGACATTTCTCCGAAGAAGAAATACAAATGGCAAAAAAATGCATGAAGAAATGCTCAACATCACTCATGATTAGGGAAATGCAAATCAAAACTACAATGAGATATCATTTCACACCTATCAGAATGGCCACTATTAAAAAGACAGAGAACTACAAGTGTTGGAGAGGATGTGGAGAGATAGGAACACTTCTTCACTGTTGGTGGGAATGCAGTATGGTACAGCCACTGTGGAGGACTGTTTGGCAGTTCCTAAAGAAGTTGAATATAGACTTGTCACATGACCCTGCAATACCACTACTGGGTATATACCCAGAAGAACTGAGAGCAGTGACACGAACAGACATCTGCACACCCATGTTCATAAGAACATTATTCATGATTGCCAAGAGTTGGAAACAACCCAGGTGTCCATCAACAGATGAATGGATAAACAACCTGTGGTCTATTCACATGATGGAATATTATGCAGCTGTAAGAAGAAATGAAGTCGTAAAGCATATGACAACATGGATGAACCTGGATGACATTACTTTGAGCGAAGCAAGCCAGACACAAAAGGTCAAATACTGTATGAATGTGTTACTATGAACCAAATATATTGTGTAATACATTGTTTGATTCACAAAAAAAAAAAAAAAACACAAACAAAAAAATTTACATGTATCCATTACATTTAATTTAGAAATGTATATATTTACTCATCTATGTTTACTTTTTAGTTTTTAATTGCTTATGTTTTCAATTATTAAATGTACAAAATAAAGTTAAAAAAAAAAAAACTCCTAGATATTTGCATCTTTTTGTTGCTATTGAAAATGGAATTTTTCCCCGGAGTTCCTCCTCAGTTTGTTCAGTACTAGTGTACAAAAACATTACTGATTTTTGTGTGTTGATCTTTTATCCTGCCACTTTGCTGAACTTATTTATTAGCTCAAGTAGCTTTGTCATGGATACTTTGGGATTTTCTAAGTACAGGATCATGTCATCCGCAAACAGTGAGAGTTTTACTTCCTCTTTTCCTTTTTGGACACCTTTAATTTTTTTGTCTTGTCTAATTACCCTAGCTAGAACTTCTAGAACAATGTTGAATAACAATGGTGACAGCGGGCATCCTTGTCTTGTTCCTGAACTTAGAGGGAAAGCTTTCAACCTTTCCCATTGAGTATGATGTTGATTGTGGGTTTTTCATATATGCCGTTTATCATATTGAGGAATTTTTGTTCTATTCCTATCTTTTGAAGTGTTTTTATCAAAAAAGGAAGCTGGATTTTGTCAAATGTCTTTTCTGCATCCATTGAGATGATCATGTGTTTTTTTTCCTTCAATTTGTTAATGTGGTGTATTACATTGATTGATTTTATGTTGAACCAGCCTTGCATACCAGGAATAAATCCCACTTGGTCGTGATGTATAAGTCTTTTGATATGCTGTTGGATTCGATTTGCAAGTATTTTGTTGAGAATTTTTGCATCTATGTTCATTAGAGAGATTGGTCTGTAATTTTCTTTTCTTGTAGAATCTTTATCTGGCTTTGGTATTAGGGTGATGTTGGCTTCATAAAATGTGTTGGGTAATTTTCCATCCTCTTCAATTTTTGGATCGTTAAAGAGGATTGGTGTTAATTGTTTTTGAAATGCTTGGTAGAATTCACCTGTGAAGCCATCTGGTGCTGGACTTTTCTTTGCTGGGAGATTTTTTGATGATGGATTCAATCTCCTTAAATGTGATTGGTTTGTTAAGTTCTTGTATTTCTTGTAGCACCGGTGTAGGTTGGTTGTGCATTTCTAGAAATTTTTCCATTTCATCTAGGTTGTCTAGTTTGTTGGCATATAGTTCCTCATAATATCTAAAGGCTCTTTTAATTAAAAGGAATTAACTAGTTGTCTAAAGAGATGTTACAATGGATGATAGCCATTCTGAACTCACAGAGAGGGCCTGGTAAACTCCTAACAGACTCCTGCTTGACTTAGGCCACATGCCCAGTCACCTTTCAAGGATGGTTTCACCCACTACCCAGAACTTCCTTGGATCTACACAGCTTGGGGGTTCGCCCCTATCACCTCCGAAGAGGAAGCCAGAAGTCTGGGCAGACTGGGTTTATGTCCTGTGGGAGCCTATCCAGGAACCCCCTTTAAAATGGCACAGCCAAAAGAGGGCACAGATAGGCCTTAATTAAAACTCACTAGTCTCTGGCAGGGGTCAGTGAGCACTACTCATCTGTCTTCAGTTAATGGCTCACCAAATGAAGCTGGGGAAGTATTGGATTCCTCTAGGTTCTTGTCTACGTGGCATAAAAGAATTTAAGAACACACCAGTTTAGTTAGGCCAGTAAAAAGAATTTATTGGGAAATGGGGGAAAAGAACAGAGCTTGCTGAGAAATGGGAGAAAAGGATGGAAATACGCACTGAGGTTTGGTGTGGGCTTCTCTAGGCTGAGAGAGCAGGCTTTGGCTTGTGTGGTCACCTTTTAAGTTATTAATTATTCCTCCCCTTGCTAATGCTAAGAGGAGGGGCCCCAGCTGTTATTGGTTACCCCACCAATCATGGGGGGCAATGGTGAGGCCTGTTTGGAATCTCTGGGGCCTCCACTCAGCCCTGGAAGAGTCCCAACTGTGATCTCGAGTTCAAGGCCAAGGTCTCAGCAGTGTCTCAGGACCATGTTTTCTGTCGGCCATATTGTGGCTGTCTTCCCATGTACCTGTACTAACCTGCCTCAACGTTACATGAAATATGCCAGTCACAAAGGGACAAATACTGTATGATCTCACTGATATGAAATAATTAGAATAAGTAAATGCGTAGAGTCAGAAACTAGAATACAGGTTACTTAAGCTAAGTTTGTGGACCTGACACATTTCCTTCTTCAAATTATGAATTTCTTTTTGCTGGAGTTAATAATTACCTCATTTTTATCAGTTTAGCTTAGTTTAATTTCCAAACACTCCCATACACATATAAATTTCACAATATCTGAAAATACATTTGGTAATAAATACATTTCCTTTATAACTGACATATTTCCCCCTCTGAACCTTTTAATGTATTGAATTCTAAATTTTATTATATTCCAATTTAGGAATCATTTTCTTATGAATGATGCTTTTTGTTATTCATTTAAAATCTTTGACTTCCTCAAAACACAATATAAATGTCATAACAACACTTTGCTGTAAATTTTCTTATATCCCCATTTTATTGATGAGGACAGAGACATTTGTTTTACAGGTAGTAATGTGTAGTACCAGGTTAAACAGACTATAGCTATATTTAGGCTTATTTTAAACAGCACAGTTTGGATTTTAAAAAATCCAATTAAAAAGGTATTATTTTGGGGCAATGGGAAGTTATTGCTTAATGGATACAGAATTTCTGTTTGGGGTGATGAAGTAGTTTGGGTAATGAATGGTGGTGTTAGTATTGTGACTAATTAGTATCATTGACTTGAGTATGTGAAAATGGTTAAAATGTGAAAATTTGTTTTGTATACAGATTACGGAACTTACAATTTATTTTTAAAAGTACTATCAATTTGTGTCAGCTTTAGTTTAATGGATTATTTGCTCATCCATTCTGTTTTGCTCACAAGGCAGAAAGTGGAATATATAACATTATTTTGGAAAAGTATAATTTCTTTCTTTGGGCTAACATGACAAAAGGGTAGGAAATTTAGAATTTGAAACCCAAAGGGGCTGCACGGGGGAGAAGGGGGTTTGAAAGGTAAATTACCACTGTTTCTCTAACAGGTATGAAATAAAAATATCTCATCTTTGAAGACCTCATTTTTAAACCCTAACCTTTGATGTCATTTTTACGATTTGAGTGACTTCACGCCAGACTGGGGGCAACACCGTGGTGGGAAAACCGCGACTAAGAAGGAGCGTGGACACGCCCAGCCCCGGCAAGACAGGGCACAGAAGGGAAGGCACGAGGACTTCCGGGCGGCAGCTGGAGACGCGTGCGGGAGGCCTTCCTGGACTTCCGGACAGCAGTTCCTTACCGCTGCAAGGACTTCCTGGCGGCTGCACGTGGCGGTGGTTACGGCCCACCCAGCGGTCTTAGCTGTTCACACACTGCGGGCCTCGTTCAAATTCTGCCTGATGGCTTCTAGGTACGACCGGGCCATCACTGTCTTCTCCCCAGACGGACACCTTTTCCAAGTGGAATATGCTCAGGAAGCGGTGAAGAAAGGATCCACGGCGGTGAGCGAACAACTTCCCCACCACCGTCCCCTAACCGGGCCGGCCTACCCCTTGCCCCGCTGCCTTGCCTCGACCCGCCCCTCTGGCGAACCGAGTCGGGAAGCCTCCGCCTTCCACTCACCCTCCCGCCCACTTGTGAAAATTGTTTCTTCCTTTTTTGTTGAGGGAGGTGTTTCTGGGGTTTGGGCTGGAAGTGGCAGAGTAAAAAATGGTAGGATTAATTGGTATTTGTTGTGTAACTGCCTTTGTTTAACAATGACCAGAGGTAAAATGTGTGTGTTGTAACCTCAACTCGAGATGAGACATTAATGTTGTGTCCCATAATAAGGAACCAAAAGACTTTTTTGGGGCCTGTAAACAGCCGACCTGAATGCACGTAGCCCATTTCCTCAGAAAGGCACAGACCCGGGAAATCCAGCCCAGAGTAACAGTTCCTTTAGGTTGTTTCGTAATAATTGTTTAAAAATTTAAAAATTGGTCATGCCTGCTGTTGGGAAAAATGGTGCTCACTGGGACACAGAGACTGATGATTGCAGGCAAAAAAGTTTATTGGGAAGCTCTCCCAACAGAGGGGGTCTGAAGAATAGACTTCAGGGTATTCCTGGAAAGGAGGGCTTTGAATTTATACAATACAGTACATTTCCCGAGGCAGGGAAATGATAGTTGGTGGGAGGGGGTCAAGGGTTTGAGTAAGGTGTAGGGGCCAATAAGAAGCCCTAAGGGTGAAAATTTTCCCTTTTATGGCTAGAGAGTAGAGGGTTAGGAAGTTATGTTTTCTTGGAATGCTGGAGGAGCAGGTGGTGCTTTGATGTGGAGGGAGTGAAGCTCTTTATCTTACTTTACTCCCATCTTCACCGTGTTCTCTTTGTTTAACCTTTGGGGAATTGCCCTGCTTTCAGACACGTAGGCTTAAGCGGGGGCTTGTCCTTCCTTAAAGCATGCCAGGGGGAATTGAGCCACAGCTTGTTAATTATTGTAAACCTAGTGAAGGGGAACCTCTAACACCTGCCCTTGAAATATGGTCTAAGCCATTGTGTGACTAAATCCTTGTTGTTCTAGAAAGTGGTTAAAATGTTAATCCACTCATCAAATTCTTAAAACCATTAAAAATAATAGCCCCAAAATTTGCACCCAGATATTTTGCAGCCTTTTAGGGCAGAGGGCTTCAAGAATCTCCACTCTCTTGCCACTTTTTTTGATTGATTGATTGATTTTTAGGAGGTACCAGAGATTGAACCCCGGGCCTCTTACATGCAAACCAGGGTCACTCAACCACTGAACTACACCAGCTCTGCCCCCCCCTATTTTTTTTTTTTTTTTTTTTTAAGTAATATCAGGCAGAAGCGATGTAGCTCAAGTGGTTGAGTGCCTGCTGCCTGTGTCTGAGGTCCTGGGTTCATTCTCTGGTACCTCCTAAAAAATAATAATAATATTGGGAATTCCCTGAGAGATTATACCCTATTTTAAACTAATGTAGTAATACTGCTGCCAGATTAACTTCATTTAATAGTCTTAGTAATTTATAAAAAATTTAAAAGGATGAAAATGCCCTGGTGACCAAAGGTCTATTTCTCCAAATATTCCACTTCCTATTCTATGAATTAAAAAGGATCTCATATTTTACTCTGGCAAATATTGTGAGCATACTTGTTCTGTATTTTGGAAATTGATACGCTAGTTATAATAACATGCAGTGCATTTCTATGTTCAGTAATTATGTATTTTCTCTCACCTTCCATACCACCTTAGTTATGGAAGGAAATAATTAACTTTTATTATATAGGTATCATATGTAAAGTGGCAAAATAATGACTCTGAAAAGAATCTTGTCATTTTTGAAAGTATTTTCCTATTTAATTGGGCCCACTAGTTTTGCTCCTTTTTTATAAGTAATTTTTTTTTAGAATTGTAAATTTAAGGAAAGCCTGCTA
The DNA here is from genome assembly GCA_026826555.1 of Tolypeutes matacus. Classification (NCBI taxonomy): domain Eukaryota; kingdom Metazoa; phylum Chordata; class Mammalia; order Cingulata; family Chlamyphoridae; genus Tolypeutes; species Tolypeutes matacus. Next base: position 3,191,155 of record JAKSZT010054515.1, read on the forward strand.
TAGCTTAAACCAAAAGAGTGTCAGTTTGATAAAAACAAAAAGTTATATAATCCCTTGTATGGTAGGTAGCATATGGTTAGAAAATAATACTCAGGTTTTAGAGCCTAAAATAAAGGGAGTAATGGGAAAAGACAAGGGTGTAATAAGAAACTACATTGGCTCATTTAAAATGTTTTAAGAACGCTATAGAACTGATTGATAGTTCCTTTGTAATGAGCTGTAAAAGGGTAAGGGATATAAAAATACCTATAGTGGGCATTTTTAAAGATACATTGGAAGATGAGACAATTTTGTATAAGGATTTTGAAATTATAATTTGCATGTTTGTGTGGCGTTTCCTTGAGGGTGCTATGACCGGGTGTAAAATTTATAATGGTTCTTGTTTATTAAAATACTCCGTCTATAAATGAAATGATGATTATAAATAAGCAGAGATTGACTAGTTTTGACCAGTAAGTAGATGCAATATTGTTGAGTTGTATAAAAGTTATATGATCCACAATTAGAGGCCTTGGATTCTACTTCCTTCTTGATGGTTATCTGACAGCTTGAGGTGAGGCAAAAGGCCTGTTTTCTTTTTGCTTTAGTTCCCTTTTCTGTAAATGAAAAATATGTTTGAATAACATTCAGGAGAGATAATAATCTTTTTCCTTGGGGGAAGAAAATGAACCCTTCAAAAATATTCCCGTGAAAAAGTTAAGATTTATTATCATTCTTTCATCCTGTCCTTTCCCTGACCCCAAATTGTTATTGGCTCTGTATTTCCTACTTTACCCAATCTCAACTCCACTGTCTGGCCACCAAAGCCTTCTATAATCCTTATCCACCCTCCTATATGCTCTAATTAAGGAGGGGTTTCATGGTTTTATGAACATTCCATGCTAATATATGCTTCTGCTCCTTTAGGGAAGGAGAGGAGAAAGCACCGTTCTTTCTGCCTCTCTAATGCTTATCACATTTCTCCCCCTCCATGGAGCTTTCTCTGATCCATCTCAGTCATCATGGATCTTTTTCTTCTTCTGAATTTATGATCTGTACCACAGAGTATTGTACTGTATTTGCTATTTGGCCTCATTTTTGCTTTACTTACAAGTATATTTAATAGTCTTCTAATACCAGTTAGATAGTAAGATCTTTGAACACAGACAGTGTTAATTCCATTTTGTATTTTTACCATATATACAGTGGAGAGGATAGGAAGGAAGTAAACTAACAGTTAATATTTATTTTGTACCAGGTACTTTATATGTATTATCTAGCTTTAAGGGCAGTATTTAATTGCTTTTTTATATTGTGGAAACGATGATTCAGGTTTCATAACTTGCTGGTGGTTCCCAACTAGAAAGTGGTGGAGCCCATATTTATACCTATACTTTTCTCGTTCCAAAGCCTCTACTCTTGGAATTGTACCGTGTAGTTTGTTCAAGAAATATTTGTATATTAATTAGCTATTATTATGTGGAAACCCAGATGAATCTCACTTAAGGCAATTAACTTCTCTAAGCTTCAACTTTTTTAATAGTAAAATTGGCATCATAATAACACCTGCTGCTTAAGATTGATGTAGGAGTTCCATGAGGCAATCATACATGTCAAGCATCTTGCATTGTATTTGGCTTACAGTATATACTTACTAAATAGTAGCTATTTTTATTTACTATTCTTTTGTTTTCTTTTTATCCTTCAATTTTGCCAATGGTTCTTTCACCACATTCATTTATTATCACAAGACATTTTTGTTGAACACTTATGTATGCCAAATGTGGTGTTAGGCCCTGCAGTTTCAAAACAAACAAGATAGACAATCCCTGTCCTCAGAGAGCTTGCTATCTAGCAGGAAAGTTAGATGATTAAGTAGATAGTCCAATAAACCCTAAATGAGTATTATAATAGGGGAGGAAAGGGCCATTTGGGAACTCTAGAGGTTAGGGAAGTATCTCTGAGGAAGTAATATTTAAGCAGAGACTTGAAAGATGAAAATGTTGCTAGTTGAAGAGGTGGAGGGGTGTGGCAGTTTGAGATTATTTTATGAATCCCAAAAAGAGAAAGCTTATATTTGTAAACTAATCTGTTCCTCTTGGTATAATGTCCTTTGATTGTATTTAGGTGAGGGAACTTTGATTAGATTCTCTGTTAAGATTTCTTTTAGGATTTTTTGGTTCTGCTAAGTCAATAAGGCATGACTAAAGTTGAGTCCCCACTCCCTAACTGGGTCTCATGTAGATGGACAATCACAAAGACACACAGGAAGAGAGAGCTCTGTCATTTTTTATCCTACCATGTGAAAGAAAGGAGAAGGCTCAAACAGCTGAGGACCCAGGGAGAGATGAGCCATTTATCTGCCTGGTACCTTACCTTGAGATTAGGAAGAGAACAGAACAGCCGAGGCTGATATAGGAGGCCTGCAAAGAAACAAGCCCTATGCCAGGAGAGAGAGGACTGCAGGATCACTTAAGCATGAAGCCTCAAGAGGCTGGGACCATGGAGCTCAAGAGAAAAGGGTGAACCCAGAGGGGAAGGCAGAGACCAGCCAGAGATTGGTGGCATCTTGCTTCAACATGTGGCAGCAGACTTTGGTGAGAAAGCATCTCTTATGGTGCCTTGAGCTGGACTTTTTGTGGCCTTGGAACTGTAAGCTTTTACTCCAAATAAACCCCTTTTATAAAAGCCAACAGATTTCTGGTACTTTGCATTGGCAGCCTTTTGGCACACTAATACAAGGGGAAAGAATGAGGGAGTATTCTAAGCAAAGGAAAAAGCTTGTAGGAAAACCAAGTAGCAAAATACAAATATGCTCTATGAACCAGATTCAGAATTGCTGAAGTGATGGAAAAAATAGGAAGAGAAAAAGCTAGAAACAGGGGCCTGATCATGGAATGCCTTTAAACCATATTAATGAGAATATACTTAATTCTGAAGGAATAAAAAGCCTTGAAGAGTTTTGATGTGGCTATCGTCATTATGTAGATTACTGCTACTCTGTCCTTTAGTAACAGACCGTATTTGTCTGGCCACGGAGGTACTCACATGACCCAGGAAGAAACATTCATGATTTCCACCCTTTCAGCCACTGGTATGAGCATGTGAATCATATCGCCAATGTAAGTCCATTCTTAGGATTTTTCTAACTAGAGATAGTAGTAGCTTTCTTCTATGGGAGATTTGTTGGAATGTGAGTCCAAGGTTGCTGGTGGCCATGTTTCTTTCTACACAGAGAAAGCCTCTCTGCAGTAGTAGAGCAAATGGCCAACATGCAAAGAAAAGCAGAGAATAAATATCATAGTCCCTAATCCCAAATTCAGCTCTGTACTACCTTGGTTTGCTTATTAAGAAAAGGTTCTTAACAATAGAAGTTTTTTTTTTTTTTTAAAGGTTTTATTGAGATATATTCGCATACCATACAATCTATCCAAAGTGTACAATCAATGGCTTTTTTTTAACAAATAAATTTTATTAATACATATTAATAAAGCATACAATTCATCCAAAGTATACAATCAGTGGCATTTGGTATAATCACTAGTTGTGCATTCATCGCTTCAATCATTATTAGAGCATTTTCATTATTTCAGTAATAATAATAATAAACAGAAAAACAGACAAACAGGAAAATTCTTCACCTCGCAATTTCTCTCTTTTTCCCCTGCTGTACATAGCTGCTATTTCTGGCTATTCTTGCACATTTATTTATTTATTTAGTAAGCAGTTCTATTGAGATATATTCACATACCATACGATCTATCTAAAGTGTATATTCGATGGTTTTTAGTATAATCACAGTGCTGTGCATTTATTACCACAAAAAATTTTAGAGAAAATTTCGTTACTCCAAAAAGAAAAACTGCACATCCCTTAGCAGTCACCTCTCAATCCCTTTTTCCTTCCCCAGCCCTACATAACGACTAATCTAATTTTATCTTTATAAATTGATTTATATTTATATTTTATATAAACGGAACCATACAATATGTTGTACTTATGTAGTATTACCCATATTCATATTTCAAATGAGGTTTTGCTGTGCAATACAGTTCCATGTTACATTTTTTAGCTTTCCTTTTAGTCATATACATGACCTAAAATTTCCCTTTTCAACCACTGTCATACCCACATAATTGCACTGCTAGTTATAAACACCGTGATGTGCTTTCACCTTTTCTATTCATTTCCAAAGATTAACATGCATCCTTTTTTACCAGTTTTGTATAGTTTTATAAGAAACTGCCAAATTGTTTTCCAGAGTAATAATACTGCAATGCATGAGAGATCCAGTTTCTCCACATCCTCTCCTGCATTTGGTGTTTTCACTATTTTTTATTTTAGGTATTCTTATAAGCTTATAGTGATATCTCATTGTGGATTTCATTTGCATTTCCCTAATGCTAATGATGTTGAACAACTTTTCATATGCTTGTAATCTATGTATTCTCTTTCGTGAAATGTCTTTTCATATCATTTGCCCATTTTCTTTCTAATTGGATTTTTTTTTTACTGTTGGGGTTTAACAGTTATTATTATTATTTTTTTAATATTCTAGATACTAGTCCTTTGAAGATATGTGGTTTGCAAATATTTTCTCCAAGTCTGCATCTTGTCTTTGCATCCTCTTCACATGGGATTTCACAGGGCAATGCTTGTAATTTTGATGAGGTCTAACCAGTTTTTGCTCTTACAGATCATACTTTTGGTTTCAAATCTAAGAACTATTTGCCTAGCCCTAGATGCTCAGGATTTTTCTCTTATGTTTTTTTCCAGAAATTTATAGCTTTGTATTTTACGTTTAAGTCTATGATCCATTTTGACTTACTTTGTATAAGATGTAAAGTTTACACTAAGAGTCATTATTCAATGGAGTTTTTAAAAACAAATCCCAGGTATCATGATATTTCATCTGTAAATACTTCAGTATACATCTCTAAAGAATAAAGATATTTTTAAAAGCCATTATCACACCTGATGAAATTCACAGAAACTCCTTAAATATTTTCAAATACCCAGTCCACATTCTAATTTTCCTTGTTGCTCACAAAATATCTTTTTGTAGTTGACTTTGTTTGTGTCTGAATCTAAATAACTTACATGCATTACGTTTAGCTGTTAGCTAGCTCTGTTTTATTGTTGAACACTATCCCACCTTTCTTCATAATATTGATAGGGTTAATTGTTCTGTTGAGGGTCCCACATTATGGATTAGTATGATTGCTTCTTTTTCCTCATAGAATTTACTTTTGGAAGGGTAACTATAATGAACAAAATAATAATTGTAAATGTGTTGATTGCCAGGAAAGAACAGAAAAGTCTGTTGAGAGAATGATAGAGAAGGACTGTCTCTCTGAAAAGGTGAGATTTAAGTTGAAAACTGAAATATGAGAAGAACCATTCCAGGGAGAGGGAATATCATACATGAAGGCTCTTAGGAGGGAAAAAATATTTTGAGAAAGTTTTGAAAGAAGGCTAGTGAGGCTGGTGCAGAATATGACATGCTGCTATTAGACAAGTAAACAGGGGCCACAGGCAAGGTTAAAGAGTTTGAAATTTTTTTCTAAGAGTAGTGCAAAGCCATTAAAGGTTATTCAATATGAGAGTAATCTGATCCTATTGATATTTTTAAATGCTCACCCTGTCTGCTTCATGGTGATTGTTAAGCTACCAGGTTTTGCAGTGGTCAATTAAAACAGTGATTTTAGATAGGCTGATTAGGGAACACCTATCTGATACAGTAACAAACTTGAATAAGGTGAGAAAACAGTGAGCAAGAGCCTTGATAAATTGTCAGTGTTTTATTTAATTGAAAAATGTATTCTGTGGCCTAGTTCTGTATTTAACCTGTTCCATACTTTTACTTTAATAATACTCAGAGCACACTTTTTTCCATAATTGTGTTGTACTAACATCTTCACACTTGGCCACAAGGTAATCATAAACACAAATGCTTATATCAAATTTTTTGGATTACCATTGTAATAAAGAATTTAAATTCTCATAGATTACTGTTGGACCCCTGAAAATATGGTCATGTTTTCCCAGAGGTGTACCTGTTTTAGAATTTCTGTCTTTGTAGATTATTCTTTATATTCTTATATTTTTTATATCTCCCAAAAAAGGGAAGGTGGGGGGTGAGAAGCAATAGTGATTCTACAAGTTTTCTTCTTTGAATTATTTATCAGTGATCTAAGGTAAGCACATTTGGTCTTTCTCTTGTAGTTAATGGTCACCAGATCCTATCCCATCAAATTATGGGATTCATGGGAGAGCTTTTACAGATTTTTATCCACTTAAACTTTTTATACAACCTCTACTAGTAGTACTGCTCACTCTAAAAGAATTCTACACGGATTCCCAGCACCTTCTTTCATTTTGGTTCACATTATTCTATATTGAGATAGTACTTCTTCATATGTCTTGTGTGAGATTAGGATACCATGTAATTTCAGCATTGGTGGTGGTGTTTTGTTTTGTTTTGTTTTTAAGGTACCTGGGCCAGGGATTGAACCTGGGACCTTGTAAGTGGGAAGCTGGCACTCAACCACTAAGCCACATCAACTTCCCTGGTGGTGTATTTTTTTACGATTTCTACCTATTTATCTTTTTTGGTAATGGACTTCCAGTAAGCCTATACCTATACAACTGTTTTCCTATAAGTCTGGTTTTCTCATTTTTATTGAGAAAGGCTTTTCTCTTAAGTCATGTGCTATAATAACTTGATTTTAATGTTAAAACTGACAACTTTTTCTTTTTTTTTAATGCTAGGTTGGAATTCGAGGTACCAACATAGTTGTACTTGGAGTAGAAAAAAAATCTGTTGCCAAGCTTCAAGATGAAAGAACCGTGAGGAAAATTTGTGCTCTTGATGATCATGTCTGCATGGCTTTTGCAGGTAGTTAAGCACCTTAGTGTAGTACTGCAGCACATTGACTCCACTCTGGCTATTGAGTATACTACACACACACACGCCCCCAACATGTGGAATTATGCTCCATTTCATATTAAAAACAAGGAATATACTTTCTTTTAAGTAAAAGCATAACTCTGTAAACCAGGATTTGTGATAATGAGTTTTGGTAGAACATAAATGTTAAAAGATATATTTTATATTACTTATACCTGTAGGCAGTTGTTTTCTTTTTAAACTTTTCATTTTGAAATATTTACAGATTCACAGGAAATAGTAAAAAAAAATTCAGAGAGGTCACCTCTGTACCTTTAATTCAATTTCCCTCAGTGGTAACATCTTCAAAACCAGGCAATTGATATTGGTACATTCCACAGAGCTTACTCTGATTTCACCAGTATTACATGTGCTCATTTTTGTGTGTGCATGTAGTTTTATTATACTTTATCATATATGTAGATTTGTGTAACCACCACCACAATCAAGGTACAGAACTATTCCATCACCGCAAGGCTACCTCATGCTATTTCTTTGTATCCACACCCATCCTCCTCCCCATCTCTAACCCCGGCAACTACTAACCTGTTCTCCATCTTTATAATTCTGACATTTGAAAATTTGTTTGAATAGAACGTTATAGTATATTACCTTTTTTTTTTAACCCGGAGGTCCCGGGGATCGAACCCAGGTCCCTCCATATGGGAGACAGATGCCCAATCAGTTGAGCCACATCCACCCCCAGTATATTACCTTTTAAGATTGTTTTTTTCACTCAGCATAATTCCCTTAAGATTCATTCAAGTATTTAAGTGCATCAATAGTCCATTCATTTTTATTGCTGAGTAGTATTCCATGGTATGGATGTACCACAGTTTGTTATCAGTTCACCCTTTAAAGGACATTTGGGTTGTTTCCAGTTTGGGGCTATTATAAATAAAGCTGCTATAAACATTCGTATAAAAGTTTTTGTATGAACATAGATTTTCATTTCTTTGGGATAAATGCCCAAGAGTGTAATTGCTGGGTCCTATTGTAATGGCATGCTTAGTTTTATAAGAAACTTCCTAATTATTTTCCAGAGTTGCTGTACTATTTTTTTTTACAGTCCCAATAGAAATGTTTGCGTGATCCACTTTCTCCACATCCTTGTCATCATTTGGTATTGTCACTATTTTTTAAGGCATTTTTATAGATATATAGTGATATTTCATTATGGGTTTAATTTGCATTTCCCTAATGGTTGAATATCTTTTTTTTTTGGAGGTACTGGGAATTGAACCAGGGGCCTCGTACATGGGAAGCAGGCAGTTAACCAACTGAGCTACACCTGCTCCCCTGAACATCTTTTCATGTGCTCATTTTCTAATTGTAATTGTTTTTAAAACCAGAATTTTATATGGAAGTTTAAAAACTTACTTTATCCTACTGTCTTAAAAAAAGGAATCCTCTTGATATAAGTTATATGTAATGCTTTAACTTCTGGTACACACACCTTTTGGTCTTTAAAATAAAGATAATTTGAATATGGACATAACTTTTTAGCAGAGTAAAATGAACATTTACTAATATTTTTCCTCCACTTGATTTTGGTATTTGGAAAGTACCTAAATATCTACTGTTAGGGAATTGGTATGATAAATCATGATATAGCCATACAATGGCATAAAAGCAGAGGCTCTGGAACTATACTAACTACATTCCAAGTCAGATTCCATTGTCTACTAACTCTGTCACTGTGGGTAAGGAACTTAACTGCTCTTTACCTCAGTTTACTCATCTGTAACATGGGGTTAATTATAGTACCCACCTTAATGATTTGTTTCAAGAAGGTGAGTTAATGTACGTGAAGCATTTGGAACAGTGTGTGGCACATGATAAGTACTTAAGAAATATTACTATTATTATTATTACCACTACCACTCTATTAGTCAGGGTTTTCTAGGAAAACAGAACTGACAGGAGATATCTGTAAATAGTATGAAATTTTATAAAATTCTCTCACACAACAATGGGGATGCTGAAGTCCAAATTCCACAGGGCAGTCTGCAAACCAGGGGCTCCGATGAAGGTCCTTGATGAGTTCCCAGGAGATGCTGACTGTCTGAAATAGAGATGGGAATTCTCTCCCTGAATGCTGAAATCACGTCCCCTTTTAAGGCCTTCAGCTGAATGGATGAGATGTCACTCATTGCTGCTGGCAGTCTCCTTAGTTGATTGTAGAAATAACCAGCCATCTCCACAATCAACTCACTGATTACTAAAGTCCATGAAATGCCCTTTTATTACAATTAGCCCAGAGCTTGCTTAACTAGACAACTGTGCACCATTGCGGGGCCGAGTTGACACATTAGCCTAACCATCACAACCACCATGCAATATTATTATTTAGTGGCAAATAAAAATGAGGTGGTAGGATCTGTATTATTGGCATTGAAAAGTATCTACAATATATTGTTAAGAAAGAGTAAGAAGAATTTGTGGAATATACCATTTATATAAATTGCGGAATTATATGGTAGCCTTTATTTTCTCTGTAAAGTTGGACTATTTTACAGAGAATGTATCAGAAAAAATAACACAGTTTCATTTTTGAATAATCACACTTTTGTTGTTGTTGTTATATTGTTATTATAATATTTGGAAAACAACCCTTAGGAAAAACTGAAGAATTTGAAAAAAAATTATTTTATATAGCATGTGGCATTCCACTTAATAGTGAAAATTTTACATTATGATAGTATCTTTTTTTTTTTTTTTTTTTTAAAGATTTTATTTATTTATTCATTTATCCCCCCCTTGCTGCTTGTGCTCGCTGGGTCAGCTAACCACGCCGTGCGGGCGTGCTTGCCTTCACCAGGAGGCCCCGGGAACCGAACCCGGGGCCTCCCATATGGTAAACGGGAGCCCTACTGATTGAGCCACAGCCTCTTCCCTGATAGTATCTTTAAGGTAAGGTAAGGTTGTGACATAAATTTAAAAGCACTAGACTGAAGACTTGTTTCTTCTATAGATTTATAAACATACAGTGAAGTTGCAATTTCAAAGGCTATCTTTAATTAAATAGAATTTGTCCTCTTTTTGCCTGGCCAATTAGTATTGGTTAGTATAATTGCTGCTCCAGACATGTACACACACAAACACAACTATCTTGTTCATTGTTTGGCAAATTTATCACTAATTTATTTCTTGAATCATTCAGTTGTATCACTACTTTCCTAAGATGAGAGTTTTATGTTTCTTCAGTTTTAGAGCATGTTTATATTATAAAAGGGAAATACTTAGACATCTCCTACCTGATCATGTTTTCTAATTGAGTGAAACTTTTCACCCATAGCATAGGTTAAGTCAACCTTCTCTTGCCATTTCTGTTTTTCAAATAACATTTTGTGAAGAGATGAAGAGAATCAGGTTTTCTTCCTATAATTGTGTCTGATTGTAATTGGCACAGTACCTATGAGTGGTAGGTAACCCTAACAGTTGTATAAGGATAACTCTTTTAACAGTAGTATAATCTAATAGCTGCTGCATTGTTGGCTGACGTTAACTCATCTTCAGGAACTGAAAATTCTTCCAGGTTTGTAGAAACAGAATGTGAAATGGTATGGAAGGGGAGTAGGAGTTTGTGACAGCAGAACACTGATAGTCACGTGAGAAATGGCTGTGTGAATAAATTTTCAGCTTTTGTGAATGAATTTTTTGGCAGTATGGTATGGAGAAGGGGGGAAAGAAAACTTAAAATTACAAAATAGCTATGAAGCAGTCAAATACCAAAGAAGTCATTAACAGAAATGTTTACAATCATTAAATCAGTTTAAAGTTTGTCATTTTATTACTCTTTTGATAGAAACACATTTGTTTCCTTATAGGAGTGTAGAGAATTAACGACGTTGTTTTGGTATCACAATAACAAGGGAATGTGTTTTCTTTTTCTATTTTAAAATTTTTGATTTTTCAATCCCTTAATCTTTGAATTCAATGGATATATGTTTAATAGTGAAGTCATGTTCATTGTTTTTGCAAGATGAAATTTGGCTTACTTCGTGGTTTAGGTAATAAGTATATTTGTTTTGGCTTTTGGAGTCAGGACAGACCATAAAGTTTTCAAGTCTGCCATTTCATTCTTTAAAACATTAGTTTTTAAAAATGTGACTACAGAGCTTTTTAAAAAATACATATTTTTATTATAGAGGTTGTGAACTTACAAAACAATCATGCACATGTGTGGAATTTCCATACAACACCCCTCCATCAAAACACTAAATTGTTGTGGAACATCTGTTACAGATTATGAGATAATATCATCAGACCATTACCCATCTATGGTCTATGGCGTACATCTGGTATATTTTTTCCATACCTATTATTTTTTTTTTTTTTTTTTTACCGGGAGGTCCCGGGGATCGAACCTGGGTCCCTCCATATGGGAGATGGATGCCTAACCAGTTGAGCTACATCCGACCCCCAATACCTCTCTATTATTAACACAGTACATCTTTGGCATTGATGCAAGAATATTATAGTATTGCTGTTAACTATAGTCCATAGGTTACATTAATTGTATTTTCCCCATGCTTCTCCACATTCTTGCCACCTTGCAATAGTGATGTATATTTGTTCTAGTTCATAGGACATTTTTGTATTTGTACTCTTAACCACAATTCTCATCCATTTCTGGGTTTACTATGTTATTCAGTTCCTAGATTATTCTCTAGATTTCTTTCAATTGACATTTACATCCCTGGACTATCCTTTTCAGCCACAATCACTACAGAGCTTTTTAAAAAATATTTAATGAAACAAAATAATCAGCTTAGCTACTGTGCATTAATCCATTTTGATCTCTGGGAAATAATTTTATTAACATTAGTGCCTAAACCATTATGCTTTAAAACTGTTTTCTTACAATGCAAAGTATTTGTGGTGGAGTGATGTGTGGGAGCCCTGTATGATGTTATGCATGTTTGTTTTGTAAGTTCACAATGTTTACTGAACACTTATAGTTTATGTATGTTCATGTATGAATGATATACTTCAATAAATTATTTTTTAATTTAAAAAAATTTATATACAGAAAATATGCAGCCTGTATTGACAATCTAATTTTTAAAAGAAAGTTGCTAGATTTCTTTTGGAGCACCTGCATTTTAACAGTTTTTCTTGAAGGTTAGTTTGAATTTTCCTAATCTTCATTTGCTCTGGAATTTTCCCCCAGAAAAACAAAACAAAACAAAAAAACTGTATTCTTTTCAAAATAAATAAGAATGTATCTAGTTAAATCTGGAAGGAAATATGTTAGAATGTAGGACGCAATACTTTTTAAAATTTTCCAAATCCTTTATAATGAGTGTGTATTGAAAAAAACAAAGGATGGTTAGGAAAGATTTCGTGGCAGCTAAAATGACAAAGAAAAAAATGATTCTTTTTTTTTTTGTAATGTGTTGAATGATTTTATAGGACTAACCGCTGATGCGAGAGTAGTAATCAATAGAGCCCGTGTGGAGTGCCAGAGTCATAAGCTTACAGTGGAGGACCCGGTCACTGTAGAGTATATAACCCGCTTCATAGCAACTTTAAAACAGGTAAACTAATATGCTAACAGAAGTTTTTTCCTTCTCCGTCATTATGGATGCGACATGGAAATACTACAGTTACTTTAACCATTTAGTTTTTTAAATCTACTAAATTTGTTACCCCTTCTCACACTTGATACTCACACACTTATTCCAGTAAGTTAGATTGATTTGAATGCTAGAAAAATCAGTATCAATTCTGAGGACTGTATTAAATTTTAAAAGAAAATATATCTTTTAAGGGTTGCTACACTTCTGGAGGAACAGAATAAGAAATGTTCTTTAAAGTTTTCCAAAGGAGTATCTGTGATCCTTTTATCTCAAAGCTACTTGCAACTAATCAGGTTTATATATGACTGTTTCTGTAGATGCATAACCAAACATTAGTTTTGATTATGATAAATGCAATTTTTTTTTCACATATTATCATTTTATTTGTACTTTCTATATGTCAACATAAACTACTAATTATATAAAGCTGTATCTAGCTGCTATCTGGTCATTTAATTACTTGTTTCCAGTTATCTGGTTGTTTCCAGTTTTTTCATTTGTTCGTTTCATTGGTCATTCCTTTGTTCTTTTTTATTTTCTTTTTGCTACTTTAATAACATTACTCTATCTTTGCCATTGCTTTTTCTTTCATTTTTGAATTACATTGTTAAATTAATTTTCAGGATGAGATTATTAGGTCAGAAATAGTAATTGGTTTTAAGACTCTTGTTATATATAGCTAAACTGCTTTCTAAAAAGATTGAACCAATTTTCATTGTGCAGCCAAAAATGCATAAATGTATCCCAGAAGAATCATCAGTGTTAGATTTTTCATTTTTCTGTTGTTTTGCAAATAAGTATAATATAGCACTGTAATAGTTTTATTTTGTATTTAATAATTAGTGGGGTTGAATTTTTCCACATATTGGTTTGCTGTTTTCATTTCTTCTCATGTAAACTATCCTTCCTTTTGACAGGTACTCTATTGGTTAAAAGTGTGTCCCCAGGGGGACGGATGTGGCTCAAATGGTTGGGCATCTGTCTCCCATATGGAGGGACCTGGGTTTGATCCCCTGGACCTCCCGGTAAAAAAAAAAAAAAAAGTGTGCCCCCAGGAGCCAGAATTTTGTGGTTTGAATCATGACTTTGATACTTTCTAGTTGTCGCTTTGGGAAATGGACTTAGCCTGTTTTTCCTTCAGTTTTCTTATTGATAAATGAGTGTTACAGTAATTCCTACCTCATTGAGAGGTGCATTATGGATTAAATGATATAATACATTTACAGCACTTAGAATACTTTCTGGCATGGATTTTACCTTTTGTCTGTTTATAAATTTTCATAAGCTCTTTATATAGTCTAGATATTAAAATTGCCTTATTCTTTTGATATCTTTGTTAATTCATATTACAAGAAAGTCCAACACTTCTGAATTATTCTACTTACTTGTTTTTATATATTTTTTTATTTTTCCCTTTATTAGAGAAGTTGTGGGTTTACAGAACAATCATACATAAAATACAGGATTCCCATAACCACCCCACCACATCCTTGCATTGATGTGGTACGTGTGTTACAATTGATGATAGGACATTTTTATAATTGTACTATTATTTATTAAAACCCATGGTTTAACTAAGGGTTAACTGTGTAGTGCAGTTTGATGGATTAAAAAATTTTTTTTTAATTTTTGCGTAACTTGTATATCTAACATTTCCCATTTAATCATATTCAGGTGTATATTTTAATGCTGTTAATTGCATTCACAGTGTTGTGCCACTATCTCCATCATCCATTACAAAATATTTCCATCATTCCAAATAGGAACCGTGTGCATTTTAAGCCTTAACTTTCCATTCTTTAGGCCCACCCTATCACCTGCTAACCTATATTCTAGATTCTGACTCTGTGAGTTTGCTTATTCTAATTGTTTCAAATCAGTGAGATCATATAATATTTGTCCTTTTGTGTCTGGCTTATTTCACTCAACCTGATATCTTCAAAGTTCATCCATGGGAAACGGATGTGGCTCAAGCAGTTGGGTTCCCATCTACCATATAGGAGGTTCCTGGGCCTCCTGGTGAAAGGCAAGCTGGCCTGCACGGAATGCTGGCTCTTGCAGGAGTGCTTGCCCACGCAGAGAGTTGGTGCAGAAGATGACACAACAAAAAAGAGACACAGAGGAAAAACAAAAACAAAAAAAGATTAAAAAAAAAAAAGAGAGAGAGAGAGACAGACAGAGTAGAGACAGTAAGAGATGCAACTGACCAAGGAGCTGAGATAGCACAAGAGATTGAGCGCCTCTCTCCCACTCTTAAAGGTCCCAGGATCAGTTCCCAGTACTGCCTAAAGAGAAGACAAACAGACACAGGAGAACACAGAGAGCAGACAGCAAGCGCAAAACAGCGGGGGATGGGGGTGGGGATAAATAAATAAATAAATCTTTGAAAGTTTATCCATATTGTTGCATATATCAGGACTTCATTTCTTTTGTGTATATATACCACATTTTATTCATTCATTGGTTGATGGGACTTGGGATGCTTCCATCTTTTGGCAATTGTGAATAAATGTTGCTATGAGCATCAGTATGCAGATATCTGTTTGAGCCCCCTGCTTTCAGTTCTCTAGGAGGCACCTAGTAGTGGGATTGCAAGGTCATATGATAGTTCTATACTTAGCTTTCTGAGGAACCACCAAGCTGTCTTCAACAGCAGCTGCACTATTTTACATTGCCATCATCAGTGAAAGAGTGTTCCTATTTCTCCACATCTTCTCCAACACTTGTTATTTTCTGTTTATTTTTTTAATAGCAGCCATTCTAATGGGTATGAAATGGTATCTGTTAGTGGTTTTGATTTGCATTTTCCTGATCGCTAATGATGATGAGCATCTTTTCATGTGCTTTCTGGCCATTTGTATATCTTCTTTGGAGAGATGTCTGTTCATGTCTTTGGCTCATTTTTAAATTGGGTTTTTTGTCTTTTTGTTAAGTTCAAGATTTATTTATACATACTGGATATTCTTTATTGGATATGTGGTTTCCAAATATTTTCTCCCATTGCATAGGTTGTTTTTTTGTTTTCATAAATGTTTTTAAAGTTTTCTGTGTATAAACCCTTTATATCCTTGGTTAAATTTATTCCTAGAATTCGATTCTTTTAGTTACCATTGTAAATTGATTTTTTTCTTGATTTTCTTTTCAGATTGTTCATTAGTAGTATATAGAAGCACTGCTGATTTTTGTGTATTGATATTGTACCCTGCCACATTGCTGGATTCTTTTATTAGCTGCTATAGCATTGTGGATTTTTCAGGATTTTCTATATATAGGATCATGTTATCTGCAAATAGTGAAAGTTAAACTTCTTCCTTTCCAATTTGGATGCCTTTTATTTCTTTTTCTTGCCTAATTGCTTGGCTCGAACTTCTAGTACAATGCTGAATAACAGTGGTGAGAGTGGGCATCCTTGTCTTGTTCCTGACCTTAGAGGGAAAGCTTTTCATATATGCCTTTTATCGTGTTGACAAAGTTTCCTTCTATTCCTATTTTTCTGTGTTTCTATCGAGAAAGGGTGCTGTATTTTGTCAAATCTTTTTCTATGTCAATTGAGATGATCATGTGTTTTTTCCCCTTCATTCTGTTGATGTGATATATTTACATTAATTGATTTTCTTATGTTAAACCAACCTTAAATACCAGGGATAAATCCCACTTGATCATGGTGTATAATTCTCATTTTTCTAGTAATTTGTTGAGGATTTTTGCATCTATATTCATAAAAGATATAGGTCTGTATTTTGTTTTTTTGTGGTATCTTTATCTGTCTTTGATAAGAGGGAGTGTTGGCCTTGTAGAATGAGTTAGAGAGTGTTCCCTCCTTTTCAATTTTTCTGGAAGGTTTTGAGCAGAATTGGAGTTAAGTCTTCTTGGAATGTTTGGTACACTTCCCCTGTGAAACCATATGGTCCTGGGCTTCTCTTTGTTGGGAGGTTTTTGATTACTGATTCAGTCTTTTTACCTAGTAATTAGTTTGTTGAGATCTTCTATTTCTTCTTGAGTCATTGTTGGTACTTGTGTGTTTCTAAGAATTTGTCCATTTCATCTAGGTTATCTAATTTATTGGCATACAGTTGTTCATAATATCCAATTATAGTCTTTTTTTAAAGATTTTTTTTAGATTTATTTTGTTTATTTATTTTTATTTACCCCCCTCCTCTCCCGGATGGTTCTCTTGTCTGTCTGCTCATTGTTTGCTCGCCTTCTCCGGGAGGCACCAGGAACTGAACCCGGGACCTCTCACATGGGAGGCAGGTACCCAACGGCCTGAGCCACATCTGCTCGCTGTGGGCTGTGGTGTCTGCTGGCTTGTGGCATCTGCTTGTTTAGGCGTCTGCTTGTTGTGCGGGGTGCGGCGTCTAGCTTGTTGTGACGGGGTGCGGCGTCTAGCTAGTTACAGCAGGTGCGAGTGTCTAGCTCATTGCAGTGGGGTGTTGCATCTAGCTCGTTGCTTCAGATGTGGGCATCTGCTCATCTTCTTTAGGAGGTACCGGGACCTGAACCCAGGACGTCCTTTGTGGTAGGCGGGTGCCCAACTGGTTGAGCCACATCTGCTTTCCTGTAGTCCTTTTTATTGCAGGATAGGTAGTAATGTCCCACTTTTTTTTTTTTTTTTTTTTTTTTATGGGTAAAAATCAAAATTCTCACAATACATACAAACATTTGTAAAATGATATATAAATATATATGCATATATGTGTATTTGCTTACAAAAATGTTATTTATATATATATATATATATGCATATATTTTAAGAGGTGCTTAGATTACCCAAAACACTACACGGAACCCACTGGGATTCCCATGTTGCCCACCTCCCACACCTCCCACCACATCCCACACAAACATCTCCCACAGTGTGGCCCACCAACCTCAATGAACCCACACATCCTGGAGCCCCGCCACCAACCACGGACCACAGTCCACACCGCAGACCACACTCTCCCCCACTCAGCCATGAGCGGTGTGTGCTGATCCAAAATGGCCTTCCCTCTCAGGACTGCTTTCGCTGCATCCCATAGGTTTTGATATGTTGTGTTGTTGTTTTCATTAGTTTCAAGGTAGTTACTGATTTCTTTTGAAATTTCCTCTTTGACCCACTGTTTGTCTAAGAGTGTGTTGTTTAACTTCCATATCCTTGTGCCTAACCTGTTTCTCTGGCCCTTATTGATTTCCAACTTCATTCCGTTGTGGTCAGAGAAATTACTTTGTATAATCTCAATCTTTCTGAATTCATTGAGTGTTGTTTTGGGGCCTAGCATGTGGTCTATTTTGGAGTATGTTCCATGTGCACTGGAGAAGAATGTAAATCCCGCTGTATTTGGGTGTAGTGTTCTGTATATGTCTATTAAGTCCAAATCTTCTAATGTATTGTTGAGTGCCTTCGTTTCTTTATTGATTCTCTGCCTAGATGTTCGTCTAATGATGATAGTGGTGTGTTGAAGTCCCCTGCTATAATTGTAGAGGAATTTATTTCTCCTCTTAGTTTTTCCAG
>JAKSZT010054515.1:3224161-3248652 GCA_026826555.1 Tolypeutes matacus
GGTATTAGGGTGATGTTGGCTTCATAAAATGTGTTGGGTAATTTTCCGTCCTCTTCAATTTTTTGGAAGAGTTTAAAGAGGATTGGTGTTAATTGTTTTTGAAATGCTTGGTAGAATTCACCTGTGAAGCCATCTGGTCCTGGACTTTTCTTTGCTGGGAGATTTTTTGATGATGGATTCAATCTCCTTAATTGTGATTGGTTTGTTAAGTTCTTGCATTTCTTGTAGCATCAGTGTAGGTTGGTTGTGCATTTCTAGAAATTTGTCCATTTCATCTAGGTTGTCTAGTTTGTTGGCATATAGTTTCTCATAATATCCTCTTATGATTCTTTTTATTTCTGTGGGGTCATTTGTAACTTCCCCCCTTTCATTTCTGATTGTATTTATTTGCATCCTCTCTCTTTTTTTCTTTGTTAGTCTAGAGAGGGATCTGTCAATTTTGTTGATCTTCTCAAAGAACCAGCTTTGGTTTTGTTGATTTTCTCTATTGTTTTTTCTGTTCTCATTTTCATTTATTTCTGCTCTAATCTTTATTATTTCTTTCCTTCTGCTTGCTTCAGGATTGGTTTGCTGTTCTTTTTTCTAGTTTCTCTCTAGTTGTTCAGTTAAATCTTTGAGTATAGCTCTCTCTTGTTTTTTAATATAAGCATTTAGGGCTATAAATTTCCCTCTCAAGACTGCCTTTGCTGTATCCCATAAGTTTTGATACGTTTTGTTTTCATTTTTATTTGTCTCAATATATTTACTGATTTCACTTGCAATTTCTTCTTTGACCCACTGAATATTTAGGAGTGTGTTGCTCAGTCTCCACACATTTGCAAATTTACTTTTTTCCTGTCTGTTATTGATTTTTAGTTTCATTCCATTATGATCTGAGAAGGTGCTTTGTATAATTTCAGTCTTTTTATATTTATTGAGAGGTGTATTGTGACCTAACCTGTGGTCTATCCTGGAGAAAGATCCATGGGCACTTGAGAAAGAATGTATAACCTGCTGAGTTTGGGTGCAGTGTTCTGTATATGTCTGTTAGGTCTAACTTGTTTATCATATTGTTCAAGTTCTCTGTTTCCTTGTTGATCTTATGTCTAGTTGTTCTATCTAATGATGTGAGAGGAGTCTTGAAGTCTCCAACGATTATTGTAGAAATGTCTCTTTCTCCCTTCAGTTTTGCCAGAGTTTGTCTCATATATTTTGGGGCACCCTGGTTAGGTTCGTAGATATTTATGACTGTTATATCTTCCTGGAGGATCTTCCCTTTTATTAATATATAATGGCCTTTTGCATCTCATCACATTTTTGCATTTGAAGTCTGTTTTGTCTGATATTAGTATAGCTATCCCTGCTCTTTTCTGTTTACTATTTGCGTGGAGTATCTCTTTCCAACCTTTTACTTTCAGTCGGTTTGTATCCCTGGGACTGAGGTGAGTTTCTTGTACGCAGCATATGGATGGCTCATGTTTTTAATCCATTCTGTCAGCCTGTATCCTTTGTTTCGGGAATTTAATCCATTCACATTCAGTGATATTACTGAAAATGCACTATTTATTTCCTCCATTTTATTCTTTGGTTTTCATATGTCATCTTGTTTTTGTCTTTCCTTTTACTCTTTTGGTTATCCTTCTTGCTTTTCTTTCTTCTACCCTCTCCTCCAAGCCTCTCTCTCCTGTCTTTTTCTTTCAGGTTCTAAAGCTTCCTTTAATATTCCCTGCAAAGGTGGATTCTTTTTTGCAAAATCTCTTAGTTTCTGTTTGTTTGTGAATACTTTATATTCACCTTTATATTTGAAGGACAGTTTTGCTGGATAAAGAATTCTTGGCTGGCAGTTTTTTCTCTTTCAGTTTCCTAATTGTATCACACCACTGTCTTCTCGCCTCCATGGTTTCTGAAGAGAAATGTGCACTAAGTCTTACTGGATGTCCTTTGTATGTGATCGTTTGCTTCTCTCTTGCTGCTCTGAGCATTTTCTCTTTATCTTTTACATTTGACATTCTGAATAGTATGTATCTTGGCATAGGTCTATTTGGATTTATTCTCATTGGGGTATGGTGTGCTTCTTGGACATGTAAGTTCATTTCTTTTGTGAGAGTTGGGAAATTTTCAGCTATTATTTCCCCAAATACTCTTTCTGCCTCTTTTCTTTCTCTTCCCCTTCTGGAACTCCCATGACACATATGTTGTTGCGTTTTGTGTTGTCATTCAACTCTCTGAGCCCCTGCTCAATTTTTTCCATTCTTTTCTCTCTCTGTTCTTTTTTCTCTTCAATTTTAGCTGCTCTGTCTTCAGTATCACTTATTCTTTCTTCTGTCATTCGAGCCTGCTGTTGTATGTCTCAGATATGTTTTTGACTTCACCTATTGTGTCTTTCATTCCCATGAACTTTGTTATTTTTCTGTTCAGGATTTCAAATTCTTCTTTGCATTTTGAAGTCATTTATCTCTTTAACTATATTGTCTTTCATCTCATTAATTTGATTTTGGAAATTTGTGCTCATCTCACTGATTAGTTCTCTCAAATTCTGCAACTCTTCTGGGACTTTGCTGTATTCCTTTTCTTGGGCCATGTCTTCTATTTTCTGAGTATTGCTCAAAATTTTTTGCTGGTGCTTAGCCATACGGTTAGGTTGTATTTTACTTAGATGTTCTATCTCTTTCTCTTTTATAGGGTTTTAGTGGCAGGAGGCTGTTTGATTTTTGGCTCAACCTTGATTGTTAGGATTGTTCTGCTGGTTGCTCAAAACTGGGCACTGGACCCAGTAATTGGTTGTAGAGTCGTTTCCTAGGGCCTTGGGCAGGGAGGCTTTAGAGGCCAGGAAAAGCCTCTCTTACTTATTAATTTTCTTATGTGTACTTCCTTGGTCTGCCATTGGCAGCTCTCAATTCAATGCCTGGTCGGAGTGTATTTTTTTTTTTTTTTTTACCGGGAGGTACCGCGGATCGAACCCTGGTCTCTCCATATGGTAGACGGACGCCGAACCTCTTGAGCCACATCCGTTTCCCAAGAGTGTATTTTTTGTGACACATACCAGATCAATGTGATAGAGCTTCCTGTCTGGGGGCTAAGAGCCTTGGAATTGAAACTATCTGAGACAGTTCTCCGGACTTCTCTGGTAGCGCCCCCTTCTCCCAGCTAGGAAATATTTCCACTCCCTTCTGAATCCTCAACAATCAGTCCCTGTTAGTAGAGGAGGAGATTGGGAGGTTTGTATATTTTTAAACTCTTTGCAGGCTCCAATGCAAACAATGGCATAGCCCCACCCGGCCTGGAAGGGCTCTTGGGACAGGGCAGAACAAACCTGTGAGTCAAAAGTAGGGTCAGCCCCAGGCTCTCTCTCCCCTCTCCTGTGGAGTCCTCAACAATTAGTCCAGGCTAGAAGAGAGGGAGGTTGCGAGGGTTGGATTTCTCCAGTCCTTCCTAGGCTCCCAGGGCAAACTTCCATGTGGAAGGGTCTGTGGGGCTCCGCAGCCCAAATTTGCGAGTCAGAACCCGAGTCAGCCTAAGGCTGTGTCCCTCTCTCTTCCCTTTCCAGGAGTGGTAGATCCCTGGAGCCCCCTTTGTGTGTAGTAGCAGGCCCAGAGGCCCGAGAATTCTAAAGAGTGTGGGGGAGGGTGCCGGCAGCAGCACCTGCTGCTGGTTGCAACTCACGGTTCTGTCGTTGCGATTTCCCTCTTTTGTCCCTCTCTCCTCTCGGTGGTGTGCAGCCTTAAAAGAAGGATGATCTTATGTAAACCAAGTCACTTTCTGCAACTGAAAAAAATATATATTACCTTTTCCTGTAATCTTCCTCCCCTCATGGCTCCCTTATCTGTTTGCTTGTGTTTTTGCTTGTTGTTTTGTGCTCATTGTTTTTGTGCTCATTGTCTGCTTGCTGTTTTTGTTTTGTTTGTTTTGTTTTGCTCATTGTCTGCTTTTTTTTTTGTTCATTGCCTGCTTGTTGTTTTTTGTTTGCTTATTGTCTGCTCATTGTTTATTTGTCTTCTTTAGGAGGCACAGAGAACCGAACTTGGGACCTCCCATGTGGGAGATGGTCGCTCAACTGCTTGAGCCACATCCACTCCCCTTTCCCTGTAATTTTGGCCTATTAGAAGTAGGATCAAGCACTCTTCCTCCTTTCTTCATCTCCTCTCACCAGCTTCTCACCTGCTTACCTAAACACCTGATAAACATCCAGGAAGCCCACTGGTTGATTTCTTTCCTTAGAGACATAGAACTTCCAATTCATTTTTTAGTGCCCTCACTCTTAAATATAAATATGAAAGTTAAGCCTAGGATCCTCTATATTGAAGAAAGCTTTCAATATTAAAAGTAGACTAAAACAGAGAAAAGGGGCTAAGAAGTAACAGAGACATATTATAAGAGCCAGAAGAAATCTAAAACAGCCACCACCACCCAAATCCTGTGATTAGTAACTTCAGAGAGATGAAACAATATAAAAACAGAAACACTGAGTGAACCCAGAAGTCCTCTTGGAAGTCAAGACTGTGATGGCTAGAATTAAAAGTTCAATAGGAAGATTAGAATTAAATGTAAAATGAAGGAAATCTCCTAGAACAAATGTCTAGAGATAAGCAACCAGAGAAAAGATAAGTTTGAAGACAAGAGGAAATACCTGAAGTGGTATGAAAAATCATCAAAGAAACAATAAAGGAAAATTTCCCAGAACTGTAAGACACAAGTCTCTAACTTAAACGTCTCACCAAGCACCCTGCATGGTGAATAAAAAAGGTCATCTAGTGCTTTGATCCACAGATTTGCAGTAGGTCACAGCCAAACCTGCTTGTGATCAGTATGATAATGATGTCACTGTTTGATACCCTAAGGGCAGGATGCATCAAATTGACTATGCAGTGGAACCTGTTAAGCAAGGTTCAGCCATAGTTGGTCTGAAATTAAAAAAAAAAACAACCCATGCAGTGTCGGTTGCATTGAAGGAGTACATAGTCAGAGTTTGCAGCCCATCAGAAAAAATTTCTCCATGTTGACAACCATGTTTGTGTCTCAAGTGTGAGCCTTACTGCTGATACTAGCCTGTTACATAATTTCATGCACTAGGAGTGTTTGGATTCCAGATTTGTATTTGACAGACCTCTTCCTGTATCTTTCTTATATCTCTAAATGGAAGGATAACCCAGATACCAACACCAGATACCATGTGATGTGGGGCTGCTCATTGCTAGTTATGATGTTATGGGCCCTCACATTTTACAAACCTGTCCATCTGTTAACTGTTTTGACTGTAGAGCAATAAACACTGGAGCCTTTTGTCAGTCAGTTTGTTCTTATTTGGAGAGACATGTCTGAGTCTATGGAGTTCAGTTTGAATGAACTGGTTAAACATGGCCTGCGTGCCTTAAGAGACACATCCTGCAAAGCAGGACCTAAGTGTAAAGAATGTTTCTATTGAAATTGTTGGTAGAGACTTGGAATTTATCATCTATGATGATGATGATGTGTCTCCCTTCCTGGAAGTTCTTGAGGAATGACCACAGTGAAAGGCACAGTCTACTTAACCTTCTGATGAATCTGCAGAAAAAGCTGATGAACCAATGGAACATTAAATAATAAATCAGTCTTTATGTATATTATCAGATAGGTAAAAATTCAGGAACAGGTACCTGAATAACAATAATCTTATACTTTGAACGAAATGACGCAGTGGTAGGTAGAATGGTATGTTTTAGAAATTAGTACAGATTTGAGTTTTTTCCCAAGCAGCCTAACTTGAATCATATAACAGGGTGCTTTTTACCTTTTAGAGGGTCTATATAATTATTTTCTAAAAAGTATAAGGTATCAGTACTACTGTTTTTATATGGACAACCTAAGAGTCTTTGTGGTTTTAAAAGCAACTGAAATAATATTATTTCACCTGAAAAAAGGGTCTATGCACAATTATTTTGTTAAAAACTTTCAGAACACCAGTGATAAATGAGATCTTAAGAAATTGGAGCAAGGATGCGGTGAGGAAGACACATACCAAGAAAAGAGAATGAGAGTGGCATCAGAATTCTTGTAGTAGCATTGGAAGCTAGAAAACGATGGAACAATGTTATTCAATGCTGAACAAAAATGGTATTCAACCTACAATTCTATGCCCAGTTAAATTGTCAGTCAAGTGTAGGGTCTCAACAATTTTACCTCCTTGGCATCCTTTTTCAGGAAACTACTAAAGGATGTGATCCAGCAAAACAAGGGAGAAAACCAAAAAAGAGAAAGGCCTATGTTCTAGGAAATAGTGATTTAAACACAGGAAAAGTGGCAAAGCGAAGTCCTAAAGAGCAATTGTTACAGATTAGAATAGGAAGTCTGAAGCCTATAGGGAGAAAACTTCAGAAAAAAAAATTAAAGTGCTAAAAACAGTATTTGAACTTTTGGGAATACTGTTATTTGTTGCATGATTAATCTGCTGGGATATTTGGGAAATTTTAGTACTAGGTATATAAAACACTAGCCAATGATAAAACAAGGTAATTATCAGCTTTAGAAAACAATTTATATGAGAAAGAAATGTAATAGTACACTTATTTCAGCAGTAAGTAAGGATTATATAATCATAAATACTTAATTTAGCAAAACATTATGATATAAAACTATATTGAAGGAGAAAAAAGAAAGGGGATGTAAAGTAGCTGAATCTTTATCTACCATATTTTGAAGTCAATAGATAATGTCTAAAATGGAACAAATAAAGAAATAGCAGTAACAGCATAATATTTAGTAATATGAAGGTAAATACCAGAAGAAACAGCCAGAAATGTTGAATGCAGTGGCCACATTCAGTAGTGGGATTTAAGGTCGGAGGGGAAGTTGAACTTGGGTGGAAAAGGTGAAAGCTATATTTCATTATAACCTTTTTTTTTTTTTTTAAGATATATTTATTTCTGCCCCTCCCCCCTCTCATTGTTTTGCACTTGCTGTCTGCTCTCTGTGCAGCACCAGGAACAGATCCTGGGACCTTCTGGAGTGGGAGAAAGGTGCTCAATCTCTTGTGCCACCAGCTCCCTGGTCTGCGGTGTCTCTTATTGTCTCTCCTCTGTGTCTCTCTTTGTTGTGTCGTCTTGCTGTACCAGCTCTCTGCGCAGGCCAGCTCTCCTGCATGGGCCAGCTCGCCATGTGGACCAGCCTGCCTTTCACTAGGAGGCCCCGGGAATCGAACCCTGGACCTCCTATATGGTAGATGGGAGCCCAATCACTTGAGCCACATCATTTCCCTCATTATAAGCTTTTAAAGCACCATTTGATACAGTATAATTACGTATATGTAGCACAAGTGGAGGAGTTAATTTGATATAATTGTCTAACTTCTTAGTTTTGAAATGTTCACTAGACTGGACCCAATTTACAGAAAGCATCTTTGACTCTTCCCCAAGTAGTATCACTTCCTATTTTGTGCTTCCATATCACTTTGTTCAGGTTATTATTATTATTTTTTTGTAACATTATGATCTGCTTATGTTTTTCCTTAAACATAAACTACTTAATATATTGTTCGTCTTTATTTTCAGAGCCTGTAATTGCTCCCAATAATTGCTTCGTGGGTAAATTTACTTCATAAAATGTTTAGATATTATTTTTTACATAGATTATGGACAAATACAAGTTTTCTGACACACATCTTATTGGTGAAATGAAAGGAATTCTGGAGATGGAATTAGGAGTAAGAATACCTATTAATCCCTCTTCAATCTTTGGCCAAATCAGTTAACTTCATTAATCTCAATTTCCTTATATATAAAATTTGGTGGTAGACTAATTGCTAAAGTCTCCTCCATCTCTAACATCTTTAAAAATTTGCCTTTTCATGAAGTTGATTATTCATTTATTAATTTCCTAGATATCTCTTTTCAGTATTAAGATCATTAAATTTAGGTCTCCATATATAAATTTCTTATATGAAATATTCTTAAGGCATCAATCATGTAATCTTGGATCTAGTTGGAAAAGAAGAACAGAAAGGCAATATTGTATTGCAATTTCTTATAAAATAAAACCCCATTTTGCTTCCTAAGTGACGAAGTAAACAGAGTTACAAATCATCTTTCCCCTACCTCTATTGGCAATTCTGTGAGCTGACAAAAAAAATTTTTTTTCATTTGTTGTCTTTTTTTTTTTTTTTTTCTTGACAAAATATTTAAATCCTACCAGAGAATCACACAGTGGGGTGGGAGTAAGGGAATTCAGTAATGAATTACTTGGATAAAAATAACTTATGGGTAAAAATAAACCTTGCATTAAGATGTTTTCAGAGTTATGTGCATGTATAGGATATGTTCTATTTTCTTTTTTAGCACAATGATAGTGTAAATGTCATAGAGTTCTGGTTTTTCCTTTCGGGCCTTTTGAAACATTTAATTGTATTTTTGAAATATTAAGTTATAAATAGAAAATATATTTATAAAATATAGTTGGATTCCTTTACATTGTAAGTATTTATAATTTATTGGTGTAATTGAACATTGCTTTTAAAAATTTTTCTCATTTCAGATGTTCAGTGCCAAAGAAATTGAATTACAAGTAACTGAAATAGAAAAGGAAAAGGAAGAAGCAGAGAAGAAGAAATCAAAGAAAAGTACCTAATTCTTGGAATGAACACTAGGAATTTTCAATGTTTTATTGTACTGTTTGGAATAATTTACTGAACTTTTAGAGGAAATAAGTTACTTTGCTGTATTTAAATATATGATGTTACTTTGCAACAACATAGATATATGATGTTTGGAAATTGTCAGATTTACAACTGTTGAGTTCATTACTTGGACAAATATAGATTAATATGAAGATTTTCTTTGAAAACAGATTTCATTAATTGTTGAAAGCAGTCATTATTTAAGACAAGCCTGAGGCTGCACTCTATGCACTTATTGTCCAGTGTTACTTTTCATCATATATGAAAATTTATTTAAGAAAATATTTTTTATTTTAAAAAGTTAATTTAGTGAAGTTTGTGTATTGATTGTCCCTTTAAGAGATAGCTATTTCAAGATAAACTGAATATCATATTGAGTTGCATTCCTATATGAATAATAAAAACATTCTTGCATTGGTGAATTTTCAGAAATTTGTCGGAGAGCCTCCTCCATCTGTAAATATTTTGTGTTTATTTTATCTTTATCATTTTATAAGTTGTAGTATATTGTTTTGTTCATGGAACAAATATTGGAGACCTAATTCAAATAGGCAATTAAAGTGTGGTAAGAACTTATAAAGGCATGGGAACAGGAATGCTGTGTGAACATAAGGAGAGAAATGAGTACATGATTTCTTAAGATTTTTATTTTATCTTAAGTATGTATAGTCTGTTAGGTTTGTTACATGTTCCATCAAAAATCCGCATGCTTACTATGTGTTTGCCATCGTACTAGGTCTGTTTAGAGGGTCAAAAGAAATATAAAAATTGACCCCTGCCCAGAGAGGGTTTAATCCAAATGACACACACAAAAAAAGAAGTGCTTAATGCCTATAAGGAGATTACGTTTTTTAAAATAAAGGATATTGATAGGTATAAAAACAACAACCTATAAACATTATTATTTAAAGGGCTTTGCCTTTGTGTGTGTGTGTGTGTGTGTGCTTTTTGGAAACATGGAGAGAGGTTAAATTCTGGCAGAGGAATGTAAAGCTTGGGAGACAGTAAAAAAAAAAAAAAGGAGTTGGGTTAAGCAACTATCATATGTGAAGATCTAAGCCATTTTATGGTTATAGCACTCTGAAGCAAGAGCATAAGAAGAACAGAGTCAGAATTTTAAGAGGAGTAAAGACCTTACAGGGCTATCTCAATGGTTTTCATTTTTTCTTGGGTCAAATTTCTGTGGCCTCCTACTGCTTCACTTCATTTCCTCAGACATAAAAATTATAGGGCATTGGGAACGTGTGGAAGGGGGAGAGTGTGTGGCATATGGGAATCCCCTTTATTTATTTTTTTGAAAGATTTATTTGTTTATTTCTGCCCCCCTCCCCATTGTTTTGCACTCACTGTCTGCTCTCTGTGTGTTCTTCTGTGTCTGCTTGTCTTAGTAAGCAGAGTTTTACCATTGTGGAAATGACTTTGTTCCTGGGCTCTCGTTGAAGATAACTCACACAGGAACACACACACATACATATACACAGTGAAGGGGCTAGATATTACCATTATCCTACAGTATTATACAAACCCATTATGGATCCTTGAAATCCTTGATACATGGTATTTTAGTTTGTCAAAGGCCGCTGATGCAAAGTACCAGAGATCTGTTGGCTTTTTTAAAAAGGATTTATTTATTTATATATCCTACCCGCCCCCCCCCATTGTTTTGCGCTTGCTGTCTATTCTCTGTGTGTTCTGTGTCTGCTTGTTTTCTCTTTAGGCAGCACCAGGAACTGATCCTGGGGCCTTCTGGAGTGGGAGAAAGGCACTCAATCTCTTGTGCCACCTCAGCTCCCTGGTCTGCTGCATCTCTTATTGTCTTTCCTCTGTGTCTCTCTTTGTTGCATCATCTTGCTGCACCAGCTCTCTGCCCGGGCAAGCACTCTGCACAGGCCAGCACTCCTGCATGGGCCAGCTCTCTGCTCGGGCCAGCTTGCCTTTCACCAGGAGGCCCCGGGACTCGAACCCTGGATCTCCTATATGGTAGACGGGAGCCCAGTCACTTGAGCCATATCCGTTTCCCCTGTTG
This sequence comes from Tolypeutes matacus, assembly GCA_026826555.1. NCBI lineage: Eukaryota > Metazoa > Chordata > Mammalia > Cingulata > Chlamyphoridae > Tolypeutes > Tolypeutes matacus. Next base: position 3,234,811 of record JAKSZT010054515.1, read on the forward strand.
GTTTTTATAATGGGGACTTATTCGCAGTAAAAGCTTAAAAGTTCCAAGACCGTGAAAAGTCCAACTCAGGGCACCATAAGAGGTGCTTTCTCACCAAAGTCCGCTGCCATGTGTTGAAGCAAGATGGCATGTGATATCTGCCTGCTCTCTGCCTTTCCCTGCAGTCTTCCTCTCTCAGGCTCCACTGCTCTGCTTTTTTCTCTGTTTCAGCTGCAAGCTGGCATAGGTCTTGTCTGTTTCCAGACCTCCTATATCAGTCTCAGCTGTTCTGCTTTCTTCCCAAGTTCAGCTATAAGCTATCAGATATATAGTAGAGCTGGTCTCTTCCTGAGCTGTTCTGTGGGCCCAGCCTCTTGGGGGCTTTGTGCTTAAGCAATCTTCTCTCTCACATTGCAGAATAAATTATGACAGTTTTCTTTTCTTTTTTTCCTCTGTCATTGTGAGACTGTTTATTTCAGACCCAGCAAGGGGGCAGGGACTCAACTTGAGACACGCCTCACTGATACAGTCCAGTCAAAAGCCTTAACTTAAAGCTATCTTATCAAGTAATCAAAGGCCCCTCAAACTGAATTTAATGCACTCAAAGGGTATCACACCTGAAGAATAGATTAGTTTACAAACATAATCTTTCTCTTTTGGGGATTCATAAAATAATCTCAAACTGCCACACATGATTTAGCATCTTGCATATACCTCTTTCTTACCATTCATCATATTGAAATTATTTGATTTACTTACTTGACAGGTATTTAGTGCTTTCTGTGGCAGACACTGTGCTAGAGGCTAGGGATATACCAGTGGAAAAAATAGACTCAGTTTTATCATTACTGTGTAATGGGAGGACAAACATTAAACCTAACTAATTACAATTGGGATTAGTGCTGTTACACTCTTGGTGTCTGTGTGGAGTAACTTATTTACATATTCCTGGTAAATGCGGCACTCAGTACCCAATCTTTTAGAAAGAAAATGAGACGTATTTATTGGGTGTTAATAAACCAAAGAAGGGGGTGATAACTCTCTGTTTCCCAATGTCTACCTCTGATCTAACAACAGCACATTCCACCCCTCTGGATGGATTTGCCTTTTAAATGGACTAATGTTAAGGGCTCTTTTCTTTTTTTTTTTTTTTTTTACCGGGAGGTACCGGGGATCGAACCCCAGTTGCTCCATATGGTAGACGGACGCCGAACCTCTTGAGCCACATCCGTTTCCCAAGGGCTCTTTTCTGAACCATATCATCTGTGTGGATCTCCATATTTCCTAGCTGAGCATATAGTGACACAAAATCCAAATAGAATGGTTGTAATTCCACCCTTGATTTTTATTTAGCCATATATTCATAAAATGATTACTACATGCCAGACACTGTTTTAAGTTGTTGTGTTTTTTTTTTACAACCACACATCAACTCATTTCATTCTTATAACCCCTCTCATGAGACAGGTTATATAATTTATGCCCATGGTGCTGACTACTTAGTGTTCTGTCACCACAACTGTCCATCAAATTGAAAAAAAATTCTTACAATCTGTCCCACACAAGGTGGTTTCGTGAGAAACAAGGGCTTTTATATTTCATTGGTTTTATTCCTCCTATGGCCCAGTTACAGGGTCTGGTGATTATTGTCTCAACTGCTTTATTTTACTTTTGGAAATCTAAGTCTTATTTTGGTCAAGTTTCACTGATATATACAAAGCTATTTTTTATTTAATGTATATTTTAACCCAAACATAATCAACATTATGCTACTTAAAATGTCACATTGACTTCTTTAATGAAGAAAAAACCCCCAGTCTGTGAACATTTTTCTCTCTCATATCCTGAAGGTGAGATAATCACCGATAGGCTTTAAGAATAACTTAAATGAATTACCTTTCCAGCATTGGTTTTTGGTTAACCAGGTAGTCTGAAAACTCTCACTATAAGCCTAGAAGTGTTAGATAAAATCTATTAAAAAGGCTTTTACACAAAAAAAGAAAAAAAAAAGAAAAAAGAAAAAGCCTTTCATATGCATAGTTGAACTCAAAAGAAGAACAAGGGAATGCTCAGAGGCCGAAAACCAAAAGGAAGGGGAGTGGATGTGGCTCAAGCAATTGAGCGCCCATCTCCCACATGGGAGGACCCAAGTTCAGTTCCTGGTGCCTCCTAAAGAAGACAAACAGCAAGCAGACAATGAGCAAAAACAAGGAGCAAACATATAAGGGAGCCATCTCAGGGGGTGGGGATGAGGGGATATTTAAAAAAAAAAAAAGGGATTTGAAAACCAGAGAAGGTATTTGTGCTGATATTGTTGCTACCCTGGAGGAGGTTGTATTTGTATAGGGATAAGCACACTGAAGAATGAAACGGTAGCCTAGAAACATACCACACTTACCAGGGATACTTGATTTATGACAACTAGCATTACATATCAGTGGTGTTTTATCATTAAAGGAGAAGCTCTTCAATAAAAGGTACTAAGACAACTGGTTATCCATTTGAAAAGAAAATTTGGACCTCTCCACACTATTAAAAAAATCAGTGGATGTAGCTCAGTGGTTGAGTCCTGTTTCACATGTACAAGGTCCAGGGTTCAGTCCCTGGTACTGCCTAAAAAAAAAAAAAGAACCCTGGCCAAAGATTTGCGGAGCGGATGTAGCTCAAGTGGTTGTGCACCTGCTTCCCACATACGAGGTCCTGGGTTCGATCTCTGGTACCTCCTAAAAACAAAAAACAAAACAGACAAGCAAACAAACCAAAAAACCAACTTGGGGGAGCCAGTAAAGCTCAGTGGTGTTGAACGCTGGCTTCCCACTCCCTGACCCCGGTAATTAAAAAAAAAAATTAGTTCTGCATAGATTCAGGAACTAATATTTGTGATAAAAGTATAAAACTTTTGGAATACAATGCAGAAAAATAAGAATTTGGGGGTAACGAGAGATTTCCTAAATGAGAAAAATAACCATTTAGGAAAAGACTGATAATTTTACTACCTTAAAATTAGTGTAAATTTCTTTATAAAGTAAGTGAAAAGACAAGCTACAAATGGGAGGTGACATATGTAATACCCCTAACTGACCAAAATATATATATATATAGATGTACCTGGAATTTATAGAGAGCAGTTGGTTCAAAGGAATAAAAAGAACAATGCAACGGAAAAATGGGCAGAGTGCGGGAATAGGCAGTTCACAGAAAAGAAAACCTGAATGATTTATTCCCATGTGGAGCTCACTAAAAAGATGCTCTACTAGACTAATAATTAGGGAAATGCATATTATAACTACGGCAAGATACTACATTGGATTGCCAAAAGTGAAAACTGAAAGGATAAAAGGAAGTGGAGCAAAAAATGACTATTATAACTAGACTAATAAAACCACTTTGGGCGGCAAGTTAGTGAAATCTAGTAAAGTCAATGGAGCATGTGCCATTTAACCAGATATTCCACTTCTAGATTTGTAACCTACAGAAACTCTTCCTTATATACACAGAAATAATCACATGCAAGGCTTTGTAAAAGCAAAAAAACTAGAAGTATCCTAATGTTCATCAACAAGAGAATGAATACATTGTTATTCACACAGTAGTATCCACATGGATACATCTCAAACAGACAATATTGAGCAAAACAAAAGCAAACTGAAAAGAGTAGGTACAATGTAATGACATTTATAGAAAGCTTAAAGACATGCAAAGCTAAATATAGTGTTTAAAGACTATTTGAGGTATAAGAGAAAAGAGCAAGGGAATTGTTGATGCAAAATTCAGGAGAGTGAGTCCTTCTGCCGGGGAAGGGGAGCTGAATGTAATAGGGAGGAACACACAAGAACGGGTGATGTTTTTCTAAAACTGGGTGGTGGGTGTGTGTGTACTGATTTCATTATTCTCTAAACTGTAGATATAAGTTTTCCATAATCATTTATTTTATATTTTACACTTATAAATCCCAAAATTCACACAGAAAAGATATTTTTGAAGTGATGAAAATGAAATTAGAGTGCAATGATTATTTCCCAAGACTATGAACACACAAAAACCTCTGGATTGTGAATATTACAAAGGTGAATTGTATGGTCTACAAATTATCTCAATAAAATGGGAGGTATGGGGAGCCAGGCATATGGGAATCCCTATATTTTTTATGTAGCATTTATGTAATCTAAGTATCTTTAAAAAATTAAAAAATAAATTTAAAAAAATATATATGTGAATTAAATATTTAAAATACACTAAAAAAAGATATTAAGGAAAATTTAAAGATGTATATCTTGCCTTCAAAAACACATTGAGAAAAAAATAAAAGCATGCATAACTATGGATGCATCCATATGCAGTAAACATATAAAGATAAGCAAAATCAGGATGGTAATAGTAAAAGAGAACACAATGGGCTCCAACTGTATTTGACATATTTCTTTTTTTTAAAAAACAAATCAATTTTATTGATACATATTAATAAAGCATACAATCCATCCAAAGTTTACAATAAATGGTATTTGGTATAGTCACATAGATGTGCATTCATCACTTCAATCATTAGTATTTTCATTATTTCAATAATAATAATAAAGAAAAAAACAAATGAAAGATTTATCACCTCTCAATCTCTCTATGCTTCCCCTCATGTACATAAGCTGCTATTTCTGGCTATTCTTGCATATTTATTAATTTATTTTAAAGCAGTTTTACTGAGATATATTCACATACCATACAATCTATCCAAAGTGTATAATCAATGGCTTTTGTATAGTCACAATGTTGTGTTCATCACCACAAAAATTTGTATGTCAATTTCATTACTCCAAAAAGAAAAACTCCACACCACTTAGCAGTCACCTCTCCCTTAGTCCTACATAACCACTAATCTAATGTCATCTTTATAAATTGATTTATCTTTTACATTTTATATAAATGGAATTATAAATTATGAAGTTCTTTGTGTCTGGTTTCTTTCACTTAGCATAATGTTTTTTCCTCTGATACTAATATCTTGTAACATTAGCATATATTTGTTCAGGTTCAAAGAAAAACAAGTCTTATAAATGCAATATTACCCATATAATTCTCATAAAGTTTTACTATGCTATACAGTCCCATGCGCATTTTTGAGCTTTCTTTTTAGTAATACACATGACCTTAGACTTTCCCTTTCAACCACTGTCATACCGATATAATAGCACTGCTAGTTACAAACATTGTGTTGTGCTTTCAACTTTTCTGTTCATTTCCAAAGCTTAACGTGCATCCTTTTTACCAATTCTGCACAAGTTATCCCTCAGTTTTCCATTCTCTAACCTCATTCTGTTTTCTGGTGACCCATATTCAAGTTATTAACTCCATGAGATTACACAGTATATTTAGTATATTTATATGCGATCATACCGTATTTGTCCTTTTGTGCCTGGCTTGCTTCACTCAACATAATGTCCTCCAGGTTCATCCATATTGTCATATGCATCATGACTTCATTTCTTCTTACAGTTCTTCTTACAGCTGCATAATATTCCATCATGTATATACATCACAATTTGTTTATCCATTCATTGGTTGATGGACGACCTGGGTTGTTTCCATCTTTTGGCAATTGTGAATAACACCTATATGAACATCGGTGTGCAGATGTCTGTTCGTGTCACTGCTCTCAGTTCTTCTGGGTATATACCCAGTACACGTGCCGGGTCACGTGGCAAATCTGTATTCAACTTCTTTAGGAATTGCCAAACAGTCCTCCTCAGTGGTTGTATCATTCTACATTCCACAGTGAATAAGTGTTCCTATTTCTCCACATCCTCTCCAGGACTTGTAATTCTCTGTCTTTTTAATAGTGGCCATTCCAATAGGTGTGAAATGATATCTCATTGTAGTTTTGATTTGCTAGTGATGTTGAACATTTTTTCATGTGTTTCTTCACCAATTGTATGTATGTCTTCTTTGGACAAATGTCTATTCAAGGCTTTTGCCCATTTTTCTTTTTTTTTAAGATTTATTTGTTTCTCCCTGCCCCCCTCGTTTTGCCCTCACTTTCTGCTCTCTGTGTGCTCTTCTGTGTCTACTTTTCCTCTCCTTTGGCGGCACCCAGAACCCATCCTGGGGCCTTCTAGAATGGAGAGAGGCTGCTCAATCTCTTGCGCCACCTCAGATCCCTGATTTGCTGTGTCTTTCATTGTCTCTCTTTTGTGTCTCCTTTTGTTGTGTCATCTTGCTGCACCAGCTTCTCTGATAGGCCAGCACTCCTGCATGGGCTAGCACTCTGAGCAGGCCAGCTTTCCACATGGGCCAGCTTGCTTTTCACCAGGAGGCTCCAGGAATCAAACCCTGGACTTCCTATATGGTAGACAGGAGCCCAATCACTTGAGCCACATCCACTTCCCTTTGCCCATTTTTCAATCGGATCATTTGTCTTTTCATTGTTGAGTTGAAGCATCCCTTTATAAAGCATGGGTATTAAACCCTTATAAGATATGTGATTTCCAAATATTTTCTCCCATTTAGTTAGCTGCCTTTTCACCCCTTTTGACAAAGTCCTTTAAGGCGTTTAATTTTAAGAGGTCCCATTTACCTATTTTTTCTTTCATTGCTTGTGCTTTGGGTGTAAGGTTTAAGAAACTACCACCTACCACAGGTTCTTTTAAGATGTTTCCCTACATTTTCTTCTAGTAGTTTTATGGTCCTGGCTTTATATTTAGGTCTTTGATCCATTTTGAGTTGATTCTTGTATAGGAAGTGAGATAGAGATCTTCTTTCATTCTTTTGGTTACAAATGTCCAGTTCCCCCAGCACCATTTGTTGAAGAGACTGTTTTGTGCCATCAGCATGGACTTGGTAGGTTTGTTGAAAACCAGTTGGCCATAGAGGTGAAGGTTCATTTCTGGACTCTCAATTCTAATCCACTGATTGATGTGCCTATCTTTATGCCAGGACCATCCTCTTTTGACCACTATAGCTTTGTAATATGTTTCATGTTCAGGCAGTGAAATTCCTCCCACATTGCTCTTCTTTTTTAGAATGCTTTTGGCTGTTTTGGTGCACTTTCCCTTCCAAATGAATTTGGTAATTGCCTTATCTACTTCTGTAAAGTAGGCTTTTGGAATTTTGATTGGTATTGCTTTGAATCTATAAATCAGTTTGGGTAGGATTGACATTTTCACAATATTTAGTCTTCCAATCCGTGAACATGGAATGTCTTCCCATTTGTTTAGTTATTCATTGATTTCTTTTAGCATTGATTTGTAGTTTTCTGTATATAGGTCCTGTGATTCTTTGGTTAAGTTGATTCCCAGGTACCTGAGTCTTTTTGTTGCTACTGTAAATGGATTTTTTCCCTGATTTCCTCCTCAGATTGACCAATACTAGTGTACAGTAACATTTATTGATTTTGGAGTGTTGTTCTTGTATCCCACCACTTTGCTGAACTCTTTATTAGCCCAAGTAGCTTTGTTGTAGATGTTTCAGAATTTTCTAAATATAGAAACATGTCATCCACAAATAGTGAGAGTTTTACTTCCTCTTTTTCTGTTTGGTCATCTTTTATTTATTTATTTATTTTTGTCTTATTGCTCTAGCTAGAACTTCTGGCACAATGTTGAATAACAGTGGTGACAGTGAGCATCCTTGCATCCTTGTCTTGTTCCCGATCTTAGAGGGCAAGCTTTCAACCTTTTCCCATTGAGTACAATGTTGGTTGTGTGTCTTTCATATATGCCCTTTATCATATTGAGGAATTTTCCTTCTATTCCTATCTTTTGAAGTGTTTTTATCAAAAAAGATGCTGGATATCATGGTGTTTGTAACTAGCAGTGCTATTGTATGGATATGACAGTGGTTGAAAGGGAAAGTCTAAGGTCATGTGTATTACTAGAAGGAAACTAAAAACTGTAACGTGGGATTGTATCAGATAGTAAAACCTCATGTTAACACAAATATGGGTGATATTGCATATATAAGACTATTTTTACAAAAATATAAATACAAATATACTAGAGAGAAGCAAAAAGAATAGCAGCTATATATGGCAGGGGAAGCATAGAGAGATTGAGAGGTGATGAGTTTGTTTGTGGTTTGTTTATTATTATTATTATTGGAAAAATGAAAATGCTCTAAGAATGACTGAAGTGATGAATGCACAAATATGTGATTACACCAAATACCATTCATTGATTGTATACTTTGGATGGATTTATGTTTTATTAGTATGTATCAATAAAACTGATTTGTTCAAAAAAAGGATGCTAGTAATTGTTAAATGCCTTTTCTGCATCAATTGAAATGATGATGTGTTTTTTTCCTGCAATTTATTGATGAGATTGTATTAGTCAGCCAATAGGGTGCTGATGCAAAGTACCAGAAATCTGTTTGGTTTTATAAAGGGTAAAAGCTTTCAGTTACAAGGCCCTAAAGAGTCTAACTCAAGGTTGCTTTGTCACCAAAGCCACTTGCCACGTGTTGAAGCAAGATGGTTGCCAATCTCTGTGAGGGTTCAGCCTTCCTCTTTCTCGGTTACAGGTGGCATAGGGTTTGTTTATTTGCGGGCTTCCTCAGCTCACCTGCTCTGTTCTCTTCAGCTGCAAGCTATTAGGCAGATGGCTCATCTCTTCCCAGGCTGCAGGATAAAAGTTCTCTCCTCTGCCGTGTCTCTGGAGCTCTCTTTCTTTTCTGTGTATCTTCTTCTGGGTGTCTTCTTGAGTAAGCGTCCATTTTATATAGCCCACCAGGGGCGGGCAGGGACTCAACCCAGAGTCACGCCCTACTGACATGGTCGAATCAAAGTCCCAATCTTAAAATAATTTAATCAAAGCCATCTCAGCTGAACCTAATGCAGTCAAAGGGTATCACACCCAAAGGAACAGACCAATTTACAAAAATATAATCTTTCTTTTTGGAATTCTTAAATAATATCAAACTGCCATAAAGGTGTATTACATTAATTGATTTTCTTATGTTGAACCATGCATGCACACTCGGAATAAATCCCACTTGGTTGTGGTATATAAGTCTTTTGATATGCTGTTGGATTCTATTTGCAAGTATTTTGTTGAGAATCTTTACATCTATGTTCAATAGAGAGATTGGTCTTTAATTTTCTTTTCTTGTGGTATCTTTATCAGGCTTTGGTATTAGGATGATGTTGGCTTCATAAAGTGTGTTGGGGGGAAGCGGCTGTGGCTCAATCAGTAGGGCTCCCGTTTACCATATGGGAGGCCCCGGGTTCGGTTCCCGGGGCCTCCTGGTGAAGGCAAGCCCGCCCGCACGGCGTGGTTAGCTGACCCAGCGAGCACAAGCAGCAAGGGGGGGATAAATGAATAAATAAATAAAATCTTAAAAAAAATAATAATAAAATAAAGTGTGTTGGGTAATTTTCCCTTCTCTTCAATTTGTTGGAAGAATTTAAACAGGATTGGTGTTAATTCTTCTCTAAATGTTTGGTGGAATTCACCTGTGAAGCCATCTGGTCCTGGACTTTCCTTTGTTGGGAGATTTTGATGACTGATTCAATCTCTTTAAATGTGATTGGTTTAAGTTCCTGTATTTCTTGTAGAGTCAATGTAGCTTGTTTGTGGGTTTCTAGGAATTTGTCCATTTCATCTAGGTTGTCTAGTTTGTTGGCATATAGTTTCTCACAATATCCTCTTATAATCCTTTTTATTTTTTAAACAAATCATTTTTATTGATACATATTAATAAAGCATACAATTCATCCAAAGTGTACAATCAGTGGTATTTGGTATAATCACATAGTCGTGCATTCATCACTTCAATCATTATTAGAGCATTTTCATTATTTCAATAATAATAATAAAAAACAAGAAAATTGTTCACCTCTTAATTGCTCTAGTTTCCCCTGCTGTACATAGGTGCTACTTCTGGGTATTCTTGAACAATTAGTTATTTATCTAGTAAGCAGTTTTATTGAGATACATTCACATACCATACCATCTATACAAAGTGTACAATCAATGGATTTTAGTATAATCACAATGTTGTGCATTCATCATCACAAAATATTTTAGAATTATTTCGATATATTTACCAATTTTTCTTACAATTTCTTCTTTGACCCACTGATTGTTTAAGAGTATGCCATTTTGCCTCCACACGCTTGTGTATTTTCCCTATTGTCTAATATGGATTTCCAGTTTCATTCCCTTATGATCTGAAAAGATGCTTTGTATAATTTCATTCATCTTATATTTATTGAGACTTGCCTTGTGACTAACATGTGGTCTATACTGGAGAAAGATCCATGACCATTTGAGAAGAATGTATAACCTGCTGAATTGGGATGCAATGTTCTGTATACGCCTGTTAGCTCTAGCTCATTTATCATATTGTTCATGTTCTCTGTTTTCTTGTTGATCTTCTCTATCTAATGATGTAAGTAGTGTGTTGAAGTCTCCTACTATTAATGTAGAGATGTCTGTTTCTCCCTTCGCCTTTGCCACAGTTTACCTCATGTATTTTGGGGCACCCTGGTTAGGTGCATAGACCTGACTGTTATTTCTTCCTGGAGGATTGTCCCCTTTATTTATTTTTATTTATTTATTTATTTATTTTTAGATTTTTTATTTATTTATTCATTTATCCCCCCCTTGCTGCTTGTGCTCGCTGGGTCAGCTAACCACGCCGTGAGGGCGGGCTTGCCTTCACCAGGAGGCCCCGGGAACCGAACCCGGGGCCTCCCATATGGTAAACGGGAGCCCTACTGATTGAGCCACAGCCGCTTCCCATCCCCTTTATTAATATATAATGGCCTTCTGTATTTCTTATAACTTTTTTGCATTTAAAGTCTGTTTTGTCCGATAGTAGTATAGCTACCCTGCTCCTTTTTGGTTACTATTTACATGGAGTATCTTTTTCCAACCTGTCACTTTCAGCTGGTTTGTATCCCTGGGTCTAAAATTAGTCTTTCTTTAAAAATGTAACATGGGACTATATTGCACAGTAAATCGACAAGTGAAATACAGATATGCGTAAAATTGATTTTTAAGACTGTCTTTCTAATATGTTTTTTATCTCACCTATTGTTTCTTTCATTTCTATGAGCTCTTTTACTTTTCTATTCAGATTCTCAAATTCTTCTCTGTGCTTGCTCAGTGTCTTCTTGGTGTCCTTTTATCTTTTTAGCCATATTGTCTTTCAACTCACTAATTTGATTTTGGAAATTTATATGAATCTCGTTGATTAGTTGTCTCAAATCCTGTGTGTCATCTGGGTATTTGATATATTCCTTTGCTTGGGTCATATCTTCCATTTCCTTAGTATGGCTTGTAATTTTTTGCTGATGTCTAGGCATCTGATAATGATGGTGAGTTTATGCTCATGCTGAATTTCTTTTATTGTAGGGATTTAGTGGTGGGAGACTGTGTTACTGCTGTTCTTTGAATCTTGGTTCACCCTGTTCTGTGTCTTTAGGATTGTCCCTGTTAGTTACTCAAATCTGGGCCCTAGACTCAGTAATGGGTTGCAGATCCACTTCCAAGGCCTTGGAGGCTGTAAAGGCCAGAAAAAGCCTCTCTTACTTTGAATTTCCTCATGTACACTTCCTTCATCCGCCAGTAGATGGCAGTGTTTGTCAGCCCTCTCAGTTCAAAGCCTGGTTGGAGTGTGTTCACTGCAATAAGGACTAAATTAACGTGATGGAGGCTAAGAGCCTTGCTAAACAAACTTCCTCAGAGACAAATCTCCAAACTTTGCTGGCTGCTGCCCCTTTTTTACCAGGTAGGAAATAATTCCACTCCCCTTTGTGTCCTCAACAGCCAGTCCCCGTAAGTAAGGAGGGTGTTTGTGAGAGTTGGATCTCTAGTTCTGTGTTGGCTCCTGGGGAAAAAATGGCACAGCCCCACCCAGCCTGGAAGGGCTCATGGGACACAGCAGACCAAACCTGTGGGTCAAAAGCTGTATCAGCCTTATACTGCATCACTCTTTCCTGGGGAGGTGGGTCCCTGGGGGCCCCCTTTTTCTGTAGCTGCAGGCCTGGGGCCAGAGAATTCAAAGCTCTCTGTTTGTTATGTGAGGGAGGAGCACCGGCAGTGGCAGAGCAGTTTCTGCTCATGGTCTTTTTTTAAAACAAACAAACAAATTAATTTTATTGATACACATTAATAAAGCATACAATTCATCGAAAGTGTACAATCAGTGGTATTTGATATAATCACATAGTTGTGCATTCATCACCTCAATCATTAGAGCATTTCCATTATTTCTTTAATAATAATAATAAACAAAAACCAACCAAACAAGAAAATTCATTGCCTCTTGCTCGCTCTCTGCTTCCCCTGCTATTCATAGCTCCTTAATGTCAAGGTTCTTTTCCTTTGCCCCTTCTCATCTGGGCAGTGTCCAGCTTTCCCCTGGTATCCTATACCCTAGAACTTTTTTTTTCCAGGCCATTTCTGCCTGTCCTCTAGCTATTTTTCTGGGAGAAGAGGGAGTCCCGTGCCTTTCTAATCTGCCATATTCTTGGAAGTCCAACATCATATTTCTTAACTGGTGGATGATACATGACTGTTCATTATAATATTCTCTCTCATTTTTTTATGTCTTTGGTATGTCAGAATAAGAACTAGTGACACCATTTGCCTTTTCACTTAGGGTAGCACTTCACCTGTTATAAAAAATTAATTTTTCCTCATTCTTGTTTATCTTGAGGATTAGATGGCCGATAGGTGAAGTAATGGAAGTCATTACAGTATCACCATTATCTGAAGTGAAATCATGATTTAATTTCTGAGGAAACATGTCCGGAGTGTACGTAAGTTTTTTTTTTTTTTTTAAACTTTATTTATACATTGAATAATTGAAAATATAAATATATAAAAACTAAAAGGTAAACACAGATGACTAAGTACACACATTTCTCAATTAAATGTACTGGATACATATAAATTTTTTTTTGAGTCAAACAATATATTGCACAATATATTTGGTTCATAGTAACACATTCATACAGTATTTGACCTTTTGTGTCTGGCTTGCTTCGCTCAACATAATGTCCTCCAGGTTCATCCATATTGTCATATGCTTTACGACTTCATTTCTTCTTACAGCTGCATAATATTCCAACGTGTGAATAGACCACAAGTTGTTTATCCATTCATCTGTTGATGGACACCTGGGTTGTTTCCAACTCTTGGCAATCATAAGTAATGTTCTTATGAACATCGGTGTGCAGATGTCTGTTCGTGTCACTGCTCTCGGTTCTTCTGGGTATATAACCAGTAGTGGTATTGCAGGGTTACGTGACAAGTCTATATTCAACTTCTTTAGGAACTGCCAAAAAGTCCCCCACAGTGGCTGTACCATTCTGCATTCCCATCAACAGTGAAGAAGTGTTCCTATCTCTCCACATCCTCTCCAACACTTGTAGTTCTCTGTCTTTTTAATAGTGGCCATTCTTTTTTTTTTTTTTTAAAGATTTTATTTATTCATTCATCCCCCCCTTGCTGCTTGTGCTTGCTGGGTCAGCCAACCACGCCGTGCGGGCGGGCTTGCCCTCACCAGGAGGCCCCGGGAACCGAACCCGGGCCCCCCATATGGCAAACGGGAGCCCCACTGATTGAGCCACAGCCGCTTCCCAAATAGTGGCCATTCTGATAGGTGTGAAATGATATCTCATTGTAGTTTTGATTTGCATTTCCCTAATCATGAGTGATGTTGAGCATTTCTTCATGTGTTTTTTCACCATTTGTATTTCTTCTTCGGAGAAATGTCTATTCAAGTCTTTTGCCCATTTTTCAATTGTTTCATTTTTTATTGTTGAGTTGTAACATCTCTTTATATATCCTGGATATTAAACCCTTATCAGATATGTGATTTCCAAATATTTTTTCCCATTGAGTTGGCTGCCTTTTCACCCTTCTG
>JAKSZT010054515.1:3249052-3280060 GCA_026826555.1 Tolypeutes matacus
ACTGTAGCTTTGTAATATGTTTCAAGGTCAGGCAGTGAAATTCCTCCCACATTGTTCTTCTTTTTTAGAATACTTTTGGCTATTCAGGTGCACTTACCCTTCCAGATGAATTTGGTAAATGCCTTCTCTAATTCTGTAAAGTAAGCTGTTGGGATTTTGATTGGTATTGCATTGAATCTATAAATCATTTTGGGCAAGATTGACATCTTCACGATATTTATTCTTCCAATCCGTGAACACGGAATGTCTTTCCATTTGTTTAGGTCTTTTTAAATTTCTTTCAGCATTGTTTTGTAGTTTTCTGCATATAGGTCCTGTACTTCTTTGGTTAAATGAACTCCTAGGTATCTGAGTCTTTTTGTTGCTGTTGAAAATGGAATATTCCCCCTGATTTCCTCCTCAGGTTGTTCAGTACTAGTGTACAAAAACATTACTGATTTTTGCATGTTGATCTTGTATTCTGCCACTTTGCTGAACTCATTTATTAGCTCAAGTAGCTTTGTCATGGATACTTCAGGATTTTCTGAGTACAAGATCTTGTCATCTGCAAACAGTGAGAGTTTTACTTCCTCTTTTCCTATTTGGTTGCCTTTAAATTTTTTTTCTTGTCTACTTGCCCTAGCTAGAACTTCTAGTACAATGTTGAATAACAATGGTGACAGTGGGCATCCTTGTCTTGTTCCAGATCTTAGAGGGAAAGCTTTCAACCTTTCCCCATTGAGTATGATGTTGGCTGTGGGTTTTTCATATAGTGTGCATAAGTTTTAAAGTATATTTGGAACCTAGTAAATGTCTACTTGATCTTCTCTTTGGAAAAGGATATGATTGAAATAAATACACTCCAAGCTTGCAACAAAGGTCCTTATCACTTAATCTACTCATATATTTCATATATACTTAGGGATTTTATTCCCATTTTTTTCATGCTTTATGTAATTTAATTGAGCATACAAAATACTGTTTATACATGTATGTACACTGAAACTCTTAATTGCTTTAGAAAAAAATTAAACAATTATTTTATCATAACTCCACAGAAGTTTTCAGTGGTTATTGAAGGAGCATAAAAAATGCCTAATCTGATTAAAAACTACATGAAGGTTTCTCACTGTATTTTTCTTTTTCTTTTTATTTTTTTTTCCCACTGTATTTTTAATACTCTATTTTTAATACAGGGTTATAAAAATAAACTGTGCTTTACATATCATATGTTGTAGAAAACAGGTGACTAGGAAATTTCTGAAGATTGTGATTTTAAGAGGCATGTATCAGAAATAAGGGGGCACGTGAAGAAATGCTTGTAATATTCTCATTGAAATGAAAATTTTAAATTATTACTCATGTCTTTAATAAGTAATATAGTCACATGGTACATAATTTAAAATTTACAAAGTATATAATAAAAGATCTCCATCTCATTTTTGTCCCCCAGTGACCTTGGAGGCAGCCAATGTAATCCTAGCATACTGCCAGTGACATTTTATAATATACAAACAAATAAGATTATACCTTTTATGCCGCTTACTATACACTGTGCTGTACCTTGTTCTTTTCACCTAATATGTGTTGAGACTCTTTCCATGTGAGGGTCATTCCTTCCATTATATTGATAAAAAAAAAGTATTAACCAGTTTTCTATTGATGAACATTAATGTTCATGGTAATGGAATTGCTCAAATGTTGCAATGAATAATATTTTTATGTTTGTCATTTCACTAGTGTGGAAGTATATTTGCAGGGTAAATCCCTAGAATTAGAACTGCATGGTCAAAGATAAATTATACAGAATTATATTAAAAAAAAATAGACAAGTTATACAGTTATACAAATTTATGTTCTTCCTCACAATGAGTGAGAATACCTACTCCTACACCTTCTCCATTGTAATTGTTTTGTGTAGCTAAGATGGAACTGTTTTCCTGTATGGTTGCAGTTAGGATTGGCCATGATAGAAATTTGCATGAAATTTGAAAGGCAGGTGGGATAGAGTTCAGTGTAGGGCACCAGAACTGTGACAGATTACCTTATTTGGAGAGACATCTGGGCTCATAGCTCCTCCAGATCCTGCCAGATCTCTTCACTCAGCTACTCTGCACACATGCATGAGAACTGGGCCATGCATGTGTGCAGCTTCGTGGTAAAGTTTTTCCTGCAGTTCACTTGCTTTATGGTGAAAGATGGAGGTACCAGTTTGTCTTCATGGGTTACAGTTTGTACTCACTCTCCCCCACTTCACATCCAGCTTTGCTTCCTGACTACAAGCCCCAGCTGACCTAGAGTGCCTTCAGGTCAAACACTAGATAGAGAGGCAATAGCTTGCACAGACTTTTCCTTCAGCTTCCACAGTTGTGTGAGGTCTAATTCCTATAATAAAGTGCTTATTTATATTCGTCAGAGTGGTTTGCTTCTCTAATTGAACCCAAACTGATACAGTAGTACTTCTAACTTTCTTTTTTTAGGCAATAAATAGTGAAATATCAATATATACTATTTCAATGTGTTGGGTTTTTTTTACTTTTTATTTTTTAAACATTTTTCAATATAGCTTTAATTTGCATTTCTCTTATTATGAGTATTGAATATCTTTTTAATATGTTTAAAAGCCTTTTGAGGGGAGTGGATGTGGCTCAAGCAGTTGGGCACTTGCCTCCCACACGAGAGGCCCCAGGTTGGGTTCCCTGTACCTCCTAGAGAAGACAGGCAGACAACAAGCAGACATCAAAAGGGGGCAATGAGCAGACAATGAGCAAAAACAAGGAGCAAGACAATGAGCAAACAATGAGCAGACAACAAGCAAAAAAAAAAAAAAAAAAAAAATGAGAAGGGAGTGGATGTGGCTCAAGCAGTTGGGCACCCACCTCCTACATGGGAGGTCCCGGGTTCAGTTCCCGGTGCCTCCTAAAGAAAATGCAGGCAGAAAACGAGCAGACAGCAAGCAAAAGAGCGACGAGCAGACAACAAGCACAAGCACAAACAAGCAAAAACAATGAGCAAACAGATGAGAGCCATCTGGGGGGGGAAAGCCTTTTGAATTTTCTTTCCATTTTTCACATTCCTTTTCTTAATTTTGTCAATGCGTTTTTTGTCTTACTGATTAGTAAGAGCTTTTTATATATTTGGAAAATTACCCTTCTCCTTATCGATTAAGGTCATGCTAGCTACTATAAAAGATGAATGCACACATTTTAGGAGTTTATTTCTCAGTAGCAAAACCCATTGCTAATAGGAAGCAGTGTACCAAGCAAAAATTTAGGAACCCAGGTTCCTCCCATCCTGTGGCTCTGCCATTTTCAACACGTGGCTCCCACGATTCTTGTGTCAATCTGTATGATACCACTTATATGAAATAACTAGAATATGCAAATTCATAGAGACAGAAAAGATTACCAGGAACCAGGGGTGGGAATAGAGAATTCATGCTTAGTGGGTACAGAGTTTCTGTTTGGGGTGATGGAAAAGTTTTGGTAATGGATGGTGGTGACAGGAGCACAACATTGTAAATATATTAAACACCATTTAATTATATACTTGAAAGTGGTTAAAGTGTAAATTTTATATTGTATATATGTTAGCACAATAAAATTTTTAAAATGTACATACCAAAAAAAGTAGCTACAAAATTATATACCCAAAGGTCTTTGTAGCAGTTTGGCAGTTTGATATAGTCATGAATTCCAAAAATAGATATTGGATTGTGCTTGTAAACTGGTCTGTTCCACTGGGCATGATTAAGTTATGATTAAGGCTTTGATTGGGCCACATCAATAGGGTGTTGGGCCCCATCCCTTGGTGGGTGGGGTTTCAATAATAAAAGACATGGCAAAGGACAGGAGTTGGAGTTTTTGAGTTGGAGTTCTGAAGCTGAGTTTTAATGCTGGAGCCTGGGGAAGCAAGCACACAGAGGAGCTTGGTCATGAGGAAGGAGAGAACGCCCCAGGAAGAGACAAGCCATTCGCCTGATAGTTTACAGCTGCCCTGCTGTCTCCACAAGGCCAACTGTAGACTATCAGGTGACCAGCTCTGTCTCTCTCCCCAGGGCTCCATTCTTTCTGGGCCCAGCTGCTGTGCCCCTCTGTGTGTTTACTTCCCCGGGCTCCAGCATTAAAACTCCAACTAACTCTTCTGCCATGTTGTTTTCTCCCCAAAGGGGCGGAGACTCAACATCCTACTGACATGGCCCAATCAAAGCCCTAAACATAATTTAATCATGCCCAGAGGAAAAGACTAGTTTACAAACATAATCCAATATTTCTTTTTGGAATTCATCAATAATATCAAACTGCTACACTTTACCCTCTAAATTCCAGAAAGACATTACAATATTCAAAAAACCTTATTTCAGTAACAATACTAAGTACAAAATCATATCACAGTCAATTTAAAGAAATACAGTTTGTTTTGAGGCAAAGTCCCAGCTGGCTGTAGACCTCAGAAACATACAAAACAATTTATCTGCTTCCAATACACAAATGGACAAAATATAAACATTTTCATTACCATAAAAAGAAATTGGAAGGGAAACATGAGTCATGGGTCCTCTACAGTTCAGTAAATCTGCAGGACAAACTTAATTAGATGTCAAAGTCTGAGAGTCATTCTTAAGAAGATAGTTTCTTCTCCCTGGGGCCTCATGAGGATCCACCCTTTCCACGGGCTTGTCCAATGGCCATTTTCTTGGTTCCACTCTCATCAAGTATCTGGGTATTGACCAAGCTCCAGACCTCACCCTCCAAGAGTGTTGGGGTGATTGCCACACCTTACCCAAACTTTGGGTTAGAGTCTCAACCCCCCTAGTACAGTAAAGTGAAGACAACATCCTCCCTAACCTTTGGCATATAGGCTCCACCCTCTCAGAGCAATGAATTGACAACCTGGCCTTCCCTAATCCATGGGGGACAGGTCCACCCCTCTCAGACCTATGAGGTGGTGGCCTTAATTGCTCTAATCCTTGAGGAAAGTGCTCTACCCTCTCTCTACCCTGGGGTGGCAAAACTCTCCCAAACATTGGGTGGGAACACCCACCTTCTTCAACTACTGGGGCAAACTCACCCTCTCTGTACACATGGGTGGGGTTCCTCTCTTGGCCCAAGGCAATGTCTTAATTCCAGATCTCAGCTTCCATGGTTTTCCTATTAAAGCTGTTTCTCCTTCAATCTCTCCTTTCCATGTCCCTTTTAGTCCAAGCTAACAGTGGTTTTGTTCATACAGCATTCTCAAAAAGCTTGTTGGTTTAGCATGCAAGAAGCAGGGGTCCAAGCCATCAGACAGTAAGACTTTCCACAAGTCTTTCTGAGATAACTGCATCTTCAATCCTGATTTACAAATTCCAAGTTTAGTTAAGTCCTCAAATGAGGCACTATCATCTGGGAGCTTGATTTCCAGAGGCTTGGAATTTCCAGAATCAGTTTCTGTTTTCTTTGTGTCCAACAATTCAGTCCTTAGCTTATCTCTCTCATCTAACATTTTGCTATAAGCTGCAAGGAGAAGCCAAGCCACATTCTCTGAGTTTACTTTGGAAAGTTCTTCAACTAAATGCCCAGGCTCGCCATTTTCAAATTCTGCCTTCCATAAAACACCAGAAGTTAATCTTGCTAAGTTCTCTGCAACTTTAAAACTTGGATTGCCTTTCCTTCAGTTTCCAATAATAGTTTCATCATTTACTTCTAAGGCCTCATAAAAAGTCTTTTTAGAGTCCATATTACTATCAACAATCTTTTCAAAGCACTGTAGGTCTTTTCTACCAAGCATCTCACAATTCCTCCACAAACTACCCCTTACCCATTTATAAAACCTCTCTAGCATTTTGATAATTGCAAAAGCACTTCCCCACTCCTTGGTATCAAATTCTGCATTAGTCAGCTAAAGGGGTGCTGATGCAAAATACCAGAAATCTGTTGGCTTTTATAAAGGATATCTATTTGGGGTAGAAGCTTACAGTTACCAGGCCATAAAGTTACTTCCATCACCAAAGTCTGTTACCATGTGTTGAAGCAAGATGTCTGCTGATTGCCAAGAGTTCAGGCTTCCTGGGTCCCTCTCTTACCGGGGCTTGTTTCTCTCTGGGTTCAGCTGCCCTGCTGTCTCCACAAGGCCAGCCGTAGACTGTCAGGCGACCAGCTCTGTCTCTCTCCCCAGGGCTCGATTCTCTCTGGGCCCAGCTTCTCTGCTCCTCTGTGAGCTTGCTTCCTTGGGTTCCAGCATTAAAACTCCAACTAACTCTTCTGCCATGTTGTTTTCTCTGTGAGTCCCTGCCCACCAAGGGGGTGGGGACTCCGTATCTTACTGATGTGGCCCAATCAAAGCCCTAATCATAATTTAATCACACCCAGAGGAAAAGACCAGTTTACAAACATAATCCAATATTTCTTTTTCGGAATTCATCAATAATATCAAACTGCTACAGAAGCCCAAGAGTTTGCATTCCTAACAAGCTCCCAGGATATATTTGGCTTCTTAGATCTCACCAGCTTAGTATTTGGGGAAAATCTACCTGTAGCCCCTACTAAGGCATAGAAGATCTTGGCCTCCCTGTTGTTCTGCCTCAGCTTCTACCATTCCTCCTCTTCCTCCTTCAAATGCAGCCACCCTGGCCTCCCTGTTGTTCCTCATAAACACCAAATGTGGCACTTTGTCCTCTGCCTCAGTCATTATGTCCCTATCCCATTTGGGCATGCACAGACATCACCTTATCAGAGACACCTTCTCTGACCACTGTATGTAAAATAGAACACCCACCTTCCAACATTCAGTAACACCAGAAATATGTGTGTGTGTGTTTATTGATCCCCTCAAACACTTAGAATTGTATGCTTCTTGTCTGTTTTATTCACTGTTAAATGCCCAGTGCACAGAAGAGTGCCTAGCACATAGAAGGTACTTAATGAATATTTGTTGAATGAATAGTAGAGAGCCACCAGTTTAAGTTAAAACTTAAAAGTCCAAAATCAGATACCAGTGTTTCCATGCTTCTTACTTAAAAGATATATAAAATGATTAGCTAAGAGAAGATGTTTTCACTTCTTCTAGCATAATGTTATGTTTATTGATAATGAGATTTACTTTTCTATCTAAAGGGAAAATAATCAGAATGAGGTTTTGAAAAGTTCTCCAAATGAAGTGTTTAGTGAATTATAATTCTGTGTTTGAAAAACATTTAATACGTGAGCAATTGTGAACCTGAGGCTGGCCAGGCTACCTTGGAAATTCAGGGCCACTTGATTCAGGCTTGATACTTGGATTTTACTGATTTGTGTCATGTTTCTTTGTACCCATCTCAGTTAAGATCTTTTGGTTAAAAGAAATAGACTCATTCAAGTACCTTAAGGAAGGATTCAAGGATATAAGGGCTCTCAGGGGAAATACAAAACTGGGAACAATCACATTGTTTTACCTCCTAGGAACTGGCAACCCTAGAAACCTCAGCATCAAGAGCTTTCAGATCTGAACTCTTATACTGAGGCAATAACAGGATCAGTCCCTCTTGTCTCTTCTGTTCTTTCCCTTTCTTTGACTTTCTCAGCTCATTTTTCTTAAAATGTATTTTTTATTGAAGTATATCATTCATGAACATACATAAACAATAAGTGTAAAGTTAAAGTTGTGAACTTACAAAATAAACACGCATAACATCATACAGGGGGCCCATACATCACCCATCCACCAACACCTTGCATTGTTGTGAGACATTTGTTACAAACTATGCGAGAGCATTGTGACAGTTTGAAATTATTTATGAACTCCAAAAAGAAGGATTATGTTTGCAAACTGGTCTGTTCCTCTGGGCGTGATCCCCTTTGATTGTATTAGATTCAGCTGAGATGTCTTTGATTAAATTATGTTACGATTAGGGCTTTGATTCGACCACGTCACTAGGGTGTAACTCAATTTAAGTCCCTGCCTCCTTAGTGGGCTATATAAATGGACACTCACTCAAGAAGACACACAGAAGAAAATACAGAAGAAGACAGAACTTTCTCAGTTTTGATCCTGGAATCCCAGGGAGAGACTAGCCATTTGCCTGATAGTTTGCAGCTGAAGAGAACAGAGCAGCTGAGCTGAGGAAGCCCAGAAAGAAACATACCCTATGCCAGCCTACAGCTGAGATCAGAAGAAGGTGGGCCCACCAAGCCTTAAGAGGAAGAAAGAAGGAGATACCAGGCCCGCCATCTTACTTCAACATGTGGCAACTGACTTGGGTGAGGAAGTACCTCTTATGGTACCTTGAGTTGGACTCTTTAGGGCTTTGTAACTAAGTTTTTATGCCAAATGAATACTCTTTATAAAAATCAGCAGATTCCTGGTACTTTGCATCAGCACCCCTTTCGTTGACTAACACATGCATCATCAAAATATTACTACTAACTATAGTCCATACCTTACATTTGGTGTACTTCCTCCCCCAGCCCACCCTATTTTTCTCAGCTCATTTTATTTATTTACCTCGATGCTCATGCTAACTCATGGTCTTTTTTCCCTTGTGTAACCTTCTAGCTCATCCATGTGCTTTATGATCTCTCTAGCCTTCCTTTAAGTTAGGACCAGTTCACTTCAACTTCCATGGTAAACTTCTCTGCCTCTTTTCAGGATTCTCAATTCCAATTCTGCAAAGAGTTGTGCTCGGACCACCTGGTTTTTTTGTTTGTTGGTTTTTGGGTTTTTTTTTTTTTCAGTTACCGGGGCCAGGGATTGAGCCCACAACCTCGTATGTGGGAGCCAGCACTCAACCACTGAGCCACATCAGCTTCCCTGAGTTGGTTTTTTCATTAGTTTGCTTGTTGTTTGCTTTTTTGTTTTAGGAGACACTGGGGATCAAACCCAGTACCTGCCATTTGGGAAGCAGTCGCTCAACTGCTTGAGCCACATCTGCTCCCCCAGCTAATAGTTTTGTATCAGACCAGGGCTGGTGTTACTGTGTCCTGCTGCCCTTGGGCCAGATTCCCATTGCTGCTCTGGTCAGCAGTGGCCAGGAGCTGGAGGTCAAGTGGTTCCCCCTGGGGATGCCCTCTGCGCAAGTAAAGAAGTTCTCGTGAATGGGACTGTGGATAGGACTGACTTGTCTAGCTCACATTCATGCTTGATCTCACTGCAAAGACTCACTTCCTCCTCCTATTCATTGAGCCAGCTCTTGATATTCCTCAGGGCTGACCACAGGTAGTTCTCTCCCAGAAGCCTTTCCTCAGGCATGGTTAGAGGACTGGCCTCTCTCTTTCCATAGCTCTTTATTGGGACTGCCTCACACTGTCCTTGTGTCTCTCCAATTAGAGCATGAGCCCCTTACTGCTTTTGACCTTAGTGTATTCCTATATAAATTTTTAAAAGGTTTAACTTTACTGAAGTAGTAGGTAATGTCAATAAATTATTCAATCCCTGAAAAGGAAGAGGGCATGGAGAGACATTCTTTTTGACAGGAAACCTGCATGCACATCATTGGCTAGAGATTACTCTCCTTAATAACTGTCTGTAGTGGGAAGAGGCATGGTATAGAGCAAAGGAGCAGCCTCAACACATTTTCCCAAAACTTACTCTACATAAAGCTTCTTTTGGTCAATATGAATAGGTGTCATGTCATCAAATTGTTCTTGTTTGGGGGAATTTGTGAAACACTGGCTTAAACAGAGTAAAGCAGGTTTCCTTCTCTGCCATGTTTCTCAAAATGTGGTCTGTGTGTCCCTGGATATCTGAGACTCTTTCAGAGGATTCATGGGCAATTAATTATTTTTATAATTAAGATATTTTCCTTTTTCACTATGTGGGCATTTGCACTGATGATGAAGCTGCTAGTGCCTTAACACAAATCAGTGCAGTGGCACCATACTGTAGTAATACTTCGTATTCTTTACTACCACACATTCACAGGTTTTTTTTTTTTTTTTTTAAAGTCAATTTCACTTAAAAATGTTCTTTTTTTTTTCAGTCCATAGTTCGCTTTGGTTGTGTATTTGCCCAAATAAAAATATTCTTGATGAAGCAATAAACATTACATGTCTTTTTAATATTCTGTGCATAATGTAGGAAGTACACACAAAACACTTCTGCTGTTTTCCAAAGTAGGATGATTGACTTGAGGAAAAGCACTTGTGACTGGATTGCAAGCCAAACTATTTCTTACATAAAATAACAATTCACAAACTATGTTTTTTCAGAATTGGGTATTTGGCAAACATTTTCTCAGAAATGGATATAGTAAACCTGTCACTTCAAGGAAAACAACTGACAGCATTTATTACTATGGTAGATTAAATTATGCACCTCGACAAAAGACACGTTTTTAATCTACATCCCTGTGGGTGTGAACCCATTGGGAATAGGAACTCTTGAAGATGTTACTTTTAAAGTGTGGCCCAACTAATCAGGGTAGGCCTTAATCCATAGTACTGGAGGCCTACAGGAGAGAAGTCAGAGAAAGCCATGAGGAGGCAGAAGTTGTAAGTCTGTGGAAAACTGAAGAGCAGGCAGGGGAAAGAGCTCACCAAGTGAAGGGAGAGAGAGACTCAAGCCAAGGAACTCCAAGGATTAAGGCAAGTCAGTATCAGCACACTACAGACTTCGGGGAGTAAGCAAAGCTTTGCTGACTTCTTGATGTTAGACTTCTGGCCTTCCAAACTGTGAGCCAATAAATTCCCGTTGTTAAGCTGACCCATTGTGTGGCATTTATCATTGCAGCCTGGCAAAGTAAAACACTTGCCAATGACAAAGTTCAAGCTTTCAAGCAAAAATTAGAATTTGGAAGACTTGTGTACACCAGTATGAGATTCATAGCTTTCCAAAACATAAGGATGAGATTGGTGATGTTATTAAGAAATAATGACTTTTTGATATTATATAATGAAATATATCAATATTTGCAAGATCTGAATAACCCAGTGGATCAATATTTTTAAAAAACATGTAGGATGTAATAACATCGTTCATGGGTGATTTAGGGTACTAAAAATGGGTAAAAGTTCCATCTAAAGAGGTCTGATGTAACGAATGGACTCCAGTATAACAAGTATGAAAAATTAATTGGAAAAAATAAAATAAAATAAAAAAAACAAATTTTAAAAAAGAAAAAAAAAAAAAAGATAACAAAAGCAAAAAACAAAACAGAAATTCCCACATTTGCCACCAACCTTTGAGAAACTACCATGTCAAGTTTTGGTGAGTGTAGCATCAGGAAGAATATGCACAATGATCTGAAAGACTGATAAAATACTCTTTTTTTTCCTAGATATTTATCTGTGTGAGGTCAGATTTCTTTATATACTTGAACCAAAATAACATTGCAATAGATTGGCTATAGAAACAAATAAGAGAATCCAACTATCTTCTATTAAGCCAGACATTAAAGATATTTGCAAAAACATAAAACAATGTTACTCTTTCATGAGGTTTTTTTTTTTTTAAAAACAGCTATTTTTCATTAAAACATTTATGAAATATTATAAAATATTAATTTATGGTAATATTGTGCCACTTATGAATTGTGTTTCTCAGCTCCAAACCCACCCTTTTTTGTCCTTTTTTGTATTAGTGGAGCTGGATCCTATAAATATTTCTCCTTTACTAGCTGGTGAAATGTTAGGCTTCATCAACAGAGGCCCCTCCAGTGATATTGCAAAGCTATAGTGGCAGGTAGATATTTTGCTTATGGATTCTAGTACTCCATTATTATTATTCAGTGTAGATGAACTCCAGCTACATCCATAGGCCATACTTTCCCTACTCAGCAGCAACTACAGACCAGCAGTGGCCCATGCCATCTGGCAAGTTTCTTTACCACTATCAAACTGTATGTTCTGGTGTTAGCCATGCTTTCTGAATCTCAGCCATGAAGAGGACTCTCTCCTAGGCCTTAGTTCTACCTGAAGAGAGTAGATGACTTTTTTTGCATTTACTAATTCTGGATCCCATAGTGTCCCCTTTTACCTCATTTAGTAGTTAACCATCTTCTACTAGCTAACAATTCTTTATATTAAATTTTCCCTCTTCAAATAACTAGTGTGATTTCTGTCTCCTGACTGGACTCTGGCTAATATAACATGTAAAGGATTTTTTGGGGGGTGTTATTTTTTTAATATAACAAACTTTATTTTTTAAGAGGTTTTAGATTACAGAAAAGTTACAGCAAAGGTGTGAGGGATTCTCACATACCCCTCTCCCTTGCCCACATCATCCCCTATTTTTTTTTTTTTACATGTAGCTGTACAATTATGATGTATCTGTAAAATCCACTCATTAAAAAATGCTCATTTGAAAGATGACTCATTGTGGTAAGGACTAACCAACCCACAGTAATAATATAAAATATAAAATAAAACCATCATTGTGACATTTATCAGTACTTCACACGTCTAACAAATACTGAAGGAGGCAACTACCATTGTTATAACTTCTTTAAAGCCAAAAATATAAGCACAAATCAGAATTAAGAGACACTTCAGAATGTTCACATTTGCATGCATTTTTGGCTAAACTTTCAAAGATTCCACATATAACAAAGTTATTAAGGGCTACTTGATAACTTTGAATCAAAATGAACATTAAAAACATTTAAGCCTTGTGACAAACTTACTCTACAGAAGCAAGGAAAACAATGAATAGTAACAGCAGTATGTTTATAGGAGAGAAAGCAATCACTTACTTTATCATAAAGCAAAAGTCAATGAGTCAACGTTTTAATAACACTGACCAAGTTATTTACTATTCAAGAATTTCCGGGAAGCGGCTGTGGCTCAATCAGTAGGGCTCCCGTTTGCCATATGGGAGGCTCCGGGTTCGGTTCCCGGGGCCTCTTGGTGAAGGCAAGCCTGCCAGCACGGCGTGGTTGGCTGACCCAGCGAGCACAAGCAGCAAGGGGGGGGATAAATGAATAAATAAATAAAATCTTTAAAAAAAAAAAAAAAAAATGGGAAACGGATGTGGCTCAAGAAGTTCGGCGTCCGTCTACCATATGGAGAGACTGGGGTTCGATCCCCGGGACCTCCCGATAAAAAAAACAACAACAACAACAAAAAAAAAAAAAAAAGGAATTTCCTTTTCAAGTTGTGTCTTTAAAATGTATCCATCCATATATTTGGATTAAATTTATACACCAAAAAAATTTTGCTCAGAACTCTAATCTTAAGGTTAAACTATAACTTATCAAAGCATAGTCCAAACACTATATAATAATGCTACCAATTTAGATTTATATGCTTCATCTGAAAATCTTATCTTACAAACAGGAGTTTTACCCTATTTCTCCAGAATAAATGTCCCTGTGTGTATTAGTCAGCTAAAGGGGTGCTGATGCAAAATACCAGAAATCAGTTGGTTTTTATAAGGGGTATTTATTTGGGGTAAAAGTTTACAGTTACCAGGCTGTAAAGTGTAAGTTACTTCCCTCACTAAAGTCTATTGCCACATGTTGGAGCAAGATATCTGCTGATGTCTGCTAAGGGTTCAGGCTTCCTGGGTTCCTGTCTTCCCGGGGCTTGTTTCTCTTGGGCTCAGCTGCTCTGCTTTCTCCACAAGGCCAGCTGTAGACTTTTAGTAAAATGGCTCCTCTCTCTTCCTGGGACCTCTGCCGTGTCTAATGGAGCCTTCTCTCTGCTCCTCTGTGTGCTTACTTCCCGCGCTCCAGCATTAAAACTCCAAGTAACTCCTGTGCCTTCCTGTTTTCTTTGTGAGTCCCCACTGCCTTTGTGGGTGGGGACTCAGCATCCTACTGACATGGCCCAATCAAAGCCTTAGTCATTATTTAATCAAATAAAAGTGAAACCTCTGAATCCAATACAATCTAATATTCCCAGACCAGTTCACAAACATAATCCAATATCTATTTTTGGAATTCATAAACAATATCAAGCTGCTACACTATGTCTAATACTTTAAATGATAATCAAAGAAGATTCAAATAATTTATCCTACGCATTTTCCTTCTTTGGGCTTTGATAAAAACAGAGCCATCTGGTGTTGGAGTACCATCTTCCTTCTTAGTTACAGACTCTACAGTCCCAAAAGCAGACAAAATAACCATTGTTTTATTTGTTGAAGCTGTCTTCTGTTTCTCAGCAATAGCTACACAGACAGCAACAATCTAATCTGAAAGTGAATCTAATCTCTTTCAAAGTCATAATCAGGAATTGACTTTGGTGAGAAATCTGTTATTTCTGCTGATGATTCACTCTTTTAAATACTCTTGCCCCTTTTTGCTGCTCCTGGAGTGTTGCTGCCCAAGAAAGGTCTTCTTTCCATATTTCAGGGTTCATTGGATAGATGTGGAGGGCTACTTGATAACTTCATATTGCTTCATCCATTTTGTTCTTTGGCTGTCTGTTGTTATATTGTTCTATTGTCTGTTTTCTTATCCTTTAGTTTACCCTTCCTAATAATCTTCATTTTTAAACTCTTCTCCAAATCTTTTTGCCTTTGTTTTTTCCTTTCATGCTGCAGCACCCCCTTTAGCATCTCTTGCAAATCTGGTCTTTTGGTAATATATTCTATCATTTTTTGTTTGTCTGTGAAGACTTTGAATTCATCCTTGTTTCTGAAGGACAGCTTTGCTGGATACAGAATTCTTGCATGGCAGTTTTTCTCTTTCAGTACCTTAAAATACATCATGCAACTTTCTTCTCTCCTCCATGGTTTCTGATGAGAGGTCAGCACTTAATCTTATTGAGTTTCCCTTGTATGTGAGGCTTTGCTTTTCTATTGCTGCTTTCAGAATCCACTCATTATCTCTGATATTTGTCATTCTGGATAGTAGGTGTCTTGGGGTAGGTCTATTCGGTTTTATTCTGTTTGGGATGTGTTTTCCTTCTTGGATATTGATATTTATGTCCTTCATAAGGGTTGAGAAGTTCTCAGTCATTATTTCCTCAAATATTCTTTCTGCTCCTTTTCCATTCTCTTTTCCTTCTGGGACAACAATAATGCGAATGTTTGTGCGTTTTGTGTTGTCATTCAATTCTGAGACTCCGTTCCATTTTTCCATTCTTTTCTCTTTCTGTTCTCCTGTCTTTTCCAGTTCAGATGTTCTATCTTCGAAATCACTAATTTTGTCTTCAAGCAATTGAAATCTGCTCTTATGTGCTTCTAATGTATTTTTAAAAAAGATTTAATTTAATTTTAATTTATTTATCCCCCCCCCTTTGCTGCTTATGCTCACTGTCTGCTCTCTGTGTCCATTCGCTGCGTGTTTCCTCTGTGTCTGCTTGTCTTCTTTCGTTGAGTCATCTTGCTGTGCCAGCTCTCCATGGGCATGGGCTGTCAGCTCTCCACGGGTGCAGGACAGCTTTCCCTCACCAGGAAACCCCAGGAACCAAACTCAGGGCATATGGTAGACGGGAGCCCAATCGCTTGAGCCACATCTGCTTCCCCCTCTAATGTATTTTTAATCTCATCCATCTTGTCTTTCATTCCCATAAAGTCTGTTACTTTTCTTTGCAGGCTATCAAATTGTTCTTTATGCTCTCCCAGTGTCTTCTTAATATCCTTTATTTCTTTTTTTAATTTTTTCTTATATATCTATTTTTTTTTAATTGTGGGTAAAAATCAAATTTTTCACAATACATACCAATATTTGTAAAATGATATATAAATATATATGCATATATGTGCATTTGCTTATAAAAATGTTATATATATATATATATATATATATTTTTTTTAAAGGTGCTTAGATTAACTAAATATTACACAGAAACTACAGGGATTCCCATGTTCCCCACCTCCCTCCTTTATTTCTTTAGTCATATTTTCTTTAAATTCTTTGAAGTGATTTAGGAGAGTTATGTGATTAAACACATTAACTGTATTAAATCCTGTATATCTTCAGGATATTTGGTTAATTCTTTTGGCTGGGCCACCTCTTCCTGTTTCCTAGTATGGCTTGTAATTTTTTGCTAATGTCTAGGCATCTAAATATGTTGATATATTTACTCTGATGGCTAATTTTATCTCTTGCCTATTGTATGTTTTTTTCCACAGCTCTTTTTTTTTGATATTTGGTTCAATTTATTCTTAGTCTCTAAAATTGCCAGCTTAAGTTTCAAAATTGGGCCAGGGACTCACTAGTGGGGCACAGATTTTCTCTCAGGGGTTGGATATAGAGAGCATGAGCAGTTTTTGTCCATGCCATTTCCAGACTGGCCAGCAGGTGATGCTAGTCAACACACCATTCCATGGAGGTGTTTTAGTCTCAGTTTTCCTGTGTTCCTGGCGAATTCACTGAAGAAAAGCACCCTGACCTCCCCTCCCTTTTCCCTCTCAGTTGGCTACAGTGAGCCAGGCGTTATACACCAGTTTAATATCTTGGGGCTGGGGGAGGGGAGCCCTGCCTGGCTGCCACAGAAACTTGATAAGTCACATTTGTCTTTTCGGCTTCTTCGTCTCTCTGTCCCTCGGCCTCCTGGGAGTTGTGTGGTACTGTCCTGGTCTGCTGACCCCAAAGCAGGTGCCTCAGAAAGCTTTTGGCTCTTTCTCCATAGTTTTTGTGAGAGCATTCAGCTCTGCCTGTTAGTCCGTCACCATCTTTTTGTTAATTTTAAAAGGACTAATAAATGAATAATTTATAATTTTCTCAATTTTAATTTCTAACATGGTAAATAATATATATAATCCATATAAATAAAAAATTTTGGCAGTCCTCAATAAGCTTTAAGAGTGTAAAGTTTTAAGAGATAAAAAAGTTGAACAACTGCTACTTTACTTTCTTACAGTTTTCAATATGCTAATGCACATTGCAAATCTGAATTTAAGACCAGATCTAGCTTATTTAAAGCTGTAGGAGAAAGTGAGGTTGACAATTTTTAGGTCTTTAAAACTTTTGAAAACTTTTTTTTCTCATATATATATATATGGCACAAGAGCTCACCTTATCAGCTAACAATGTAATTAAAATGTTGACAATAAAGAGAAGATACAATGGGCAACTTGTTGAAACTTAGAAATAAGGTAGAGAAGAGTTTTAGAGGAATACCTGGAAAAAAGAAAAGACAGATGATGGTAGGTACAAGGTTAGCCCAGTTTTGCCTAGAGCCTTGACTTCCTTCCTACCACAAAATGTCCTGAGACTGTGGTCAGAAGTTGAAGGATAACAGTCTTTCCATCAAGGAACTTAGAGTGTACTGGGGCAACAGGGTAAAAGTAAGGGATATACTAGGAGGAAAACAGAAACACAACGCAGGGTAGTTGTTGGAGAGAGAGCCAAGGAAGCCTTCCTTGGGGAAAGCTCTCCACCACTCTCCTTCATCCAATGGCTCAGGCTGGCAAAAGAAGCATGGAGAGAGATTGAGAAGTGAAGAATTTTCTTGTTTGTTTGTCTGGTTTTTGTTTATTTTTATTACATTTTTGAAATAATAAAAATGCTCTAATAATGATCGAAGTGACGAATGCACAAGGATATGATTATACCAAATATCACTGATTGTACACTTTGGATGAATTGTATGCTTTATTAATATGTATCAATAAAATTGGTTTGTTAAAAAAATTAAGATAAAATAAAAAAAGAGAAGCATAGCTTTGCAAGGAGATCAATATGGGAAAAGAGGGATAGCTAGAAATGATGCCAAGCAGGTGCTATGCCACGATGAGACTCCTATATTTGGGTTTTACTCTTGAAGGGTTGGAGGAGAGGGGTGCTGGTAAGGAGCACTCTGGACAGTTTTTAAGTATGGAAGTAACATCAAATTTTTGTTTTAGAGAAGCAAACATTGAATAATTAAACCACTTGATCAACATTATATTAAGAACAAGACTAGAAAGCATATCATTATTATTATTCAACATTTTTCTGAAGGTTATAGCTAATCAATGCAATAATATTACAAAAACACATGAGCTACAAATCAGCTCAGTCAGTCAACAAATATTTATTAAATACCTACTATTGGCCAGGCATTTTTCCAGGCTATAGGGATACAGCAGTGAACAACAATAACAACGCCCCCCCCCCCCCAAATCTATCTAGTTTTCTTTCCTCTTTCCCCTCTGCAAGAATGCAAGTTACTCAGAAAATGATGGGGATACATCAAAATAGCACAGGAGCCAACTTAAACAGAATCCTGATGTCCAAATGTGGCGCCATTTAAGTATCAAAATAATGATAATAATAGGTCATAGCCCATTGACCAAGAAAAGAATGCACAGATTAATACTGATACAGAAATAAGAGAGATGGGAGAGGCACTTCTTCCAGTAGAACGTCAGATGAATGTAGAGGAAATAAGGAGTTAGAATATTACCATTTTGCAAACATGATAATAATAATTGATTGAGCCAAGTGTCATTAATGGATGCTAAAATTAATAGGTCAAAACTTAATGAAGAACAGAATATTTACATAGTCTCAAAGTATCTCCCATACATTGCTTACTAATTGCAAAGAGAAAAAGTAGTAATTATACAGTGAGAAACTTGGCAGACACCATCATAAATGGGTGATAAAATGTAATTCCAACAATAAGACAAATCTACACCATGTGTCTCCTAATGTGATAGAGAGGATACAACATCAGTTATTAGTATTCTTGCCAAAATACATAATCTGAATCCAATTTTGAGGATATATCAGACAAACCAAAATTGAGGATATTCTACAAAATAAATGGCTTGTTCTCTGAAAAAACACCAATATCATGAAAAATAAAGGTTGAGGAACTTCCAGATAAAAGGAGACTAAAGTGATAAAACAACATATGCAATGTATGATTCTGGATTGGATCTTGGACTAGAAAGAAATTGGTACAAAGGACATTATGGGACAATTGGCTAAACTTGCATAAGATCTGTTGATTAAATAATTGTATCGATGATATATTTCCTAATGTTAATTGTATTGTTGCTATGTAAGTAAATATCCTCGTTCTTAGGAAATAAACATTGAAATAGTTAGGCTTAAGGGGAGGGGAATTTCTGCAACTTACTTTCAGATGGTTCAGGAAAAAAATATATATATGTACATACATGTACACCTATGCACACAAGGAACAAATGATAAAATAAATGAATCAAAATGGTAACAATTGGTGAATCTAGATGAAGGGTATTTGGGAGTTGTAAGGACTAAATCTTGCAACTCTTCTAAGTTTGAAACTATTTCAAAATACAAAGGTGAAAAAATGTACATAAATTCATACTACTCCTCTGCTGTAAATCTTTCAATTGCTTTCATTTGCACATAGCCTGACCTTTAAGGCCTGGAAAGATCAGGCCCCTGCCTGCCTCTCCAACGTCATTTCAGGCCACTCTCCCTCTAGCGCACTCTGCAGCAGTCTCACAGGCATCCTTTTAATTCCTGGAACACTTCCTTAGCTTCCCATCTAAATTAGATTCCATCCATTACCCTCTTTCAAAGCACCTGATTCTGTTCTTTCACAGCACTTTATCACAATTTGTAATTATACATGCAAACAATTATGTTTTCTTATTTAACAAATATTATGCAAAAATGATAATTATAAGGACTTTTTAAAGGAATATGAAATAGTACAAGTGACCTGACTTAAATATTTAAGCATGGAAGATTATTTATGTAAAGTTAAGTACTGAATTATATACAAAATCATATGTACATTTCACATAAGAGCAAGCATATAATGGACGGGAATTAGAAAGTAATATTCAAAAATGATAAGTCAGCTGTAATTATGGGGATATAAATAAGTAAAAATTAGAAATTGCTTTCTTCCTAAGTTTCTTTTAGTAAGAAAATAAATTAAATCCTATGTCAAGAATGATGGTAACAATTTAAAAATGTTAACACTTAAAGAAATGTGTTATTTTTTTTCATAGCTCAACAACAAAAAGTCAATTAAAAAATGGGCAAAGGACTTGAAAGGACATTTCTCCAAAGTAGATATACAGATGGCCAATAAGCATGTGAAAAGATGCTCACCATAATTGGCCCCTAGGGAAATGCAAACCAAAACCACAGTAAACTATCACCTCACACCCACTAGAATATCTATTATTAAAAACAAAACAAAACAAAACAAAACAAAAACCCCACCAAAATATAAAAACAGAAAATAACCAGTGCTGGCAAGGATGCAGAAAAATAGGAACCCTTAGTACATTGTTGGTGGGAATGTAGAATGGTGCAGCCCCTGTGGAAAACAGCTTGGCAGTTCCACAAAAAGTTAAATAGAGAACTGCCATTTGATCTGGTAATCTCACTTATAGCTATATACCCAAAATAACTGAATGAAGGGACTTGGATGCATACTTGTACCCCAATGTTCATAGCAGCGTTATTCACTGTAGCCAAAAGGTGGAAGCAACCCAAATGTCCATCAGCAGATGAATGGATAAGCAAAAAGTGGAATCATATTCAGCCATAAAAATGAAATTTTGATACATGCTACAATATGGATGAAGTTTGAAGACATCCTGTTGAGTGAAATATGCCACACACAGAAAGACAGGTATTGCATGATCTCACTTATATGACATAATAGAATATGCAAATTAATAGAGACTGAAAGTAGATTAGAGGTTACTGGGGCATGGGTAGTGTTGTGGAATGGGGCGTCAATGCCTAATTGGTATATAGTGTCTGTTTGGGTAATGGAAAAGTGTTGGTAATGGATTGTGGTAATAATGGTAGCACAATATTGTGAGTGTAATTACCACCTCTAATTGTATACTTGAAAGCAATTAAAATGGGAAATATGTTGTATATATGTTACTACAATAAAATTTTGTAAAAATGTTAAATGAAAGGAGATGATCACTCCCATTGTTAGAAAATGGCCCATCTTCCTAGGTTAAGGCAGTATTTGCAATAAGCTGTTTAGCACAATCCTTGAGCAGGCCACTGTATTTGCCCAGCTTTATGAAGTCCATTGAAGTTTCATATGGACTGCTGCACTTACAGATTTTGATGGTCTCTAAGAATACATATATATATATATATATATTTAAGCATATGTTAATTTTTCATTAAGTAAATATAATACATTTATGGTTAGAAAAATTAGAAAATACAGAGAAGAAAAAAGAAAATTATTTCTTAGAATGCCTCCAGAGAGATCCTCTCTTAACTGTTTGTTGTACAATCTTCTAGATTTTTTTCTGAGCCTATATCTGTTTATTGGTTTAAAAGGTTTTTTTATTTACCAAAAAATGGAATCATACTTTACACACTGTTTTATAACCTTGCTTTTTCACTTAACAATATATCATGATCATTTTTCTATGTCAATATACATATCTTTACAAGGGTAAATCTTAATGGCTGATTAGTATTCCACCATATGAATAGATCATAATTTAGGTAATTAATCTATATATGGATCTTTTGGTTGTTGTGATTTTTTTCTAGGAGCATTACTCTTAAATATTTAAAAAATTTTTTTTTAAAGTGTCTCAGACTTTATTAAGCCTTTAATGGAGGCATCAAAAATGGAAGTCATCCTGCGAATATTCTCACTGTCCTGATTTTTTGGTAATCGGGGTAGGCTAAACATTCGCTATATTAGAAACCATGCATGTGTCCACAGACCTAGTTTTTCTCCCTAGGTCTGGTTTTTAGAATGCTGGTGATAAACTAAGCCTGATTTATTATATGACCATCCTGTATGGGAAAAGACTGTAACTCTGGGTGTCTTTGGTCAACCTTAAGAGATATAGCAGGGGGGCGGATATGGCTCAAATGGTTGGGCGTCTGTCTCCCATATGGAGGGACCTGGGTTTGCCAGACCCCGCAAGCAGGTAAGCACCACGAGGTCCCATGAGTGGGTGAGCCCCCCAGGCCCTGAGAGTGGGTGCACCACCAGGCCCCAAGAGAGGGTGCGCTGTCAGGCCCTGCCGAGCCACGCAGCAAGATGATGACATAACAGGAGAGTGACACAAGGGAGAGCCAAGACGAGATGTGCTAAAAAAAAAAGGAACTAAGGTGGCGCAGTTGGTAGGATGCCTCTCTCCCACATTGGAGTTTCCCAGGTTTGAATCCCAGTGAAGACAGAAAGAGAAGGAGGATAAGAGAGGGCAGGAAACGGACACAGACAGTTGCCCAGCAAATGGACGCAAAAGCGGATAAAAGTAAGTAAATAAATAAATCCTTAAAAAAGAAAAAAAAGGAAGTCATTTTTTTTTTAATTAATTAATTAATTTATTTATTTATTCATTTATCCCCACCCCTGCTGCTCGCGCTCGCCGGGTCAGCCAACCACGCCGCCGTGCGGGCGGGCCTGCCCCCACCAGGAGGCCCCGGGAACCGAACCCGGGGCCTCCCATATGGCAAACGGGAGCCCCACTGATCGAGCCACAGCCGCCTCCCAGGAAGTCATTTTTGATGTAAAAACTTTTTTAAGAGTTTAAGCTGCATTCCTTTAAGAGGAAAGGAATGACAGCTAATCATGGTGTTGTAGCAGTGTGTTTTGTTCAGAAAGTATTTAAAAGCTTAGTTGTAAAAGCACACAGTTAGTGGACCAGGTCAAGAGAAGAGAACTTGAATAACTGTCTTTGCTGAAAAGTTTTGTTTGTTTGTTTTTTTAGGCAGATTTTTCAGCTGGACTCATTTCTTAGATAAAGTTTCCTCTTTAAACTTTACAGAGTGGCAAACTTTTTCATGTTCTTAAGACACTTGAAAAATCAAATGGACGATAAGAATCATTTAATTTGTCCGCCCCACAACTGTGCCCTTAGCTTTGGTCTGTTCAAATTAAATTCTTTTCCTGTGTGTGTAAAAAATAGTGAAACAGTGAAGTATAAAGCAAACCTTTTATATTTGTTTACAGTTTTCTTTCATTACCTGAATTGGTGAGCAGAATATTTGGACATTTTATGGCTTAGTTCCTTATTTAGATCAGTGTTTTTTCAAGATCTTTAATTTTACAAATATTTAAAAAGATAAACATAATAAAATGAAATTATCTGCCCCCTCCATATTTTCTTTCCTCACATAGAGAAATAAAATGCATTATTCTGACCCCTAAAGTATCCTGTTTTACTAGTGAGTTTCTATAGAAAGGAAATGTAAACATAATCATCACTCCAAATTCAGGACCTATGGTGGGTAGGAAGGAGTATGCTCTTTGGAACTAGAAAATTAAAGTTACCATTAGTGAAATAAATCATATAGCAAAAATAAACAATTATAAGAAAAATGTGCAATGTCACTTTAAGGAGAAAATGTGGCTCCTCACTCAAGCCTCTTCTTTTAAAAACTTGATTGAGTTTAATTGCATATCCATAGAAAGTATGTGAGTTGGGGTTGGGGTCTGTAATGACTTTTAGAAAGGGAGAATCATTGGAGGAAACTTTGAGCCTTCTTTCAAGTATTTATTGAACTCATACTACATGGAGTGAGAAAAACGGAGACTAAACTTGCTCAGCTAGTTAAGAGCAGATCTAAGATTCAAATTCCAGTATCCCCTTTTTGCTTCACTGAAAATATTGCATGGCTCCATTCAGTCCATTCATTTAGCAAGTATTTACTAAATACCTTTTATGTGCAAGGCATTTTGCCAGGGGTAGTGTGGGGTATATGATGAATCAGACATTTGTGGAGGACTGGAGAGATGTCCTTTGGCATCATACAGACCGGTTAGAATCCCAGTTTCTTGGACAAATTACTCTTTTAACTGCCGTTTTTAAGTCAGTAAAAGGAGGTGGTTGTTTAAAATTTTAAAAAGAAAGGAAATACATTTTTTAGTGATCAGCATACAAGTGGTGCTCAATAAATTTAGTTTTCCTTTCCCCAACTCCACTTTGAGGAGTTTGCGAAAAGGTCAGGTTAAGTCTTCACGGAATGGAAGCGGTTGCCTTTGATTTGGGTCATAAAGGATGGTTTTTTTTATTTGACGGGCAGCAATGTGGGGATAGCAAAGGTAGTGAAGGGTGGGGGGACTTTGAATAGATCCTGTTATTTGGAATTTACAGGGAAGGAGAAAACTAGCAGCTGTAAACATCAGGATGACTGCCTATGGCAAAATCTCCTTCAGTATAATGTCGGTTCCTAAAAACAGGAGACTAGCCTGACATCAAGGGACCTTCTCAGACTAGATCACTTGGGGCAAGTTTTTCCTATTTGAACTGTATTATTGATTCATTCAAGAAAATGTCTTATTTATACAAAGAATATCTAGGATTGTACTTAAGATCTAAGTGTTAAAATCTGAGGTAGGTATCAAAACACATTGTCCCAATTTTCAAGGAGATAAACACGTAAGTTAAAGAATTTTTAATAAGATTAGAGGTGATAGAGACATCTATATCAGCACCGTGGAAGGATTTCTCTCTTGGCGGTAGTTCAATTCTAAAATTATATGAAAATAGGCATATATCGCAGACCATGAAACTAAATATCTTAAATATTTAACAGGAAAAAGTGAACAATTTTTATTTCTACGTCAACTGTAATGCTAATTTTAATGACGTTTTAGCATAATGTCCACACACACACACACAAAAAAAAAAAAACACGGAGGAAGCGTAATTAAGATCTTATTGAGTTACCATTCTTCAAAATTAGTTTTCCACATTTCTTCCCTAAAAAATAGGAACCTGGGGAAAACCTAGTCCTAGCTTTTCAAGGAACATGCAGCCGGAGACACCAAGGAGAGGAACGCGGTTGCCGCAGTTTTCCAAACGCAGTTTACCCCTCCCACGTGGTAGGCTTTTGGCAACTCGCTCAGCCCTCCCTCCCGGTTCCGGGGAAGATTCTAACACCCTGCGGAGCCGTCCCTAGTGACGTCAAGAACGCGATTCCTGTCAGAGGCCAATCACACGGCCGGATTCCGGGGGAAGCCCGGGGCGGTGGCGGCGGCGGCCGGGCGCATGCGCAAGCTCTCCGCGTGGCTATATAAACATGGCTGGCGCGGCCACACGGTGGGATAGTTCCGAGTGTGTTGAGGGGTTCTGTGGGCTCTCTAGTTTTGAAGTTTCTGGCGGGGTCAACGTAGCACAGAGTTAGGTTCGGAGGTGGGTGCAGAAGTGACGCCCTTCTGGGAGCCGCACGACTCGGCTCCGCTCTAGCGGGGCGGGTGGCTGAGGCGCCTGACAGAGCCGACGCACGTGTGGGTGTCGCTGAGCAAGCGGCGGGCGCCCGGGCAGGTGGTGTCGCCCGCGAGTCCGCGCGAGCCGGGAGGCGCGCCGCACGGAGGGAGGGAAAGTCCGGGACGCGGGGGTCCTGCTGCCCAGCCAGCGCCGGTCCCCGACCTCTCTCGCGGCCCCTGCGTCTCGCCCTAGCGATGCTGTGGAGCCGGAACTGCACAGTAGCCGGCTGCCCCTTGCAAAGCCTCTTTTCGCCTCTGCTCTCGGCTCGGCAGCGCCGCGGCTGCCGCTGATCCTCCGAGGGGGATGCCCGCGGGCCTCACAGAACCGGCCGGCGCAGCTCCTCCCGCCGGTGTGAGTGCCTCCGGGACCGTGACCATGGCCCCCGCCCGGGCTCTGCCGGTGCGGGTGGAGAGCACGCCGGGGGCCCTGGGCGCCGTGACTAAGGCTCCTGTCAGTGTCTGCGTGGGGTCCACGGCGTCCCAACCCCTGCTGAAGGCGGTGCCCCTGGGGACCAAAGTGGCTTCTGTCAGTGCTGTTCCTAAACTCAACAGCGGCCCTACGATGCCTGCGCCCCAGATTGCCACTGCGAAAGCCACCAACACAACAATCCTGTTGCCTGCTAATTTTCAGCTTCCTCCAGGTATGTGGGGTCACCCTTTCTAGCCTTATCCGTCGGTCCAGTCAGCCGTGACCCGGAAAACTCTGAGCCCGGGATTATTCATTCTGGCTGGTCGTTCTGCAAGACTCAGAGCCAAAGTCCTAACAGCTAAGCCTTTCATAATCTTGACTTTCTAGGGAGCTTACGAGAAGCAACTTACTGGGCAGAGATTTGGTTTTACACTTAATATGCCTTTTGAGTCATTACTGCATAGTTTTTCTTTTCTACTTCTGGAAAATCTTTTCACCTAAGAGACACAGTAAAAGCTAGATAGCATTATATCCAGGAGGGCCTTTGAGGCAAAGTATAGGTAGTCAAAGTCTAGTTTCATGTGGAGAAAGGACCGGTCTGTATTTCCTCACGCTTAGATTGCAATGTAAAAAAAAAAGTGTATTTTGAAATTTCTTGTGTGTTAACGGAAAGAAAATATTAAGTTTAAGCAAGACAGAATAAATTTACTGCTCTCCATCCCAGAAACGAATAATGTTGCTTCCTGCAGTCTTTAGATGTGTAATGATTGTGATTTTCAGTTAGAAGAAATAGGGAGCAAGCGCCAGAATTGACAAATAGATTAGAGGCATGTGATTGGATTGTTAGGTTTGAATGGATTGTGATCTTTGAAGTGATATTTGAGTGCTACAGATAATGAGTCTTAGACTCCTTTTTATCCTAGTGTTTACATGATTGACTCACAGATTTTGCTTTGTGACCATTTGCCTATGGTAAATGCACTGGTTATGAGTCCTCCTATCATCTTTCTTTAAGTGAAAGTTTCTTGAAATTTCATTGGGGCAGTGGAGGGAAGAAGCACATTTCATATTCTTCTCTGGAATAAACAATACTGATACGGTTATATTGTCTTTATTAATTTTGTTTAGCAGTAGTTGGAACACTAACCTGCAAAGGTGGTATAAAAGTGGAAGCATTGATTCAATTCCAAAGATTTGTTATTCTCTAACAGAAAATGACAGGGGCTTTTGTGTAACTAATGTTTTTGGTCATGAACAATTATAGAAAGATTATGTTCTTCATTTTTATGAAGTTCTTTTTCAGTTTACACAGTACACATATACTTGTTAAGGCTGTGTGCACCACTGGATACACTATTTGCCAGTTCTAAGCTGTCCTACTGCACACAGTCTTATAATACATGAGTGTGTTTGAAGGAAATTACTCCTAAATTTGTTTTAAAAATATATCCTGTCCAGTCAGTTACATTTGTCCAGAGATAATAAAAAAAGTATTAAAATAGAAGTGTCAAGACTGAAAACTTGCTAAGTGGAAACTGATCATTTTTGAGAGCTTACCATGTTAGGCACTTTTAATACATTATTTATATTCTTTTATTTGTTGACTATAATAGGTAGGTAGCAAATAAGGAAAAGAGTCATTAGTGGTAAGTAATTTGCCCACTGTCAGGCAACTCATAGGTGTCAGAGGGGATTTGAATCCAGACTTATTTTACTGTAATCTTTCCACAACTCTATGCTTACCATTTAGTGGTGTGTGTATACATACAATATGCATCATTAAGTATCATTGCCGAAAGGGGACTTAGAAAGTTTTAGACCATATTCTCTTATTTTATACACAAAGGAACCAAACTCAAACTTTGCTGAGCTAAATAGCAGCAAACTAGAACCACAGTCTAAGTATGATCATAGCACTGCACTAAAGCATTTTATATTATTGACCATGGAGGAATTTCCACAAAAGAGAGGGTATATATTGCCTTTAGGAATTGTTAAGTTACTGAGGAGGTGGGGAAGTACTTGGAAGAGGTGCTGTGGGGGAACTTTTGCCCCTGTGTGGCAGAAGCACATACTAACACATTTGTGTGCTCATTGGTGCAGAACAAGATAGCCCCATGTACCTTAATCCCAATAATTGAGGGACAGAATGAAAACACTGATTGAGTTAACATTTTTAAAAGGTTATGAATCTGAATGTTGCCTTTCTTTTATGTGCTCATGAGCAGTTGATTGCTCAAGGATGTATAATATTAATTTAGAAGTCAGCTCTTGATTTTCTAATATAATGAATCTTTAAGTATTTGATTCTGTTTACTTCTATATTTTCTTTAAGAACAGAGTTTGTTTTAAAAAAAAATGTACATATGCACCACAGATTTTTCTAGGGAGCAGAGGCTGGAAATAAAAGTGGATTTGGGGAGCAGGAGGCATTGTGAGGAAATGAAAGGAACTACAGTGAAGCTATGAAAATTATTCTGTCAGTAATCTGCAGTAGCCTTTTCAGTCTTCTCATTTGTGAACATGTGAGATTTTAGCCTGACTGTGGTTCATTTGGTTTGCAGTATTCTCCATCTCTTCTATTGTTTGTTTGTGATGATTACTTCTTTTATGTCATAAACTGTGATAACTTCTGCTTGACAGTCATACACTTCAAAAGTTTGTGAAAGTTCCTCGTAAAACACTTGAGGTCCTTTTTCATCAACTCCTTCATGCTGAGACAGGGCAGAGAATTTGCATTTTCTTTCTCAAATTCTTGAACTTGTCTTTGGATAGGCTAGTGGTTCTGTTTCCTCTCTGGCTTTATCAGAGAGATACAATTTACATGATTATCAGCCTTCACAATGCTGCTAGGCTTCCTGAAATGGGAGGCAGTTGGGACGTGTTCTTTATTCCACTGCTTACCATATGCCATCCTGTGTTTGGATTCCAAAAGCTGTGCAGCCAGCCCAACTAGATAGTATCATTGGCATTATTCTATTGGAGTAGTCATCTCTTAGGAGAAGGTGCTGGCATTCCTTTCATGCTGCTTCTCCTGACAGCTAGATTAGGTACTTGTATTATGTGCATCCTATGCTTTCACCACCATAATACACTCACACTTAATTATTATTGCTTTCTTTTTTGATTGTAAGTTCCACAAAGGCTAGGACCTATGTTGCTTTTAAATATCCTGAGGGCCTGCATTGTAAGCGGAGGGAATAGGGCATTTTGGGATCCTCAGGGATTTAGAGGCTATCACATGCATCATTGTGTTAGGTGGGTTTTTTGGTTTGTTTGTTTAGTTTTTGTGGTTTTATTTAACACAAATAAAACGTGCAGATGAGATGTCTTTTCATCTTCTTTGCTGCATGGCCAGGTATTGGGATTGGTGACTGATGGCCAATTGGGCTGCTCTTTCCACGATTGCTTTGCAGTTCTTGAAGGAATGTGAGCATTGCAGCACAGTAAGATTTGTTGCACATCAGCAGCACTTCCAGCTCCTTGACATTGTGGACCAGGAACTTTTAGAAGCCACTTGGCAGCATGTGCTTTGTTTTCTTGTTGCTCCCATAAACCATCTTGGACACCAAG
Organism: Tolypeutes matacus; assembly: GCA_026826555.1. Classification (NCBI taxonomy): domain Eukaryota; kingdom Metazoa; phylum Chordata; class Mammalia; order Cingulata; family Chlamyphoridae; genus Tolypeutes; species Tolypeutes matacus. The sequence goes on from JAKSZT010054515.1 coordinate 3,278,000, forward strand.
AGCTGGCCCTTGAATCTTCTCTGAACCCTTTTGTCAATGCTCTGAATTTCCACCAGTTATGCTTAATTTATTTATTTATTTTGGAGGTACCTGGGACCTTCTACATGTGAAGCAAGTGTTCAACCCTGAGTTACACCTCTTCCCTCTTACACTTAATTTCAACATATTCATCTGACTAGTGCTGGATGAACTTTTTGGTTCTCTTTTTGATGATCTTGGGCTTCACAAAGGGTCTGAGGGCAGCCTTGATGGTTGCCACCTCTGTAGGTTGTGCTGAAGAAGAGAGCTCTGTGTCTTCACTGATTTCTTTAGCATTGTTTTGTAGTTTTCTTCATATAAGCCCTGTATTTCTTTGGAGACATCTAGACACTATAAGCAGGGCAGACAAGCTCAGGAATTCAGCACCCTGTCAGTGGGCCTTACTTTGGAATTTATGCTCCCCAGTGTGACAGAGTTAGACTCATTTATAGTTTCCCTACACATGGCTCTTCTGCCCCTGTTATTTGAAACTATAATTAGCACTATACTTGTTAAATATATGTCCCAGAGACTTAAATCTTTGGTCTGTTCCTGTACTGGTTGAGCCCTGAATCTCAGCAAAGTTGCAACACCTAACCCCCAGTTCTTTGGACTCACCCAGGACAACAGTTTGCTTATCCATTCATCTATTGATGGACATTTGGGTTGCTTCCAACTTTTGGCAATAGTGAATAATGCTGCTGTGAACATTGGTGTGCATATATCTATTCATGTCCCTGTTTTCAATTCTTCTGTATATATCTAGTAGTGAGATTGCTGGATCACATGGAAGTTCTATATTTAGCTTCTTGAGGAAGCGCCAAACTGTCTTCCACAATGGCTGCACCATTCCACATTCCTACCAGCAGTAGATAAGTGTTCTCTTGACTCCACATCCTCTCCAACACTTGTAGTCTTCTAATTTTTTTTTAATAGCTGACAGTCTAATGGGTGTAAGATGATATCTCATTGTAGTTTTGATTTGCATTTCCCTAATAGCTAGTGATGTTGAGCATCTTTTCATGTACTTTTTAGCCATTCGTATTTCTTCTTTGGAGAAGTGTCTATTCAAACCACTTACCCATTTTTAAAATGGGTTGTCTGTCATTTATTTTCGAGATGTAGCATATCTTTTTATTTGCTGGATATTAGGCCCTTATTGGATGGATGGTTTCCAAACATTTTCTCCCATTGAGTAGACTGCCTTTTCACTTGCTTCATAAACTCCTTTGAAGCGCAGAAGTTTTTAATTATGAGCAGGTTCCATTTATATGTTTTTTCTTTTGTTATTTGCGCTTTGGGTGTAAAGTTTATGAAACCATTTCCTACTACAAGATGTCGTAGATTCTTCCCTACATTATCTTCTAGGAGCTTTATGGTCCTGACTCTTATATATAGATCTTTGATTCCTCTTAAGTTAATTTTTGTATAGGGCATGAGATGGTGGTCCTCTATTCTTTTGGATATGGATATCCAGTTCTCCAAGCACCACTTATTGAAGAGGCCATTCTCTCCCAGTTGAGTGGGGTTTGTGGCCTTGTTGAATATCAGTTGACCGTTTATGCAAGGATCTATAACAGAACTCTCAGTTTTGTTCCATTGGTCAGTATATTTATCCTTGTGCCAATACCATGCAGTTTTGACCACTCTAGCTTTGTAGTATGTTTTTTTTTTTAACTTTATTTTGTACATTTAATAATTGAAAACATAAACAATTAAAACTAAAAAGTAAACACAGATGAATAAATATATACATTTCTCAATTAAATGTAATGGATACATGTAAATTTTTATTTATTTATTTATTTATTTTTAATCAAACAATATATTACACAATATATTTGGTTCATAGTAATGCATTCATACAGTATTGGTCCTTTTGTGTCTGGCTTGCTTCACTCAACATAATGTCATCCAGGTTCATCCATGTTGCCATATGCTTTATGACTTCATTTCTTCTTACAGCTGCATAATATTCCATCATGTGAATAGACCGCAGTTTGTTTATCCATTCATCTGTTGATGGACACCTGGGTTGTTTCC
>JAKSZT010054515.1:3309765-3505197 GCA_026826555.1 Tolypeutes matacus
AAAAAAAAAAAAAAAAAAAAAAAAAAAAAAAATCTGAGTAGTAAAGTGAAAATAATTTAGATTTTACAGTCATAAAGCAATATTATAAAGGTCCCATAATCTTTTGAAGCAGTAGTACACCTGCTATTATTGCCTTGTAATAGCATTTTTAAAATACAATCTTAGCTTGGTAACATTAAGGTAATTTAAAAATTGAGAACAAGAAAAACAAAAAACTCAAGAAGACCCCCAAATCAAATAACTCACTATTCCCTATCCCTGAAAATTTAGAACTCCTTTAGAGTTCTGTCAGATTGCAATAACATAGCAGCATTCAGCCAGCCAGATCTTCTCTTACTTACTGGGATCTTCTTTTTCTCTTTTTAAAATTGTTATTGTGGTAACATACATACAGCATAACATTTCGTATTTTAACCACTTATACAGTTTAGTGGTGTTAATTACATTCACACTGCTGTCCTACTGTTAGCTGTTTACCAGGATTCTGCCACCCCCCCCCCAAAAAAAAGCAATCCTTTCATTATATTCTCTATGAACATGGTTTATGTTTACTCATTTCACAGGTGGCATGAAAAACATTGTCCCTGTTTAATAATGGATTTTACCAGTTGTGAAAAGCTTGCTATGTATAGGGTCATGAATTATATATTATGCTTTTTTAAAATACTGTAGACCTAAAAGTGTTTTTCTTTTTCCCATTCCTCAGGATGCAAAAATTGAAGCAGAAGAATTTACTAGAAAACTGTATATTGAACTCAAGTCTTCACCTCAGCCTCACTTAGTCCCTTTTCTTAAGGTATAATTATGTTACCTTGAAGAAATTGTTTGGATTAGATTAAGTTAAAATAATTAAAAGCCTGAGTGTTTAAATATGACAGCATTTCAGTGTGATGATACTAGCAGTGTAGGAGAAACCCCTCAATACTGTTACATGCTGTAGAGTATTTCATAATCCATATTCTTTGGATTGAACATGTTGCACAAACCAAAATGGTATCTCATACATGAACATAATGATTATACTGTTAAATGCTTGTATAGGAATAAACTCAAGGACTCTTGAATTTGAATTTTTTTTTAAGTAGAGCCTTTAGTTGTTACCTTAATGACTCATGTTTTTTTAGAATAAGCCACATAGTATCAAATTTGGTGGGAGGGCTATTATTTTTTAAAGTTTTAATTTACATTGTCAGTAGACATACTTTGAAATTTATTGAATTAAATAGGGATTAATGGAGTGCAACTTTGATAATGAGAGTTTGTTTAGGTAGACTGTATACATACACATATTATTTTTGGATGCTCAGAAGCTAAAAAGGAATTGAATCGAAATTTATAGTCATTAAAGACCTCAGGCTATAGGGAATCAAAGACTCATCCTATGAATTTTGAAATAATGGAATAAGGAGTTGCCCTTAGAAAAGTTTGAGTTAATTGTCTAGAGGGCATGAAAGAGGCTTCACAGTGGAAGACTCATTTTGCTTCCCTCATGTAAAGAAGAGTGGGAAGTGGTGGGGCACCACATTTTCAGGAGAATATTTAAAATAGTGGAAACTGTCCCCAAGAGGGAAACTAGGTTGAGCTAAGAAACTGAGAATGTTTTAGCCAGGGATGGCTTTGTCTAGGGAAGGGAAGATTGAAGGATAAGGATAATATCTAATATCAAATGTTTTAAGCAAATCCCCATGAAAGAGATATGACCTTTGTAGCTCTGTAGCAAAGCTACAATTTATTTTAGATAAATTTGTCTAAAAATGTGATGGGCTGCTTTGTGAAGTAACATATGTTGAGATGTTTGAGGCAATTCTTCCTTGGGTCAGAGATTGAATTCAAAGTCTTTTTCAATGCAAACTTTCTGTGAGATGTAGGTGCTATGCGTAGCATTGACATACTTTTGAATTTATCATACTTACTGGAGACATGCGGAGAAAGAGTGAAATTATCAGCAAGCTGACACGTCAGCTGTTTTGCTAGACACTTTACTTATTTAATTTGCTTCGTTGGCCCTTAATTTTCATTGAGAATGAGTGCTAGATAGTATATTACTCTCCATTTTAAAGATGAGAAAACCATTTAAATTGATTAATTTTTGACTGAAGTTACAGGTCCAGTAAGTGCCAGAATTTGGACTATCTAAGTAGAGCCAGATAGATAACACTACCCTTAAGTTACCAAATACTACCATGAATTATTTGTTTTTTTTTAATGTTTTCTAAGGCCCTAAGCCTTGTGCTTTTATTCCTTGAGAGTTTTTGTTTTGCTTTGTTTTGTTTTGTTTTTGTTATTCTTGAGAACTTTTGGGTTGGATATTGCACGGGGATGAGGGATTCAGGCATTTACGCTTACCCCTGCGCAGGTGATCAAGAGATAATTCAGAAATGTTTATATTGTTGTCTCTCTTTAAGTCTTGTGACTGTAACATTTCTTTCGAATTCTCTTTTTCTTCAGAATCCCCTCATGTTTCTACTTTAAACATATTTAAACAAATCATTTCATTTGTTCTTGTATTTCCAAAGTAGTTTATCTTCTGTCATTTTTAAACTTTGGAAAAAGTTAATGGTGGATTTTCTGTTTCTTTCTTATTCATTAACCTTTGTATTTTCTTTTTGAAAACCTTTTCAGATAAGAATTTTCTCAATCTTTTTACATACAGTAAAAGAAGGGAAAAAATATTTCTCATTTGCTTCTTAAGTAGGGACAGTTTGTGTGTGTGTTTGCATGTGTGTGCTCGAATTGTTTCTGCCTCTTAATAGGCAGTATGACTGACTTTAAGTGTAAAACAAGGTAATATTCCAAAACAACCCTTGAATTCCCCAAAAGAGACCTTACCATCTACCTACTTTTGCATCTTTTTTTTTCTTACCCATTAACAAAACTAACTACTTTTGCATCTTTTTTCCTTACTCATAAACACATACAAACAAAAACTCCAGTGATGAAAAGGCAGAACCCATTAGCTTTTAGTTTGAATTGTCTTTACTGTTCAAACTGGAATGGAGGGATAGACATAGACTTAAAATCCTGTTAATTAAAAAAACTGTTTCAAATTTAAAAAATCACTTTGTATTAGTTTTATGTTGGTGTAAAGACTGTTTCTATCCCAGTTTGAAGTTACTTAACAAAGAGATTTAGATTCTGCTGTGGTGCAAATAAACTTGTAGGTACCAGAGTTAATGATTTGTTACAGAGCTTAGATGCATACAAACCATATAGTAATACAGTGTTTTATTTTGCCAAATTGATATCGAGGTATGCAAATAAGTTTACTAATGAGACAAAATTTTGTATTTAAAAAATAAAAGACTTTTGGGCTTTAAATTTATTGTATGTTAGATATTGACTGCATATTAACAAGTGATGCCAGGTTTCCTAGACAGAAACTCTTGATATGCTTTTGATATATTTTTATATTGTATATTTTTTTATATTGATTATGTATTTTTGATTATATTGTAAAGATATGAAGTACAATGTTTTGCTTTACTAGCAGAAATTTCAATTATCATTGTTGTTTTTCCCCCCTTTCCTGTGTTTCTAGAAAAGTGTGATTGCCTTACGGCAACTTATACCTAACTCCCAGAGCTTCATTCAGCAGTGTGTTCAGCAGACTTCTAGTGAGGTAGTTATTGCCACCTGTACCACTACAGTAACTTCTCCTGTGGTGACAACAGCAGTTTCCTCAATCCATTCTGAAAAGTCCATCATTGTTTCTGGAGCAACAATCCCCAGGACTATGTCCATGCAAACTCTGAGACCACTTGCTGGTCCAGGGGCAGCAAAAACTGGGGTTGTAACACTTCATTCTGTGGGTCCGGCTGCTGTACCAGGAGGAACAACAGCTGGAACTCTTTTGCTTCAGACTTCAAAACCGCTTATGACTTCTGTACCAAATACAGCTACAACAGTCTCACTTCAGCCTGAAAAACCAGTTGTCCCTGGAGCAGCAGTAACACTGTCCCTTCCATCAGTGACATTTGGAGAAACTTCACCTGCAGCTTTTTGTCTTCCGTCTGTGAAACCTGCTATTACTTCCGGTGGCACCACATCTGACAAGCCTGCCATTGACGCGCCAGTCCAAATCAAACTTGCACAGCCGGGCCCCATCCTTTCACAACTTTCTGGTTTCCCACAAACAGTTAAAGTCAAACAACTAGTGAGTAGCATTTCTTTTCATCCTCATTTTTTTATTTTGAAAATTTTCAAACCTTAAAGCAAATATGGCAAAATGTTAACAATCAGTCAAACTAGGAAAAGGGCCTACAGAGTTCATTTTTCCAGTCTTGTCAGTTTCCTCTCTACAATTCTGAACCATTTGAGAGTTGGTTGTAAAATTCATGACAGTTCACTGTTAAGAACTATGTGTATCCTAAGGAAAGGGGAGTTGTTGTTTTTTTTTAACATAGCCACAACATGCTTATCTTCCCAACATATACCCATAATAGAACTTTTGATTTTTAGTTTACCTTTTTCTCTTTTGTAAACCTTAGTTTAAATGCTCTGTTTTGAATCTTTTTGTTTTAGTTTATTCTGTCCCTTGGAATAGTATAATTTATGTAAATTTCCTAACATTGCTGTGTGATCAGGATAAAAGTTTAGTGTCTGTGGATGATTATCTTCAGAAGTAGGAGGTTAACTTTGGCCATAGAATGAAAGGGAAGATCAGGTGACAAAAATTGAACAATAGTCAACTTCTAGGGTTGGTAGGAAATAAGTAATTTCCTGGGTGCTGATTGTTTTTCATCCCTTCCACCAAGTCTGATTTTCAAATGGAGAACTCTGTGCTTTGGAGGGTTTCTCCTGGGTGCCTGAGTTTAATCTCAGAGATAAAACTTTCTTTTTGAATAATTGTTTTTTACTTGGTTATCTTTTTATTTTGGAATAACTTCATATTTACAAAAAAGTTGCAAAAATAATATAAAGAATTCCCATAAGCTTTTCACCCAGGGTTCCCAAATATTAATGTCTTATGTAACCATAGCACAATTATCAAGAACAGGAAATTAATGTTGATACAGTGCTATTATCTAATCTATAGACCTTATTCAAATTTTGCCACCTGTCTATTTTTTTCTAGTCCAGTTATTTTGTAGAATATCCCTCAATTTGGGTTTGTCTCATTAAATTCAGGTTATGTTTTTTTATAAAAGTATCACAGAAAGATGCATCCTTCTAGGTGTATCATATTAGGAGTCACATGATGTTAATTTGTTCCATTATTGGTGATAACTTTGATCACTTGATTAAGGTAGTATCTGCCAGATTTCTCCATGATACAATTAGTATTTTTTCCTTGGTAATCAATAAATATCTTGTTGGAGATAGGTTAAGACTAAATAAGTTTCTCTGTCTACTTGAGACAAAACAGTTGTAGAAGCAGTGATTCTTGAATATTTGTCTGAGCTGCCAGGTTTGGGTACCACTGGAACAGAGTAATTGCCCCAAGGAAAGGCCTTTCTTTTTGGTAGCATGAACAGAATTGAAATCCTCTTTATGGGTCATAGCTGATCCTTGAATCAATGCTAATCTTTATTAAACATCTGTAGTGAGTATGCCCCTGAAGTAAAATAACACTTAATAGCAGCATAGCATTTTAAAACCATGTCATGCGTGCACTATGGATTTTAAAATTATGTGGAGGCAAGGTCAGAGAGAATCTAGACATTTTAAGTAACCCGTCCAGTGGTAGTCAACAAGTAATGGATCTGCCACTAGAACCCAATATCCTTTCTTTCCTTTTTTTTTAAGCACACAAAATAATTTTTAATTCAGAACAAATACAAAGCCAATGTGGGAAAATTTACTGTTTCCCAGTAAGTATAAGGTAATAATTGTTTTTTGGAGCAGCAGAGGGGAGAACAATTAAGATGTTTGCAGGATTTTTTTTAAATATATATTTTAAAAGATATTTAGATTACATCAATGTTACATAAAAATATAGGGGTTCCCATATGTCCTGCTCCCTACACCTCCCACATTTTCCCACATTAACAACATCTTTCATTCATGGGGTACATTCTTTACAATTGATGAAAACATTTTGGAGCATTGCCACTAAGCGTGGATTATAGTTTACATTGTAGTTTACCCTCTCTCCTGCAACATTTTTGTAGGTTATGGTAAGATATGTAACGGCCTGTATAAGTCGTTGTAATATCATTCAGGTCAATTCCCAAGTCCCTAAAATGCCCCCATATTTCACCTGTTTTTCCCTCTCCCTGCCCTCAATCTCCAGTGGCCACTGCTTCCACATCAGTAATATAATTTCTTCTATTGCTAGCATCACAATAAGTCTATAGTAAGATAACAGTAAGTCTACTTTAGTCCATAGTTCATTCTCCAATCCTGAGGATTCTGAGATGATGATGCACACTCCACTTCTAATTGAGAGGGGGCTACGATCCCATGGGGCACATGGATGGGACTCTCTTGCTTGCAGATGTAGACTCTCTCTGTTCCTTGGGAAAGTCCGTTGTCCATCATCTTCTCCTTGTTAGTTGTCCTGGGTGAGTCCAATGAACTGGAGAGTAGTCAGTATCCTTTCTAATAGGTTATGGTGCTTCTGGCAAAGACTTCTAGGTGTCTGGTGTGGCCTGAAACAGAAAAATGTCTAGTAATCTCTTGACTGCATTTATATTTTATTATATGTATAGTGTTTACATTAGAAATAATTTCAACCAAGAAAAAATGTAATAGAAAATCTACCAGTAAATTTTAGGGTTATTTTACTTTCTACTTTCATTCTTAAAAGAATTTAGAATAATTAAATTTTCCCTGTATATTTTGCTTTCTTATTTGGCCTTGGTTTCAATTTTAGTCAACAAATTTGATGGTAATAGTCATACCTAGTTAATTTATTTTTTATTTTTATTTTTTTAAAGTTTTATTTATTTACTTTATTATTATTATTTTTAACGTATCCCTCCCTCCCCCAGAATGGTCTGTCTGATCATTGTTTGCTCACCTTCTCCAGGAAGCACCGGGAACCAAACCCGGGACCTCCCACATGGGAGGCGAGTGTCCAAAGGCCTGAGACACATCTGCTCCCCGTGAGCTAAGGAATCTGCTGGCTTGTGGCATCTGCTCGTTTAGGTGTCTGCTCATTGCGGTGGGTGCGGTGTCTGCTCGTCTTCTTTAGGAGGCACGAGGACTGAACCAGGGACCTCCCACGTTGTAGGCGGGCACCCAACTGGTTGAGCCACATCTCTTTCCCCCTTAGTTAATTTGAAAGGCAAAAGCCAGAGCAGTCAGGCACCAAAGATGCTTTGTAATCTCTTTTACAACAAATTTACCTGCGGGCGCAGAACAACATAAACTGTTGTGTATGGTAATTTCGGAGAGAGAATTGAACAAGAACATTCTTTCAAATCACCTAATTTAGAAAATTAATATTACTCAAGTTTGTAAATAATTAAAGTATCATCAGTGACTCCATTATAACCCATAGTCCACTTTAACCCTAAACCTAAGTGGGGAGCAAAATACTGTGGGTAATTGAAATAGAAAGTATTTTATGTAGCTTAAAAGAAATATGGCAAATAATCATTTAAAATATGAGAGTGTCATACTGAATCCAGTCTGTGGTCCATGCAACTCATGTGCAGTCTCCAGCAGTAGTGCAAAGAAATACATGTATGTGTATCTTGTTTAATGCTAGGTTAAAAAAAAGTTGCAATTCATTTCCTTTAATAACTGATCATAGATTTAAAAATTCCTTGTTAGTATTTTAGCTATTTCTAGCTTTTACTAGTTCTTATAGAGAATTGTATATGTTTGCTGGCTCCTGGGTAAGATGTTTTAAAAATTGTCCTTTCAAGTTATAAGAAAAATCTTCCCTATCTACCATTCCTGGGTTAAGGTTTTGCTTTATTATTATATTATTATAATTTAAGTTTATGAAATTATACATTTTAATCCTAGATTGAAGAGTTTCTTTTCTGGGGAGCTGCTACAGCTCTCATTCAAGTAAATTGACTAGAATTGTTCAGTTTCTTTTAGGTGTTACCAACAGTAGTGCTTTGGTCCTCAAATGCTTGAAGCTTTGCAATATGGACCTAGTTAGTAGTTCTTAGGATTTCATCTAAGAGTCCAGTTCTTATAAATGGTTAATCAGTTCTGACATAGTAATTTGTTATGTGATGTTTTACTCTTGAACTAAATGTTGAGCTTAATGTTTTTACCTTTTGAGTTGTTTGTTTAAAAGTTAAAAGGGACATAGATAAATTGGATTATAGACTACTGATGATGCATATATTGTATGTAGATGCTCTTCAGGAATCTTAATGCTTGAAAGTTTTCCTTAGGATATTTGTGAACAATTATTTTATTCATAACTGAGCCAGCCATAAGATAAATTAAATTTAACTTAAAGTTTTAAATTTTGACTAAATTAAATTTTAATTTTAACCAGTAAAAGCTAATTTTGCTTTAGAAAAGCTAAAATTTTATTTCAATGTGATTATTTTTAGAATTTAAATTTCAATAAATTTTTTTTGTTTCATTTTTTGTCAATACATTTTTGATAACTATCTTTACCATTCAAAAATTTTAAAAAGCCCCTCAAATGCACGTGTGGGAATAAAATTTATGAATGAGAAAGCTAATTCAAAATACCTTATCTCTATTTTTGGCAAAAAAGTTGGTAATTTTGGAGAGTAAACTAAATGTTACTTTTAGTAATCTTGTATTTGCATATCACTTCAGTATCTTTGAGAATAATTTATACTTGGAGATAAGGTAAGATGTTTTAGAATTATAGCAGATACTGCCTTTATTTTAATTATATATTTCCCCAGTTGGCTCCATTACTTGCATTTCTTCCTTAACAGAATTATAGGCACTTGATAAATAACTGGTCAAGTATGTTCAACTGTTACTCTCCAAATATTACTGCTTTGTAGGTATAAGAAAAAACAAATAGTTATTATTAGTGCATTATTATTATGGCAGTGTTCATAATATTGAAGCAAACCCAAATTCTAAAATAAATTGATGCAGAATATTAAAAAAAAAAAAAGCAACCAAAACGTTTGTTGTTATATTGCATCATGTTTTTTTTTTCATAGTTGTACCTAATTTTGAAGTAGGAAAAATCTTCTAAGTATTTTTAACAAATACATTTTATATAAATAATCAATGAGACTTAAGCCTGCTGATTGCCTCTGACTTTACAGTTTTCACTAGATAAGAAGAAATATTTTCGAGGTATAAATTTATAGGCTCTTAGTATCCTGGTGGCCAGTATTTTTGTTAAGGAAGTTAAAATAAAAATTAAGTAGGAGTAAAAAAGGATCATTAATTAAATGTTTTATTTGCTCTAGTAGTTGACCCTCAGTTTCTTATTGGAGTGACTTACTAAGATTCAGACTTCCTTTTATGTGTTCTGTTAATAGTGAGAGGAGAGGTGGAATTAAGTTGTTTTATTTAATCTTACTTAACTAGGAGTAATGATAGGCTTGGTTAAAAAAGAGGTTGAATCCATGTGAGCCCTACCCTTAATTTACAATATATAATTAGCAGTTACATAGAAAATTCCTCATAGGGTATAATTTAATCAGCATTTATATAATAATCTTGATATATAGAATAGTTAACTTTAGTTCATTTAAATTTACTTGAGAGATTCTTGTATTTTAGTTTGGTAAATAATATTGAAATTTATGGAAAAGTCTATTTAAAGATATTTACAGTGTACATGTCCTCTTATTTTAGCATTATTCAAGAAAATATTTTACGAATATTTTCAAATATGGAAAAGTTGAAGTTTATAGTAAGCACTCATGTACCAACCACTTATATTCTATTTATAATTACTACACTTGCATTATTACGTATTTATCTATCCATCTTAATTTTAATATACTTAAAAGACTTTCTCCTAAAGTCTGTACTGTTTGTTTAACTATAGTTCAATATTTGTTTATTTATTTATTTTTTGCTTGAGGTAAAATTTGTATACAAGATATGCTAAAGTCTTTTTTTAAAATTTTTTTTTAAATTGAGAAGTTGTGAGTTAACAAAACAATCATGCAAACCATGGAGGATTCCCATACATTGCCCCACTACCAACACATTACATTGTTGTGGCACACTTATTACAAAAGATGAAAGAATATCATGATAATATTGTGGTTATCTATAGTCCATAGCTTATATTTAGTGTGATTTTCTCACAAAACATCCTATTAGTAATACCATGTATTATTATTGTATATTTGTTATATTTCAAGAGATAATATTCTGATATTTGTACTGTTAACCACAGTCCATCATTCACCTTGGGGTTCACTGTGTTGTGTGGTTCCCTGCCTTGTTTAATCCATCCAAATATACACTCAGTGGTTCTCAGTTTCATCACAGAGTTGTGCTATCATCAGCTCAGTCCATTTCAGAATGTTACCCCCCATTACCCCCCATTATTGACCGTTAGCATTGATACAGTACCTTCTTTGCCATTGCTGTAAAAATATTACAATATTACTGTTAACTATAGTCTATACATTAGATTAGTTATATTTTCCCCATTTATCTCCATATTCTTTATACCTTATAATAGAGGAACATTTTTATATTTGTACTATTAACCACAATCATCATCCACCACTGAAATCACTGTGTTATACAGTCCCTAGGTTATCATCTTGCTTACTTTCAATTGACATTAACCTCCCTAGACTACCCCTTTCAGCCACTATCACTTTTATAAATCAACAGTAATGTGTTACCATCAAGTCTATCCATTTTCCCACATTTTCAATCCCCTTATTTAAGCATTCTGTATTCATTCAGCATCACCTCCCCCTTCTCAACCTACCTTCTATTTCCTAGTGATCTATACTGTTTCTTCTTACAGCTGAATAGTAGGTGTATTAGTCAGACAAAGAGGTGCTGATGCAAAATACCAGAAATCTGTTGGTCTTTATAAAGGGTGTTTATTTGGGGTAGACGCTTACAGTTACCAGGCCATAAAGCATAAGTTTCTTCCTTCACCAAAGTCTGTTGCCACGTGTTAGAGCATAACAGCTGCTGATGTTTGCTAGGGTTCAGGCTTCTTGAGTTCCTCTCTTCCCGGGGCTTGCCTATCTCTGGGCTCAGGCTTGCTTTGTGCTACAAGGCCAGCTGTAGACTATCAGAAAAATAGCTTGCTTCTCTTCTGAGGGTTGTCTCTCTTTCCTCATGATCAAGCTCCTCTGTAAGATACTTCCTGGGGCTCCAGCTCAAGACTCCGCGTCACAACTCCAACTCAAAACTGCTCCCTCTGTCCTTTGCCATGCCTTTTATATTTGATTTCCCCACCCACCAAGGGGTGGCACAGTTAACGCCCTAATCATAACTTAATCATGCCCAGATTAACAGACCAGTTTACAAGCATAATCCAATATCTATTTTTGGAATTCATAATTACATCAAACTGCCAAACTGCTACAGTAGGCATGGCAAATAATTTTCAGATCCCATGGTAGGATTTTATTGGAGCTTTGTCTTAAGAAAGACATTGGCTGGATTAGGTTTAGTTAGAAATAGTGTTGGGATTTAGTGGCATATGCCATTATTCCAGAAGATGGGGAATGTGGCACAAGAACAAATATTGACTGTTCCTGAGAAATACTTGGCAAATTACATGTATTTCTGGACTCTTATGCTACAGTTTATGTTTAGTTGAGGCCCTCTATTTTCTAGAATTCATCCTTAGTGAGTGTATGTAAGTAATCATATATTAAATATTATTTGGAAATTAGAGGAGATATTATCCCCAACTCCAATAACTGTGTGCCTGTACTTCCTGAGTTATTTTGAGATAAGTATTTGATTGCTGTGCATTTATGAAGAAGAGAGTGGGTGGGATTAAAAGACACCTACTTGTTTAATCCATACATAGGTTTATTTGCTCTCTTGCCTTATAGAACTTTAAGAACAGTTCCTTGTCAGATATTCTGGATCATAGTTGTTAGGAATCATAGTTAATGTAAAAACAACTGTCCGCTAAAGAATATTGCATAATATTTCTAGACCCATAGTTTCTATTAATTTAATTTATACTTTTATAAACTTGTTATCATAAATAACACTACATATCAAGAGAAAAAGGTAAGGTAAGTACTTTTTCTTTACTTTTCTTTCCTTAATTCTTGAGGTTCTTTGGAGGGAAAGTAAATAAAGGACTTGATTTTTTAAAAACATAAATGATCTTTTGCTTGTTAAGTAGAAGCAAATATCTCTTTTAAGATTATTTCCATTTCTAAGATGGAGTAATACTGTGGTTTTGGATACTGCATGCATGGAATATCTCTTTCCAGCCTTTCACTTTCAATCTATTGATATCCTTGGGTCTAAGGTGAATCTCTTGTAGATAGCATATAGGTGGCTCACATTTTCTTATTCTTTTTTTTTTTTTTTTTTTAAACTGTCTGAAATTTCTATAACCTTGCTCCGCAGATGGAGCAGAGCAAGGCCTCAAACCATTTCAAAACTGTTTTTGCAAGCACTGTAGGAATGCACAGGGTCACCGCAGACCCAAGCACGCTGGAGGCTTGCTCTTCTTATTCTTTTGATTGGGAAGTTTAATCCATTAACATTCAATGTTATTACTGTAAAGGCAGTTCTTATTTCACCCATTTTGTCCTTTGGGTTTTATCTGTCATATTTTGTTTTCACCATTCTTTTTACACTCAGTTAATTTTACTGATATAATCTTCATTTATAGACTCTCTCCCAAGTCTGTCTCTCCTGTCTTGTCTTTTCATGTTGTTGCACTCCCTTTAGTATTCCCTGCAAAGCTGGTCTCTTGGTTACAAACTCTCTCAATTTCTGTTTATCTGTGAATATTTTAAACTCACCCTCATTTTTGAAAGATAGTCTTGCCAGATATAAGATTCTTGGCTTGCAGTTTTTCTCTTGCAGTATCTTAAATATATTATACCACTGCCTTCTTGCCTCCATGGTTTCTGATGAGAAATTGACACTTAATCTTATTGGATATCCCTTATATATTATGCATTGCTTTTCTCTTGCTGCAATACTGTGGTTTTTATTTTTATTTTACTTTACTTTTACCTTATTTTTACTTTACCTTTACTCTACTTTATGCTGGGGATTGAACCCGGGACCTCATATATGGGAAGCAGATGCTCAACCATTTGAGCTACATCCCCTCCCCAATGCTGTGGTTTTAAATGGTACTTTCTTTGAAAGAACACTAAACAATTCTCCTATGCTTTATCACTCATTATGTTTAATTTTGTTCAGCAGGGATACATGAGTTTTTTTACATTAGGTACATATGCAGCCCCAGGTATTAAGATGAGGAATGATTTGGATCCAAGGTTGTTAACTTCCAACCCAAAACTTTGTGTTATCTTCTGTATACTCATCAAAAGTGATAGGAAGACTAACTGGTAAACAGTTTTCTAATATTTTATTACTATCTTATATAATTAAAAACTGAAAAGAATACCTAATAAAGGGTATCAAAGAGGAAAATATGTACAATAGGGAACAATAAGGAGATGATCTGGAATTGTTAGAAGTGTTTCTATTAAATTTCAGTCTAAATAAATAAATGGGATCTTGAATGTATATTTCTTTGTAGAATTTAAACCAGATCCCTAGGCTTTACAAAACATGACTATAATATCAACTTCATTGAAATGCTTCATTTTTCAAGAGTTCTGGTCTATTTTCAAATAATGATGGCAGTTGAATTATTTCAACTTATATTTCTTCTCCAGAGGCAGTAGTTCTTGTAGATCTAGGGCATTTTGTGTTTCTTGTGAGTTACATTATTTTAGTAATACACTCTAGACTTTTAAATTTTATTTACAAAATTTTAGAAAATCAGAATATGTATTAGTTAGCCAAAAGGGTGCTGATGCAATGAATTCTGTTGGCTTTTATAAAGGGTATTTATTTGGGGTAGAAGCTTACAGTCATAAGGCCCTACAGAGTCCAACTTAAGGTGCCATAAGAGGTACTTTCTCACCCAAAGTCTGTTGCCCCGTATTGAAGCAAGATGGCAGGCGATGTCTGCAAGTGTTCAGCCTTCCTCTTTCCTCTTAAAGCTCTGTGGTCCCAGCTTCTTCTGATCTCAGCTGTAGGCTGGCATAAGGCTCATCTCTCTTCCTGGGGCTTGTTTCTTTCTAGGCTCAGCTGCTCTGGTCTCTTCACAAGATCAGCTGTAGACTGTCAGGCTTATCTCTCTTCCTGGGGCTCAGGATCCTGTCTAATGAGCTGTCTGTCTTCCTCTGTATTTTCCTTCTCTGTGCATTTTCTTCCCTTTGATTGAGCATCTGTTTATATAGCCCCCAGCTGTAGGCTACCCTGTAGGTGAGCTGCAAACTGAGTCGTCCTAATCATGTGGTCAAATAAAAGCCCTAATCTTGATTTAATAAAGTAAAAGTGAAACCTCTGAGTTTAATAAATCTAATATGCCTGGAGGAACAGACCAGTTTACAAACACAATCCAGTATCTATTTTTGGAATTCATAAACAATACCAAACTTCCACAGAATAAATTGTTTCTCCAAAACTCTTTCAGAAGTTTATCTCATGTCAAGAAGATGACTTATTTATATTTGTCATATATAAATTTAAGGACTGCTAAATAGTTCATTGTCAGTAACTGGCTCAAATACATGGAGACTGTTTTTCCTCTTTGAAGTGAAAAAAATGAAGCTCTGTATTGTTTTTTTTTTTCTTTAAAGCTAACAATAAAGCCTTGCTATTACTGTTTTAATTTCTCTTCCCTTATTCTCAAATCTTACTTAACCTGTGGATTTCTTGAACTGTGTTTTCTTGGAGAATGTCTATCGTTGCCACTCTGCAGATACTTTAAGAACAGACATTTAAATAACAGATATAATTTGAAATATTTATGGATAAAAAGATTCCTGGGATTTGCTTTGAAATAATCGCAGGTAGCAAGGAGGTATGTAAGAGTATGGATAAAACAAGGTTGGTCAAGAATTAATCATTATTGAAGCTGGGTTATGGTATAGGGGTTTTCATTTTATTCTTTCTACTTACATATGTTTGAAATTTCCATTGTAAGTTAAAAAATGAAAATAAGATTCTTAAGAAAACTTAAGTTTGGCAATGTGTGAAATATACATTTGAATTTCTCTCTAAAAAATAATATATAATATATGAGGTGGTCATGTTTTTCACTTCTGTTACAAGATAATATTCCAATGTACAAATGTAAATTTTAAGTAGACTTTCTTGTTATGCTAAGATAAAGATATATTTACATATGGATGAGCAAAGTTTGTTGTTAAAACTGAAAGCTTATACTTTCCCAAAGCAGGTATAGTTGAATGAATATATTATTCTCATTGTTTCAGGTAGTCCAGCAGCCTTCAGGAGGCATCACAAAACAAGTGACTACACTTTCAAATTCCTCAGCTTTGACCATTCAGAAATCTGGACAAAAGAAGATGCCAGTGCATACTGTAATACCTACCAGTCAGTTTCCTCCAGGTAACTGACCCATACACCCCACTGTACTGGGTTTGGAAAATGATGGGGTTTTTGTTCTCTGTTTTTTGGTTGTTATATTAAGAGAAGAGAGATTTGATCTTTTAAGTTAGGATCTATGAGAGAAGACTGAAAGATAGCTACTTGTTACACTCTTTGTGCACACATAGTAACTTTTTACAGGTGTTTGTTTTGTGTGTTGTTTTAGAATACAAGAAGCAGCTACTCATGGTATTCTGTAATTGGATAAAGTAATCTACTATTTTAACTTGGAAAGTTTTCTATAGCCTTATTTTACTACTTTCTTTCTTGTTTTATTTTTATAGCTTCCATTCTAAAGCAGATTACACTTCCAGGAAATAAAATTCTGTCGCTTCAAGCATCTCCTAATCCAAAAAATAAAATAAAAGAAAATGGAACAACATCCTTAAGGTAAAGAAAATAAATAATTAAAACTTGGTCAGAGAATAACACCTTAATAGAATAAATCTATTGTTGTCTTCTTAAAAAGCCAACAGTTCTTTATCAAATATTATTTATAAACAGTAAACAGCACAAATATTAAGTATACAGCTCAATGAGTTTTTGACAAACATATATATAAACACACATGTATAATCATAATCCAGATCAAGATTCTGAACATATACATCACCGTTATGTGCTTTTCAAATTGATTACCCCTATTCTCTTTCCCCAGCAGCTACTACTTTTACGTTTATTACCACAGATCATTTTTGTATGTTCTGGAATTTCATATAAATAGAATGTTTACATTGTGCAATTTTTGCATCTAGTTTCATTCAGTATGTCTATGAGATTCATCGATGTGGTTTTGAATATTAGAAGATTGTTCTTTTTATTGCTTGGCAGTATTTCCTTGTATGAATTTAAATTTGCTTATCCTTTTTCCTGTTGATGGGCATATGGGTTGTTTCCAGCTTTTGATAATTATATATGTAATTGTATAAACATTCACATACAGATTTTTTATGTCAAGGTTTTTTATGTGAACATATTTTATTTCTCTTTAGGAAAGATCTAGGAGTGTGATTGCTGGGTCATGTGGTAAGAGTGTGTTTATTTAAGAAACTACCAAACTGTTTACAAAGTGACTCTACCATTTTGCATTCCCACCAAGAGTGATGAGGGTTCCAGTTGCTCACAATTTTATCAGTACTTGGTATTGTGAGTTCTTTTGATTGTAACCATTCTTATAGGTATGCAGTGATTATCTTATTGTGTTTTCAATTTGCATTTGCCTAATGACTAAAGATGTTGAGCATCTTTTCTTGTGCTTATTTGCTATCTATATATATTCTTTGATTACGTGTCTGTTCAAATCTTTTACCTATTTTTCTTTACTGAGTTGTTTATTTTCTTGTATGGAATGTTGAGAGTTCTTTATATATTTAGGGTACAAGTCCATTGCCAGATAAGTGACTTGCAAATATTTTATCTGTGGTATATTTTTTCATTCTCTTTAACAGTATCTTACAGAACAAAAGTCACTGAGTTTTTTTTCTCTTGTGGATTGTACTTGTGTTATCCAAGAAATGTTTGTGTAACCCAAGGTTACAAAGATTTTCTCCTGTGTTTTTATCTTGGAGTTTTACTTTTAGGTTTTTATTGATCTCCTTTAATTCCTATTATAAAAAATATGCCTGTATTAAAAAAAAATCATGTTTACATATTTTACTTTCTCTGTCTTCTCCCACTTTTAGTTACATTATTTCTTTGCCACACCATATAGCATTGGTACATTAGTCTTCCTTTTCTTCATCCCCATCTATATTTTATTTATAGGTCTATTTATATTCATTCACCTTCAGTCTTTTTTTTTTTTTTAAAGGAGGTACCAGGGAACGAACCCAGGACCTCATACACGGGAAGCAGGTGCTCAGTCACTTAAACTACATCCGTTCTCCACCTTCAGTCCTTTTTCTGAAAATTTTTCAGTCTTCTCTTGGTTGGGTAAAGTTCATATGCTAGTAGATTCCTCAAGAAAGGCTCATGGGTATAGAATTTCTCTAAGTCCTATATATATATGTTTTTTTGTTTGTTTTTTTTTTTTTAAAGATTTTATTTATTTATTCATTTATCCCCCCCTTGCTGCTTGTGCTCGCTGGGTCAGCTAACCACGCCGTGCGGGCGGGCTTGCCTTCACCAGGAGGCCCCGGGAACCGAACCCAGGGCCTCCCATATGGTAAACGGGAGCCCTACTGATTGAGCTACAGCTGCTTCCCAATATATATATATGTTGAAAACTGTTTTTCAGTGTCCTTGATACTTGAGGGAAAATAAGATTGGATGTGAAATCATTGATTAAAACCTTTTGTATTGTATTTTTTAAAAAGTGCTGCTCCGTTATTGCCTTGATTTGTATGTTGTTTTTAATTTATTTGATCTTTTGTCTGAAGGTCTTGAGGGTTTTTTTTCTTTATCTTTGAAATCTAATAGTTTTACACTAGTATATATTGTGAAGTGATGATTCTCACTTAATTTTCCTAGGTTCCCAGTTGACCCTTTCAAAATGTATATTCTGGTCTTTTGTAACTTATGCAAAGTTTTCTTGGATTATAGTTTTGAAAATTAGTTGCAGTCCATTATTTTGTGTTCTTCAGGGACTTTATTCTTTTTCTTTCATTTCCATTAATTTGTCTTTGACCCTTTCACTTTGTTTCATCTTCATACTCTTGGCTGTTTTCCACCTTTCCTCAATGCTTTTAAATAGGTTTTCATTTGCATATACTTGCCCCTAGAAATGTGTTTGGTTCTCGTTTGTCCTGCAGCACTCTAAATTTCCCCCATTTTTCATCTTCTTCCCTGTACCAGAAGATGCTTCTCACTTTTTTGGCCTTTTCTCTCCACAAGAAGCATCACGTTTTAAACACTGCCAATTTAAATCTTTTAAGTCGTTTCTATGCTTTGATCTACCAGAACACATTTTAGTCTTTTCTGACTTAGAATGTACTTTGTTTTTCTGCCAATAATATATTTCATCCTCATGCCCATCACTAGCTCCTTCATCTGCCTTTAGGTGTGGGGGGGGCAGTTGGGTGCCAGAGGATGAGAGTGTGCACTGGGATTATTTGTTTTTCTTGTTCATATATAGTTATTTTGAAGTTTGAGTATTCATTGTCTTCAAGTTATGCTGAAGCTGTAGTTTTTTGCTTTTCTGTATTTTTTGAGGAAATACTGGAAGACGGTGATCTAAGAGCCAGCATTGTCTTACAGTTCTTTAAGCCTTGACAAAAGTTTAAATCAATTTATCAAGTACCACAATCAAGATACTTAGAATATTTTCAAAACCCCAAAAGGTTCTGTTGTGCCTCCCAGCCAGTCCCCAGATTGCACCCCAGATCCAGACAACCACTGATCTTCTTCCTAAAATGGAATCATACAACTTGTGGTCTGTGTGTGGCTGCTTTTGTTCAGCATAATGTTTGATAAACATCTGTGTTTCCTATTTCAGCAATTTCTTCCTTCATATTGTTGAGTAGTATTTCATTATATGGATATATTGAAGTTGTTTGAACTGCATTGTTTATCTTTTCACCTGTTGATGGACATTTGGGTTGTTTCCAGTTTGGAGCTATTATGAATAAAGCTGCTAGGAACACACTGTATGGACATGCATTTTTCCCTTCTGTAAATATGTAGGAGTGGAATTGCTATATCATATAGTAGTGTATGTTTAACTATTAAAAAACTGCCAGACTGTTTTCCTAAGTGGTTATATCATTTTACATTTCCACCAGCAGAGTATGAGACTTTGTTTCAGTTGGTCCATATCCTTGCCAACAATTGATACTGTCAGTGTTTTTCAATTTTAGTCATGCCAGTTTATGTATAGCTGTACCTCATTGTTATTTTAATTTGTACTTCTTTAGTGACTGATGGCCCACTGTGTAACTTCTTTTGTGAAATGTCTGCTCAAATATTTTGCCCATGTTTTAATTGAGAGGTTTTATCATTCAGTGAGCTTTTCCTGCATCTATTTAAGAGGATCATATATTTTCTTATTACTTGGTATTATGAATTATATTGATTTTTTTGGTGTGTGTGTGTGTATCATAACTTTGCATTCCTACTGTATTATCCTTTTTATATATTGCTGTATTTTATTTTATTAGTATTTTGTTAAGGGTTTTATGTTCATTAGGAATTTTGGTTTAGTTTTTTTATAATACCTTTGTCATATTTTGATATCTGGTTTATTATGCTAGCCTCAGATAAATGAGTCAGAAAGTGTTTCTTAAAGCCTTAGTGTAGAATTGGTGTTATTTCTTCCTTAAATATATGAGTGAATTTACCATTAAAAGTATGTTTGTTGTTTTCTTTGGGGGAAGGTTTTTGATAGTAGATTTTCTACTTCATTTACATCAGTTTTAGAAAGCTGCATTTTTGAAGATTTTTGTACATTTCAAGTACAAAACATTTCAAATTTTCAAGTTTATTGGCATGAAGTTGTTTATATTTTCTTTTTATTGTGTGAAGATTCTGTGGTAGAAGGGTAATATAATGCATTTTCCAAGGATTTTGTGTATTTTACCTTAGTTGACTTTTGGGGACCTTAAGTTCATTTTATTCCCTTACCCTTTTAATGTCTAAGATTTATAGTGATACTTATTTTTGTTGGTAGAATTTTATCAATTTTGTTAATATTTATAAAGAATCAACTTTTTATTTTGTTAATTTTTATCTATTGTTCATCTTCTGTCTACTTCATTGTTTTTATTACTTCTTTCTCATTTTAGTTTAACATGCTCCTCTGGATATTTCGGTGGATATTTAGATCATTAAATTTAAGTCTTTATTCTTTTTTTAAATAAAAGCATTTAAACTATAAATTTCCCCCTAATTACTGATTTTGCAACATGCAACTAATTTTAGTATTTTGCTTCCATTTCCATTTATGTAATAATATTTTCTTCTTTTCATTCTATTTTATAGTGCAAATATTTTGGACATTTGCGGATACTTTATTTTATTTTCTGATTAATTTTGTTGTGATCAGATAGTATACTTTGTATAATTTCAATATTATTAAATTTATTGAGGGTCCTCAATGTGGTCAATCCCTTGGTGACCTCTAATTCACTTTGTGTCAGTATGAATCTACCCATTCTAGATATTTGTCCTTTTGTGTCTGGTTTCTTTCACTTAGCATGATGTTTTCAAGTTTCAATCCTGTTGTAGCATGTATCAGATCTTCATTCTTTTCTGTGGCTAAATAACTTTCCTTTGTATGTAATACCACATTTTGCCTATCTGTTCATCTGTTGATGGACGTTTCCACTTTTTGGCTATTGTGACTAATGCTGTTATGAACATTGGTGTATAAGTATCTGTTTGCGTTTCTTTTTTAAAAATCTTTTGGATATATATCTAGAAGTAGAATTCCCAGGTCATATGGTAATTCCATGTTTAAATTTTGTGGAACTGCCAAACTTTTCCACAACTACTGCACCATTTTATATTCCCACTAGCATTGCACAAGGGTTTCAGTTTTTTCACATCCTTGTCAATACTTGTTAGTTCCATTAAAAAAAAAAAAAAAAAAAAAATAGCCATTCTAGTGAGCATGAAGAGCTATTTCATTGTGGTTTTGATTGTATTTCCCTAATAGCTAATGATGTTGAGTATTATTCAATTTTGGGGGGTAATTTTATAATTGTCTGTTTGGTCAAGGTAGCTGATAGTTGTCCTGTCTTTAATATCCTGGCCTTTTTTCCCTTCTAATTATGTCAATTACTGAGAAGTGGGCATTAAAATCTCCAATTATGATTGTGAATTTGTTTTTTTTCCCTTTAGTTTTTTACATTATATTTTTGAAGCTCTGTCCTTAGGTATATATACAAATTGTTATGTCTTTTTAATGAATTCACCTTTTATCATAATTAAAAGTATTTTATTTCTGAAAATATTTCTTGTACCGATATCTATTTTGTCTGTGTTTTAGTTTCCTTGGTGGCTCAAGCAAATAGCATACAATGGGTTGGCATAAACAATGGGAATTTATTGGTTCACAGTTTTGAAGCTAGGAAAAAGTCCAAGTCAAGGCATTATCAAGGTGATACTTGATGAGATACCTTTTCCTAGAGACTGATTCTCTGGTACTAGCTGCTGGTGATCCTTAGTCCTGGACCCCTCTGTTACATGACAGTGCTCATGGTGGCCTCTCCTGGCCTTTTTCTTCTCTTCCTGGCTCCCTTGACTTTCAGTTTCTTGCTTTCCATGGCTTTCTCTCTGTCTGTGTTTCATTTTACTTATAAAGAACTACAGTAGTAGTATTAAGACCCATCCTGATTGAGTTGGGCTCCGCCTTATGTGAAGTAACTTCATCAAAAGGTCCTACTTACAGTGGGTTCACGCCCACAGGAATGGATTAAGTTTAAGAACATATTTTTCTGGGATACATACATTGCCAAACCACCAGTCTGATATATATACAACTATCTTAGTTTATTTATATATTATATCTTTTTCCTTATTTTTTTTCCCCTGTTGAAACCTGTATATATCTTTTGCATTTAAAGAGTGTCTTTTATAAAGAGCATATAGTTGTGTTCTCCTTTTTTATTGTCTAACAATTTTTCCATTTTAGTTGGAGTGTTTAGAACTTTAATTATTCACATTGTTGTATTTAGGTTTACCTTTTGATGTTTTCTTCATTTATTCCTTCTTTCCTCTCTTTTGGGATAATTGACTATTTTCTATTTCATTTTATTTCCTTCTCTGGCTTTTTTTAAATCTATACCTCTTCACTTATTATCTTTTTGGTAGGTTCTGTAAGGATTACAATATGCATTTTTAACTTATTAATCTCTATTTAGAGTTAATATAGTACTATCACACATAAAATATGTGACCCTTGCAACAGTATAGGTCCATTTACCCTACACTCTTCTTTTGTGCTATATGTCTTCATATAGATCATATTAGCATATGTTATAAACTCACATCTATAGGGTTTTTTATTTTAATTGAGGGTTTTCTCAGTTTCTTGTATCTATAAATTTGTTTTTTGGTAAGTATGGAAAACGTTCTGTCCTATTTCTTCTGATATTTTTTCCTGTCCCTTTATTGCCCCTGTCTTTTTGTGATTGCAATTACATACACATTAG
Organism: Tolypeutes matacus; assembly: GCA_026826555.1. Lineage (NCBI taxonomy): Eukaryota > Metazoa > Chordata > Mammalia > Cingulata > Chlamyphoridae > Tolypeutes > Tolypeutes matacus. The sequence continues at coordinate 3,332,364 of JAKSZT010054515.1, forward strand.
ACCTTGGGTTATATTTTCTTACATGTCCTTGAGGCTGTTTTTCTTCTGTTTTTATTTTCCTTTAAGTCTTAGCATGTTTGTATGCTGCTCCAACTTTTTGTCCCTCCATCCTCATGGTAAGGCTCCAGTGTTTCACTGGCCTGGTGCATAGTGCCCTTTGGATTGGAAGAGTGACATCCAACCCTGAGGGTGGAGAATTCCACCAGACAGCAAACACGTGGAGTCATGAGATAAAGCAGGGTCCCTAATACCGATGGAAGGACAGGAGACAGGGGTCTCAAGTTTGCTTTCCCCTGAGCCATTTGGGGCAGAAATTGTCATGAAATAACCATAAGCAAAGGCAAGGGGTGAGACTAGACCTGAAGTAACCATAAACAAAGGCAAACTCAGTTTAGAGTTATCATCACTATAGTAGGTTTAGAGGAGGCAGTAGACTCAAAATAACCATATGCAAAGGTAAGTTCAGTTTATAATTACCATAACTATAGCAAGCACAATCTAGACCTGAAGTAGCCATAAACAAGGATAAATTAGTCTAAGTACATCATCACAGCAGTAGGTCCTAGGTTAAATCTACCCAGTTATAGCAATTTCAGATATTGTCCTTCCCCTTTTTTATAATGTAAAGGCATCTATATAATGATTTAACTCTTAGTTACAGTTGCTAGTAATTTCCCACTTAAAAACAATTTGGACACTTCAATTTATTAACTAAGCAACTAAAACAATTTTATTAGTAACAACTTTGCTAAATTTTTCTGCTTTTCCAGCAGTTGAACCCATTCCATGCAATTTTTACATCAAATCCATTTGCAAGACAGTATTGACATTTAAAGACTCATTTTTAGGTTACCTTTCACCGTTACCCAAGTTGTAACAAGAGAACCCCAAATGTGATTTATGAGTTCCTAGGCACGAGCAGACTAACAAAGTCAAAGGAAGCACAGATTAGAATGGAAGAGAGAATTTTACACACTTAGGGAAAGACTTGACTTTGGAATCACCTAGATGCAAAGCTCCCAGTGTTTCTCCATGGCAGAAACTTCGTGCAGGATCCGCCAGCTTAGTTCCTCCAGGAAAATCCCTGCCACCTGCTAAGTATGGAGCTAAAGGGGGTCATGAGAGGCCCTGCCCCCAACAAGACACGAATTGGGGCTGTGTCCCATTAGTTACCTCTCACAAGAGGTAAAACCCTGCAAGCCTTTTTCACTGGAAGGATCAGGAGTGTTACAAGGAAATAGGCAGGGAGCTAGGAAAGCCAGCAACCTTTTAATCGTAATTGATGGCACATGAGGAGGTTCATTATTCTATAGGGGAGAAGTTTAGTAAATGGAGTGCATTTCCTCATCCCTTTAAGGAGACATGGCCCCGTGGTCTCTGGCCCTCAGATCTGCCTGTCTTCTTATTTACCTAGAATTCAGGGTCCCCTACAGAGCCCACTTTTGACCACACCGTGACCATGTGGTGTGTCAGGAAAAGATAAGCCTTTTTCTTTCTTTTTTTTTTTTTTTAAGATTTTATTTATTTATTTATCCCCCCCTTGCTGCTTGTGCTTGCTGTGTCCATTTGCTGTGCGTTTTTTCTGTGTTTGCTTGTCTCCCTTTGTTGGGTCGTCTTGCTGCGTCAGCTCACCGCACCGCGCGGGCCGGCTTGCCTTCACCAGGAGGCCTCGGGAATCGAGCCCGGGGCCTCCCATATGGTAAACAGGAGCCCCATCGATCGAGCCACATCTGCTTCCCAAGCCTTTTTCTTTTTAGACCATCAGTAGGCAAGTTGTCCCAATTCCTGAGAAGGCACCCCAGTGACAGTCTGCTGGAATGCTGGGAGAGCTGCCCATTATCCTAGGTGAGGATAAAACATGTTTGTCAGTCTGGATGGCGTCACACCGCTGTACCTGATTGAACAGACTGCTTAGCGATCCAGCATCCTGGAAATTGGGGAGCCCTGCTCATTGTCCCCATCTTCTGGAGATTGGGAGCCTTATGTCTCTGGGCGTCCCCAGAGCTTTAGAGGTCTTGGGGACGTCTGGGTCCAGCTTCAGACTGAACACCCAAGCTGGGCTGACCCTGGGAAAGGGGCTAGTCAGGGACCTTTCTTTTGCCTACTTTGAAGATGGCTATGAGAGAGCTCACCTCATGGCAAATCCCAGGGTTTGAGTTCCACAGTTAAACCAGAAGTTAAAAGTCCATTAGAAAAATTAGGGACTAATTGTCTTGTGACTTGCCAGCAAACAGCCTCAGGGACCACCTAAGAAAGTTTCAGGGCCTTCCCAGGGATGAGAAGGAGCAAAGCCTCAAGGCACTACTGAAGATGGGACTCATGCCTCACTAACAAATGCATTTTCAGTTTCTAAGGTATTCTAAGTATCTCACAGACCCAAAATGAGGCCAGCAATAGTTAGAAGGTAGAAGTCACTTCAAATTAAAAGGAGTTAACTAGTGGTCTAAGGAAACCATACAAAGAGTGATAGCCATTCTGAACTCACAGAGAGGGGGACAGAGCGTTCATGTTCTTTTTCTCTTACACATTAATTTTATAATCAATATGGCAGCCCCATGAAAACTTTGTTGAGATTATGTCAGTTAGTTAATTTGGGGAGAATTGACATTTTGATGATGTTGAAGATTCCAAACTGGAAGCATGGTTATATTTGTCAGAATTTAGTAAGGTTGTAGGTAACAGAAAAACTCAAAACACAGTCGGATAAACAAGATAGAAGATTATAATCTGGGAAACTGTTAAGTTGTTAGACTACTGCAGGTATTGTGTTCCATGGTGATCATGACCCAGGTTCCTTGTTTGCTTTCTTTCTTTTTTTCAAACACACTAGTTATGTTCCCACTGAAGAGTTTTTAGATGTGCTATTCACTGAACCCTCTGTCCCCCAGTCTTTATATAGGTCCTTCGTATTTCAGTTTAAAAATTATTTCCTTGGAGAGGTTTTCCTTGGTCAACCAATGTAAATTAGCTTCCTCAGTCACATCAACTGTTTTGACTCACTTACCATTAATTTTTAATTTTTTGTTTACCTTTCTGTGCATTCTCTGTCTCTTTTTAATTCTCTGTGTTTTCAATAGCTGTTGTTTGCCATTGTGTACCTACCTAGTTTACAAAGTTGCCTGGTTCATAATAGGTATTCTAATATTTGTTAATGAACTTCAAGAAAGATAACAAGAGCCCCAATAATATCAGACAAATATTTTTGACTGTATGATTTTTTTTGTATTGATAATATTTTCATTTGTTTGCTTTCCTGCGTACTTAATACCATATCAGTTGTTAAAATGAAACTTAAAGTAGACCCTTGATGTTGACATTTTTGTTAAATAAGGAGAAGTAATGTGTGGTGTTAGATCTTGTCTTGACTAAATTGGGTGAGGTTTAATAATATAGATTGATATCTGTCTACTTTTTCAAAACCACCTAGTTAAGTTAAAATTTGTTTTTATTCATTTGTGACATTTTCCACTAAGATCTTCATATTTTGTACTCTGCTGGCCAATATACCTGAGATGAATGAAGCTGTATAGTGCTTAAACACCAGAGGGTGCCAGAGCTTCATGTTTCATCCTTTGAATTTCAAAATCAGAAGTGACAAATACAGTACCGCTGTATGTTTGTATAGTTAACCCTACTTAAACTGACTTGGTTATTCGATGATAAGGGATTATTGTCAGATTTTTAAAGATGTGACAATGCTTTATGGTTAAGTTTCTTTATTAACAAAAGTCCTTATATTTTTAGAGATTGATAATAAAATATTTATGTATAAATATATATGTGTGTGTATGTGTGTGTATGTATATACTATTCTGGGAGTGAAGGTTGTTTTTTTTTATTTGTATAGGAGGTACCCGGCATTGAACCCGGGACCTTGTACATGGGAGGCAGGCACTCAACCACTGAGTTACATCCACTCCCCAGTGAAGGTATTTTTTTTTTTTTTTTTTTAAGATTTATTTATTTATTTTACTTTTATCCATTTTTAACCCCCCTTCCCCCTGTTTTTGCTCTTTTTGTGTCCATTTGCTGGGCAATTCTCTGTGTCTGTTTCCTGCCCTCTCTTCTCATCCTTCTCCTCCTGTCTTCACCGCGATTCGATCCTGGGAACCTCCAGTGTGGGAGAGAGGTGTCCTACCACCTGCGCCACCTCAGTTCCTGTTTTTTTGGCACATCTCATCTTGACTCTCTCTTGTGTCACTCTCCTGTTATGTCATCATGTTGCTGAATGGCTTGGCAGGGCCTGGGGGCTCACCTGCTCTCAGGGCCCGATGGCGTGCCCGCGTGTGGGGCCTGGTGACCGACACGCCTTCTACATTTTTCTTAATTTTACCAGGACATCCCGAGGGTCGAGCCCAGGTCCCTCCATATGGGAGATGGACGCTATACCATTTGAGCCACATCTGCCCCCCCCATTGAAGGTATTTTAACAGCTGAGGGTTTTGTGTGATTTTATCATTTGCTTTGTTTTTTTATTTTTCATTTTTTAAATTTATTTTATTTATTTACCCCACCCTCACTTGCTGTTGTTGGAGTTCGCTGTCTGCTCTCTCTATCCATTTGTTATGTGCTCTCTGTGTCTGCTCTTCTTCTCTTTAGGAGGCACTGGGGACTGAACCCGGGACCTCCCATGTGGAAGAGAGGCGCTCATTCACCTGAGCCACCTCAGCTCCCTGGTTTGTTGTGTCTCTCATTGTCTTTCCTCTTTGTGTCTCTTTTGTTTCATCATCTTGTTGCATCAGCTTGCTGTGCCTGTCCACCACGTGAGCTTGCTTCTCCAAGAGGCACCGGGAACTGAACCCGGGACCTTCCATGTGGTAGGCAGAAGCCCAATTGCTTGAGCCACATCCACTTCCCTACCATTTGCTTTAAAAGACACTTTTAGAAAATAGTATAGGACAAAGATACATGCTATTTGATTAGATAGTATTACTCTACCAACTTTAATCCCCATTTTTTCATATTGCAGGAACCAGATTCTCTAGTGTTAAATAGACTAAAGATGCATTTTACTTTCCATATTAGTTAGGGTTCTCCAGAGAAAGAGTACTGACAGTATATAAGTAAGTTAGTAAATATTAAGACATTTATTACAGGAATTGGCTCATACCACTGTGGGGATTATAAAGTCCAAATTCTGTAGTGCAGGCCACAAGTTGGGAACTCTAATGAAGGCTGTGATGAATTCCCCAGGAGAAGATGGCTTGCTGAAGTAGAAATAGAAATTCTTTTTGACTGCTGAAATCATCAGTTCTCCCTTTAAGGCCTTCAACTGATTGGACGAGACTCTTCTCATTGCTGAGACAATCTTCCTTGTTGATTGTAAATGTAGTACAATCAATGGACTTTGATTTAAATCCACAAAATAGCCTCACAGTAACAATCAGAGCAGTGCTTGATTGACAAAATAGCTGGACACCATAACATAGCTAAATTGACACATGATGTTAACTAATATTGTCCACCTCTTGTCAACTTAGCATCAATACACATCTCTGTAAACTGTATTTAATCTCTAAATAAATTCAGTAACAATCACACTTTCATTTAACATAATTCACCTGTCCTGTGTACAACCAGAAACCCACTGGCCCTTTCCCCAGAAGCAGATGTAAGTCCTTGAGTGATATTCACTCTTAAACTTGATATCCTGTACCTTGCATACTATGGCATAAAGTTCATACAACTTATGTTATATGATAAGAGGATAAGATAAAAGAGAAAACAAATATTTTCTTTATGTATATATGCAAACATATTCATAACAAAATAAGGAAGAAATACTCATAGCCATTATAGTTCTTGTTTCTGCAACTGGTCACATGAATATAGTTCATTTTTATAACTACTTTCTTCCACTATCTATTCATATTCCCTTTACCCTCAGCAAGCACCTTAGCTGGTTGTGGTTTTTTGCCTGGTTAGGTAACACAAAACTTCATTCCTGAAGGGTCTGGACCATTAGTAGTCCTTCCTAGATTGGGTTGTGGCAGTTTTCTATTGACTTTATCCACAGGGTGTGGTTGTACTAAGAGACTCCTGAAGGCATCTCCTGTATTCAAGGCAAATTGAACTTTACCTGCATAGTGTAGTTGCAGTCCTGTTTCCCCTTAATAATCAGGATCAATCACCCCAGCCAGTACAGTAACTCCTTTCTTTGCCTGTTGATTCAGAGGTATTAAGAGTCCAAAGAGGCTGGGTGGCAGTCTTAACTTCTAGTTCACTGGAATCATTTTTGTGTTTCCTAATAGAAGCATTCCTCCTTTTGGAAATAAGAACTCTGGACCAGCACAGCTTAAGGTTGCAGGGACAGGAAGCAAAAAAATTTTCTAATGGATCACCAGGAGTAATAAAGAGTGGTGCCATTCCCAGTTCCATCTCTTGATTCCTGGACCCATGAATCCCGGCTATGGGAGAAACAGCATCGTAGAGTGGATGCTGACTTAGAGCATATACTGCCTCCAGCCTTGCAAGGTATTGCTACCCACTTGGTGCCATGACTGGATCTTCAAAAGTCCATTCCATCCGGTCTCAGATCCCCCTCCAGCCGAGGTGGTCTGGATCCCATGTCCTTCTCTTGTGGCTCATCGCCCACACAGAGTTTGGGGCATACCTGCACAAGAGGGGGCATGATCTGAGCCTGAGTGTCCTGCACTCCAGCCTGTATATGCAGTGGCTCCTGAGTGGGGCGAACCTCCCCCATCTTCGTCCTTGTCTCTCACCCTGGTGTTGGCCATTGGTGCAGGATGAACTGTCGCTTGGAGGTGCTGGAGATGTTGGTGGAGGGGCAGCAGGTGGAGGAGGCCATGCTGGCTGTGCTGCACATGGTGCTCCTGCACTGCAGCACAGGCAAGTTCCACTACAAGAAGGAGGACACCTACTCCATTGGCACCATGGGCATGCAGGATGTGGACTGTGACTTAATTGACTTCACCTATGTGTGTGTCTCCTCTGAGGAGCTCGACCGTGCCCTCTGCAAGGTTGTCGGGGAATTCAAAGATGCCTCATGCAACTCTGGTGGCAATAGACTGGGGCAGATGTCCTTGGAGTTATACCAGAAGAAGAAGTCTTTCTGGCCTTTCTCGGACGAGTGCATCCTGTGGGAAATGTGGACAGTCAAACTGCATGTGGCCACGTCAAGGTAGCCCAGGCCACAGAGCAGGAGTGGCAGATCTGCTGGGAGAAGGTAGGTGAGAAGCTCTGGGAGAAGATCATCAACATCGTGGAGGTGATGCCCAAGTTGCCCACATAGTTGGAGGTAGACAACATGTTTGACACAGGCTTGCAGGACTTGCAGCCCTACCTCTGCAAGATCTCCTTCCAAATCACCGATGCCCTGGGTACCTTGGTCACCACCACCATGCACAGGCTTATCAAAGATAGGCTTGCCTTGCTGGGGCCTGGGAACCCCTGGATGGCACCCAGACCTCGGCTTCTGGGGATTGTACTTTCAAGGCTCTTTGGGACCTGGAAACCTGCTCTGGGTGAGATTCGGAAGGAGCAGCTTCTGCTTCCTTTTCTGGTGGTTGCCAGCCTCTGGTCATCCTCTTAACCTTTGCTGATGGTCAAGTCTGGCCTTACACTGTCTCTCCACACCCCTGCTGGGGATCCCCTTTCCCTCTCCACTGTACAGAAGAGTCACCACTAAGGTTGGTGAATAAAGTTAATAATGTGGGGTGGGGTAGGGAAAGGCCATTCCACTGTTCTGTCAATCCAGTTGCTTCAGGATGATGGGGGACATGGTAAGACCAGTGATTTCCATGATCATGTGCCTATTTCATGGGAACAGCTGTCCCCATGCTGTTTACTGTGGCACCTTTTTCTCTTCCCTTGGTAGGATCCTATTCTACTGCTGCCATCTGTAACCATGGCACCTGGCAGCTGTACTAGAGGGGGCTGTGTTCCACTTGGGACCAGATAGGAGGAAAGGCAGGCAAGAACAAATCTTATTGGGTAGTTCCTTGTTTATCTGCAGAGAACGACTACAAGAAGATTCTAAAAACATGGGACTGTCTCCTCTTTGACTGAATTCTATTCAATTCCAGTACTGTGCTAGGTACTGGTAGTAAGTAGGCTTGGCACTGTTCTCTCCAGACTGTGTTTCTCAGCAGGAGTTACGTAGGAACATTCCTATATCAAGATGCAGCTTACAAGAGCCTCTGTACCTGACATACATCTGAGATAGTACACAGTGTCACATGTGTATATGTAAAGGTCATGTGTTGTGTACCTTTAATAATTCCAATTTTATTTTCAAAGGAGTACTTACAGGTGTTTGGGTTTTTTTAATTTGAATATCACTAATCATGTTGATTTGGTAGTTCAATATTCCAAAGGTGGAGAGGATTATAATATGGTTTAAAGTAAGTCTTCTTCCTATTCCTGCTTCTCTATGTCCTTCTCCAGAGGGGAATTTTTCATGGATTTTTCCGGACATAAGTTATGCCTATATAGGCATACATATATTCAAGGTACAGTCTATTCTGCAGATTTTTTCCCCCCACTTTACAGTATACCTTGTTCTGTATCAGTCCAAAGAGCATTGCTTCATTCTTTTAAGTGACTGGGAGGGACCTTAGAAAGTCTTATTCATTTTTCAGAGGAGGCAACTGAGTACCAAATATAGGAACCAGTTAGGGTTCTGTTTGGAGTGAACTGACTTTTCATTAATGTGTACTTAGCTTTTTAAAAATATGTTTTTCACTCAAGTTTTGATCGGTTTTTAGGTGTATGGTTTCTATCAGTCTTATAAATCTGGACGTATTACTTGTTTTCATAGGTAGCAAATTGATTATTAGAATTATTCTCAGCATCCACCTCTGTTACATTTGATTAAGTAGAGTCAGACCATTTTCATGTTGTTTCCTGGCATGCTGTATGTTTCATTTGGTGGTTTGAAATACTAACTTTTAACCTTTTTCTTTTGCCCATTGCAGAGAAATGGCTTTTAATACTGAGATTTTGATATATTGTTCCAGTTGGCAGACCATTCTTTTTTCTCTTCACTCTCAATTGCTGTGTCTAGCACTTTACTTTCTTTCATTGGAAATATTTCCACTCCCCTCTGAGTCCTCAACAATCAGTCCCTGTTCATAGAGGAGGAGATTCAGAGGGTTGTATATCTTTAGCCCCTTGCATGCTCCAAGACAAACAATGGCACAGCCTCACCTGGCCTGGAAGGGTTCTTGGGACACAGAAGACCAAATTTGTGAGTCAAAAGCTGAGTCAGCCTTAGGCTGTGTCCCTCTGTTTCCCCTTTTCTGTGGAGTCCTCAACAATTAGTCCAGGCTAGAAGAGAGGGAGATGGAGAGGGTCGGATTTCTCCCGTCCTTCCCGACTGCCAGGGCAAACCACTGTGTGGTCTCACCTGGCCTGGAAGGGCTCATGGGACCGAGCAGACCAAATCTGTGGGTCAGAAGCTGAGTCTGCCTTAGGCTGTGTCCCTTTCTCTCCCCTTTCCTGGGGTGGTAGATCCCTGGAGCCCCCTTTGTCTGTAGTCACAGGCCCAGAGGCCTGAGAATTCTAAAGTGTCTGTAGGGTGAGGGAGGGTGCCAGCAGCAGCAGCCACTGTTCAACTCATGGTTCTGTTGTCCCAATTTCCCTCCTTTGTCCCTCTCTCCTATGGGTGGTTCCCAGCCTTCACTTGCTGTCCTAAACTCTAGAAGATCTTTTTAGGGGCTGTTTCAGACTATCCTCTAGCTGTTTTTCTCACTCTCTTTCATTGGACTTCCATGTCTTACATATCTTTGAGTAGGGGCTCTTTTCCACCTCAACCCTAACATACTGCTTTTTAAAGTTGGAACAACAGATGCCGTCGTTTCTTGAGCACTTGATAATCATAAGCTATTGGCATGAGAGCCTCTGATATAGTATTTGGCCCATGCAATAAAGAGAAATAATCGTTTGTGTAAATTATGTTATGCATTGGTATGTGAGTTATGACCAGTAATATGTTATTGCATATGGTGATAAGGATGATGTGAGGAAATGTCAGTACTTCTATCCTCTCTCCTCTTTAGCCCCAAACATATGCTCTACTCTAGTGCTGTAGTCATCTAGCAGTTCTGTTAGATCAGGGGTTCTTAACTTTTTTTGTTCCATGGAACCCTTTGCCAGTCAGGTGAAAACCACAGACCCCTTCTCAGAATGTAGCAGCAGATAGTTTTATGACCTCAACTAGCATTGGGTCTAACAACTATCTTAATTTGTATGGATGAGCGTAAGCCATTTTTCGAGGTATGCAACAACTGTAATGTGATATGAAATGGATACTACTGTAATTTATTGCATACATTCATAAATGAAGGAAATGCTAGATTTCAGTTAGAGGTCAGAGAAAATAAAGATAGTAAGTTGATTGTGTTAGATAAAAACAACTTTAATATTTCTGGTGCAAAGCAAGGAGCCCAAACATATTTTATATGTGTGTATACTTTTATATTTTATATATAGATCCTTTACAGCCATTTGCTGGAGAATGTGGCCTAATGAATTCCATTCATACAGATGGATAACACCAACAGTCTGAAGCAGAAAAATAAAATGAGTTTTAACCATTTGATTTCAGAATAACTAGTCAATAAAGCTTCTTCTCAAGGACTTTTATGTAGGTGTGGATCTTTCAGTTCCTGGGAATTTCTGCTGTCCTTCAGTGGAACAGTGGAGTGCACTGGGGAATTCTGAGGGACTTTGTGTGTGTGTGTGGTTTTTTTTTTTCTTTTCTTTTTTTTTCTTTTTTTAATTTATTTTTATTGTGGGTAAAAATCAAAATTCTCACAATACATACAAACATTTGCAATTATAACAATGTGTGTGTGTGTTTTTTGAGGGACTTTTAACTTTCTTTTTGGATGAAAAAAAAAGTTTTCACTGCAGGGGATTTGTGGATGAGCCTGTGTAACTTCTAAATTCCTCTTGGTGAATTTCATTCACTTAACATAGAGGGATGGATGGGCACTAGAAGACAAAGATGCTTCCGATTGGAGACACCAATTAGTTTTAAAACTTATCAGGAGAAAGATAGCCATTCTTCAGTTTTCCTCTTGTTTAGATGATTGAGTAAAATGATGTCCTTGTCGTTAAAAGCAGAGGTTCTGCGACACTTTTGCTTTCTTAAATCACTCATTCTCTCTTTCTCCCTCTCTTCCCCCACTCCCCACCCCCTCCATGCACACACACACGTAAAACCCTATAACTCTTTTTTTCTATTAGAGATGAAGATGACATCAATGATGTGACTTCCATGGCAGGGGTCAATCTCCATGAAGAAAATGCCTGCATCTTAGCAACAAACTCTGAATTGGTTGGCACACTCGTTCATTCATGTAGAGATGAACCATTTCTTTTCATTGGAGCTCTACAAAAGAGAATTTTAGACATTGGTAAGTGCAAAGTTATGATTACTGACATAAGACTATCTGCTCTAGGGAATATGTTATCAAAAGGGATGTGGTGGGAGGTGTGGGAGGTGGGCAAGATGGGAATCCCAGTGGGTTCCGTGTAGTGTTTTGGGTAATCTAAGCACCTCTTAAAATATATGCATATATATATATATAAATAACATTTTTGTAAGCAAATACACATATATGCATATATATTTATATATCATTTTACAAATGTTTGTATGTATTGTGAGAATTTTGATTTTTACCCATAATAAAAAAAAAAAAATGTATCCACCAAAGTTAAAAAAAAAAAAAAAAAAAAAAGAGACTGCCCAGGGAAACGGATGTGGCTCAAGAGGTTCGGCGTCCGTCTACCATATGGAGAGACTGGGGTTCGATCCCTGGTACCTCCTGGTAAAAAAAAAAAAAAAAAAAAAAAAAAGAGACTGCCTACATTGGTTATCCTCTAATTTTAAGACTTAAATAAGGCTATAGAGATAATCAGGATTCCATGGATGTTATACAAAGAGGTATTTTATTTTAAACAGTTTTAACATAAATTGTATAACATAGGGTTTCTGGTTTAGAAAGTTAATAAAAGTTAATTATTTATATGTGTGTTTATGAAATATAGAAACAGCCAATGAAACTAAGGTTCTTTTTTCTTTTTAAACAAATCACTTTTATTGATACATATTAATAAAGCATATAATTCATCCAAATTGTACAGTCAATGGTATTTGGTATTCTTTATCTCATCCCTGAAATTTAAACCCATACTTGCCTTAAAAGAACTAAGTTAGAATATTAGGGTATTCTTTAGGTCCAGGAGTAGTTGTTGGGTGGTTGCAGTGTGTGGAAGAAAATGGAAGAGCGCATAGCAATATTATTCTGGAACTAAACAGCTTTTTTGTGGTTGTTGCTCAATTCAAAATTTGCAATAACGTGAAAGACTATAGTCTCCTCAAATTAATTGAAAAAAAGAGACATATTGGAGAGATATTTTTGCTTGTGCATTATTCCTTTTTTGTGTGTCTTGACCCTGGTATTTATCGAGACCAGCTTTTCTTCTTTACCCATGTAAAATTTGGGGGGAGGGGAGGGGGGGTACCGCTTAGTAAGTTTTAAGTATACTTGAGTAAGAACCTTTAAATTTTATTTTGAATGCTAATTTAAAAAATGCCAAATTTTCTGGTTTTTGATACACCCATCATATATTTTAGGCCTATGACGTGTATTACTATTGGATATTTCCCGTCTACTTAAATGAAGTCAGTATGCATGTGAGCTCCTATTATATGCTATGCAAACTACAACTTTTTTATAAAAGCAGTTTTATTGAGATATATTCACATACAACACAATCCATCCAAAGTGTACAAAGTGTATAGTCACAGTGTTGTGCATTCACTGTGACAAAAACTTTAGAACAATTTCATTACTTCAAAAAGAAAAACTCCACACCCCTTAGCAGTCATCTCTCAATCTCTCTATCCTTTCCCTGCCCTATATAACCACTAATCTAATTCCATCTTTATAAACTGATTTATGTTTACATTTTATATAAATGGAATCATACAATTTGTAGTACTTTGTGTCTGGCTTCTTTTACTTAGCATAATGGTGGGTTTTTTTTTTTAATTAATTAATTTATTTATTTATTTATTTAAATTTTGCTTTATTATTTGTTTTTTTTTCTTCTTTTTTGGTTTTTGTTTTTTTTTAACACCACTTTTTTCCATCTCTAATTAGAGGTCTTTTAAATCTGATATTGGTACATATTATTTTTCATTACAAAATAACTAGCATTTATAAATAGTCCAAAAGGATAGTAATTCAGAAAAGCTGATTTTAAAATATTTGTTTTCCTTTCGTTTGTGTTTTGTTTGGCCTCCTTCCCTCCCTCCCAACCTTGCTCCCTCACTTCTTCCTTTGGATATGTATTTTGTACTGTGCAGGAGTCAGTTCCTTAATTTTGGAGCAAGCCTAAGTATTGTTCCTTCTTACTATGGCTTGGGAAATTTAATGGTCTTTTAACTTCATATATACATGTAATTATCTAGAGCTTTGGTAGAGTAGAAGTAGATACTTAGTTTTATTAATTCTCGCCCCCACACCTCTTCCAAATTTTATTTCTAGCTTGATTTAAATCTTGCTTACATGATAGGAAAGCATTAAAAGAGCATTTTTGATCATTTAGACAGGGATCAACAAACTTTTTCTGCAAAGGGCCAGGTAATTTTTGCCACTTTGCAAGCTATATATCTGTCCCAACTAAACTCTGTTGTTAGAGTGTAAACACAGCCATAGGCAGTATGTAAACAAATGAGGAAAACTGTTGGCCATAGTTTGCTGACCTTTGATTTTGGACAATTTTGAGGGCAACTATGTATATTTTTATTTCATAGTGATGAAGCACAAACTTGTTATTTAATGTGATGGAAGGCTGCAATAATTGTTACTTCTGAATTCTCTAAGTTTTTTTTTTTTATTTTTTATTTTTATTTTTATTTTTATTTTTTTAAAGATTTTATTTATTTATTCATTTATCCCTCCCTTGCTGCTTGTGCTCGCCGGGTCAGCCAACCACGCCGCGCGGGCGGGCCTGCCCTCACCAGGAGGCCCCGGGAACCGAACCTGGGGCCTCTCATATGGTAAACGGGAGCCCCACTGATCGAGCCACAGCCGCTTCCCAGTTTTTTTTTTTTTTAAACCATAGAATGAATGTAGTGAGTGGAGTTATGTATTTGTAGGAATAATTTCAATTTATAGTAAAATTCCATTTTTATAGAATAGGTCAGGACCAAGGCCATTCCTTAGTAATTTACTGAAAGAATTTTTGTGGAAAAAATATTTTTCTTCTTGAATAATGTTAGGAGTTTAAACGTGCCAGTGTTACTCCTTTTTTTTTTTTTTTTTTCTTTTTTCTTTTTTTTCTAATTACCTAAGTTGTACAGGCATTCAGTAAAATCACATAAACTGGCAAGCACCAACTAGATCTCCTTAATCAGTTATGTTGACTTTGTTAAAGAACATTTTATTTAAAAGTGGATTTTTTTTTTTTTATAGTATTTAACTTTGTAACTTTAAATAGTGTTTTATTACCCATTTAGTGGAGAAATTAGACCATTTGATTATTCACTAAGCCCTGAAGTTGTTTGTGGATCGCAGCACTTGTTTATTTCTAATATTTTAGAAATACAGATTTTTTCCATAGGATGAATAACCTGTTTAATAAACACATATGATATTATTTTCAAAGTTTTACCCTCCAAAAACTTAATATTTTTAAATGCCCATGTTCTTTTGCTTAAGCTTAAAATAGTTTATCATCCTCTACTTTCCCTGTGTTAAATTTTAATTTCAGTCATTGGATTTTTTTGACGTTTTCTTGTCGCTTCTTTAGAAGGCCCTCACTAATTTGTTTATTCTGAGGGTTTAGTAAAGTAGACTTGACTTTGTGATGCTTTTTCCCTGCTTAAACCCGAAGTTGGAGATGAATTCAGTGTTGCTCCAAAGTAATGAACTATATTTTGAAGTCTTGTCTTAGGAGAAGCTGGATAATTTACATCATTTTTTCCCCTATCTGGTTTACCAAAGACTGTATTTTGATATAAGTTTAAAATTTATTTTGTAATAATGGCATATCGGACAATTAAGAATTGTTGACTTTTAATTAAATTATAATATTTTTGCTGTACTCTTTTACCCTTTTATGAGAATACAAAAATATGTTTAAGATAAATCAGATTGGAAAATGAAGCGATAACATTTTTAAAACTTATGTGTATGTGTCCATATATTAAAAGCGTTTTGACTAATTACCTATATCTTTAGATTTAAGTCTCTGTTGCTACAAGTAGTTTCACTTTGCCCCAGAAATACTATTTTAGTACTTGTAAGGTTGATTTATAAATGAGTTTCTGCCTTTGGGTATGTGCTCCAAATTGTTTTCCTGAAACTTTCTTCCTGGTTAGCATAAGGAAGAAAAGAAGTTTGGTTTACTTATGGAAAGGAGATGCAATGAAAGAGAAATTGCTCAAATGGGTAGATGAAATGGTGAGGTTGTGAACCCATTTCAATTTTTTTATTCCTAGTTCATTTTATCAGAATATGACTTAGTGCAAAATAAACATGATTGGAAATGGAATATAGGAATATCTTGGAAACACAGCATTAACAGAGACTCACAATCTGAATTCATTGAAATAAATGTCATAAGTTGTTAACAGTGTCAAACACAGAGAAATGTAATTTTCTATTTTTTAATTACAAAAATTAACAGAATACAGGCACTAATTTCTACAGTTACCGTTTTCCTCCCTGAACACTAGACTTGATTTGTGTTCTTATTAACTTTGTCCTATAAATGACCTTGCAAGGAGAATGATTCTAAAGGCTAAGTGAAACAATGTCTATATTTTCTGAGGCTTCAGGCTAGGTTTTATTAATTCAGTGTCTAAGATCTTTGAAGTTTTGACTTTACCAGGAAAATCATAATCTCCAAACCCTTATTCATAATGGGTATGACTTCCAGGGGGAACAGAATACCTGCTGTGCTAATTATTTCAATTATCAGCCACTACTAAAACACGTAATGGATTTTCTCTGCTTCCGCAGGTAAAAAGCATGACATTACGGAACTTAACTCTGATGCTGTGAACTTGATCTCCCATGCAACACAGGAGCGATTACGAGGCCTTCTTGAAAAGCTGACTACAATTGCTCAACATCGAATGACAACTTACAAGGTAAAGGAAACCATTTAAAAAGTACAAACTCCTGTCTCTCTTCTTTTGGTGTTAAAGGTATTTTTTTGGGGCATGGATTTATATTCTAAATATATTTTTAAAGGAAATGATTGAGATTATATTTCTATAGAAAATCAGAGTCTTGTCCCTAATTTCCCATAATTAGATTTGCTCACATGACAGAAGTAAAACAGATTTTAATATGGTATCCAAATCTTTGTTGTCGGTGTAGGTTGAAATACGCATTTGTTCTAGCTCAGGATTCTCCTCCTTAAGCTTTTGGTTGGGAAAGAGAATATGTGGGAATGGAATGTTGGTTACTTGTGTTCTCTTCAGTGGTCTGTGCTTTAGCATTCCTGTTCCTATTAATAAATTAAATTATTGCTTTGAGTGTTAATACTGGTACCACTCATTATTGTAATAGGCTGCTTTTATGAAAAACAAAGTGCAAGAATAGCCTGACTTGTCCCTAGTGAAGTGAACCTAATGACTTAACATTATCAAGATGAAGGCACTTAATGTATAAGGCACTTAATGTATCTGAATTATAGTTTTTGAAAAAGGCAAATTGATTGGGTGATGAGAGACCAAAGATGATAACCTTTTTCTCCTATTTTGAGAAATGTTAGCAGCTAGGTGTTGAGCTAGAGGGTATGTGGGTAACCTTATTAGGTTTTGAGTTTGTACAAATGGCTCTTTTCATAGTGTCTTAGTTATAGGTTAAAAGAAATCCAGGGTAATATCAGCTGCCACACTATTGGTAAGTTCCCTGGAGGAATCGTTTTATTTTCTCTCTTCTCTGCTTCATTTAGAATGTTGGAGGAACAATAATGAATTGCTAAGGTCCTCACTTATATAAATCTCTGTGGAATTTGCTGAACTGACATAAAAATATTCAATCAACAGAGAAAAACTATGGGGAAAAATCAGTATTTATTTTTGTTTGTTTCTATGAATTTTTCCATTTCACTTAGATAATTTTTTGACCAACAATTGTTCATATTTCGCTCTTATAATCCTTTTTATTTCTGTAAGGTTGGTAGTAATGTCCCTTCTTTCATTTCTGATTTTACTATTTTGAGTCTTTTCTCTTTTTTTATTTAAAAGCCTAGCTAAAAGTTTGGCAATTTTGTTGATCTTTTCATAGAACAACTTTTGCTTCTTTTGATTTTCTCTATTGTTTTTCTGTTCTCTATTTTGTTTATCTCTGTTCTAATCATTATTATTTCCTTCCTTCTCCTGGATTTGGGTTTCATTAGCTCTTCTTTTTCTAGTTCCTTAAGGTATAAAGTTATGTTACTGACTTGAATTCATTCTTCTTTTTTAATGTAGGTGTTTACAGCTATAAATTTCCTTCTGAGCACTGCATTCACTGTATCTCTAAGTATTTTCTAATTTCCCTTGACCCATTGGTTAAGCATGTGTTATTTAATTTCCACAAATTTGTGAGTTTTTCAGTTTTCATTTCCTTGTTGATTTGTAGCTTCATTGCATTGTGACCTGAGAAGATACTCTGAATGATTTCAGTCTTTTTAAATCTATTGAGAACTTGTTTTATAGCTTTACATATGGTCTATCCTGGAGAATATTTCATGTACACTTGATAAGAAAGAGTATTCTGCTATTTTTTTGAGTGGAACCTTCATATATGTCTTATTAGGTCTACTTGGTTTATATTGTTCAAGTCCTCTATTTCCTTATTGATCTTCTGTCTAGATGTTCTACCTATTATTGAAAGTGGGGAGTTGACATCTCCAACTATTATTGTAAAGCTGTTTATTTCTCCCATCAATTCTGTCAATGTTTGCTTTATATATTGTGGGACTCTTGTTTAGTGCATATATGTTTATAATTGTTATTTTGCCTTTGGTGAATTGACCCCTTTATCAATAGGTTATGTCTTTGTTTGTCTCTTGTAACAGTTTTTGACTTAAAGTTTATCTGATATTAATTAGCCACTCCAGCTTTCTTTTGTTTACTTTCCATGGAATATCTTTTTCCATCCTTTCACTTTCAATTTATTTGTGTCTTTGGATCTAAAGTATCTCTCTTTCTGATAACATATAGTTGTATCACTTATATATTTGTTATAGTACATGATGAGTCCACTTCTCTCTTGCTTCTTTCAAGATTGTTTGTCTTTGACATTCAACAGTTTGGTTTTAATTCGTGTCAGTCTGGATCTCTTTGAGTATATCCTACTTGGGGTTTGTGGAGCTTCTTGAGTGTTAGAATCATATCTTTAATCAAATTTGGGATGTTTTTGTATGCTGGTGTGATTGATGGTGTACCACAGATCTCTTAGGCTCTGTTCACCTTTTTTTTTTTTTTAAGATTTATTTTATTTATTCCCTCCACCCCCACCCCCCATTGTTTGCACTCACCATCTGTTCTCCTTATTTTTAGGAGGCATCGGGAACTGAACCCGGGATCTCCCATGTGGGAGGGAGGCACCCAGTCACTTGACCCACCTCCACTCCCTGCTGGTTATGTCTCTCATTGTATTTCCTCGCTGTGTCTCTTCATTGCATCATCTTGTTGCATCAGTCCATCGCATCAGCTCGCTGTCTTGCTCTTCTTTTTTAGGAGGCACTGGGAACCGAATCCGGGACCTCCCATGTGGTGGTTGGGTACCCAACTTCTTGAGCCATATCTGCTCTCCTGTTCACTTTTCTTCATTCTATTTTCTTTCTGTTACTCAGATTGGATAATTTCCGTTGTCCTATCTTCAGGATGACTGGTTCTTTCTTCTGTTGTCCTATCTTCAAGATGACTGATTCTGTCTGCTCAAATCTGTTTTTGAATTCCTCTAGTGAATTTTTCCTTTCAGTTATTCTAATTTTCCACCTTGGGGTTTCTATTTGGTTTCTTTTTATAATTTCTATCACTTCATTGATGTTCTTGTTTGTTCCTACATCATTTTCCTGGTTTACTTTAGTTCTCTGTCCATGGTTGCACATTTATGATTTAAAGTCTTTGTCTAATAAGTCCATGTCTGGGCATCCTCGGGGATGGTTTCTATCAATTAATTTTTTTCCTGTGAATGGGCCATCCATCCATTCCTGTTTCTTTGTATGCCTTGTAATTTTGTTGTTGTTGTTGCTGGAAATTGGGCATTTGGAATATTATAATTTGCTCACTTTGGAAATCTGAATTCCCCCTTTCCACAGAGTTTGCTGTTATTGATTTTTGAGGTCTGTGGTTGTCTGTTTATTTAGTGACTTTTCCAATCTTTTTTTTTTTTTCCTCAAAGACTATATTCTTTGTTGTGTGTGGTTATTAAAGTCTCTGTTCTATTTCTTAGGAATCAGTCTGTGTGTGACCCGGCAGAGATTTTTTTAATAGAGTTTCCATGTTTAAGTTGCCTTTTCCTCGATTCAGCATTCACTTGGTTGCTGCAAACCTTTGACTGTTTCCGGAGCCAAACTTGATTCTGACAGTTTCTGCTAAGCCTTTTTATTTTTTAACTTTATTTTTAAATAAGTTTTAGATTACAAAAAGTTACATTGAAAATATAGGAGAGTTCCACGTATCCCACCATCTCCCCCTCTCACATTTTCCCCTATTAATAACATCTTCATGAGTGTTGTACATTTGTTACAATTGATAAACAAATATTGAAGCATTGCTACTAACCATAGTCTGTAGTTTACATTATGGTTTATACTTTGTACTGTACAATTTTATAGGTTTTGACAAAATGTATAATGGCCCTTATCTGTCATTGCAAAATCATGCAGAACAATTCCAATACCTTTGAAATGCCCCATGCTCTACCTCTTCTTCCCTCTCCCTTCCCTCAGAACCTCTGGTAACCATTGTTTATATCAATGTTACAAGTTCTTCTGTTGCTACAATAATATTAAGTCTACTTTAGTCCATGGTTGCATTCTCCTCTTATGTTTGTTCCTTCCTCAATCTTGAGGATTTTGGGATGGTGATGCTTTCTCTGCTTCAGATGGAGAGGAGGCTTAGATATTATGGGGCAGATGGAAGGAACTGGTTTTGCTTGCAGTTGTAGATTCTTTTTGCTTTTTGGGATGGAGGTTGTCCATCATCATCATTTAGTTAGTTTTCCTGGGTGAATCCAATGAACTGGAGAGTAGGTGTTGGCTACAACTCTGCTGAGATTCAGGGCTCAACTGGCATATGAACAGACCGAAGAGTTAAGTCTTTGGAACATGTATTTAATGGGTACAATGCTAATTATAGGTTCAAATAAAAGGGGTAGAATCATGTGTAGGAAAATTAAAATGAGCCCAACTCTCTTGCATTAGGGAAGTAGGTTATCATATATTCCAAGGCAAGGCCTGCCAATGGGGTGCTGATTTTATGGGTTGTTGTGCCTTGCCTATAGCATTCAGATGTCTCTAGAGCCCTTGTGAGCACCCCTGTTTGAGGCTTTGTTTACTGTGGCAGTTAATGAGATCCGCCTGAGACGTGTATAAGCGTAACCTCTGGAATGATTTCCTGACTCACTTTGAAATCTCTTAGTCGTAAAAACTCTTATATATTTAATTTTTCTCCCCTTTGGTCAAGGTTTTTTTCCAAATGCATTGCTGGTTGACACTTGGTAATAATCCCTCGGTGCCAGGGAGGCTCACCCTGGGAGTCATGTCCCATGCCGGGGGGAAGTTAGTGAGTTTACTTGCTGAATTTGGCTTAAAGAGAGGCTACATTTGAGTAACAAGGAGGTTTTCAGGAGGTAACTCTTAGGCAATAGATATTACTAGGTAAGTATCAAATTTTTCAAGAATAAGGTTCAAAAGAACAAGCATTAATATTGAGGGTTTGGCTCTGCTTAAATTTTAATTGTTGCTGTGGAGTGACAGGCTCTTAGAGCTGCCTCATACACCATTTTTGCTGACATGCTATATCAGTATTTATTCAGCCATAGAGGACTATTTTCCCACAATATACTTTTATTCTTATTAGTTTTATTTATTTGTTTATTTATTTATTTAAATTGACTTTATTTTTTCTTTTTGGTGTACAGTTCTATGAGTCATTCCCCCCCCCCCCGCAGCTGCTTGCTGTCTGTGTCCATTTGCTGGGGGATCTTCTGTGTCTGTTGCTTGAATTCTCTTCTCATTTTTCTCCTCAAGGCTTCACCAGGATTCAATCCTAGGGACCTCCGATGTGGGAGAGAGGCACCCTGTCACTTGCGCCACCTCGGCTCCTGGTTTTTGGCGCGTCTTGCCTTGACTCTCACCTGCGTCTCTCTTTTGTTGGGTCATCATTTTGCTGCTTGGCTGGCCACATGACCACATGGGCCTGGCTCACCTGCTTGCCTTTTTTTTAAACAGGAGGTTCTGGGGATCTAACCCAGGTGCTCCCATATGGTAGACAGATTCCCTTCTAAAGTAAAGGATAAGCTGTTGCACCTGGCCCCTCCTAGAGGCACAACACTTAGCTGGCTTCTTTGGATTTTGGAGATAACACATTCCTCATTTGGGTGTGCTATTCCGGCCCATTTACCAAGTGACCAGAAAAGCTGCTAGTTTTGATTGGGGACCGGAACAAGAGGTGGTCCTGCGACAGGTCCAGGCTGCTGTGCAATCTGCACTACCACTTGGACCATATGATCCAGCAGATCCAATGGTGCTGGAAGTTTCAGTGGCAAATAGAGATGCTCTCTGGAGCCTTTGGCAGGCCCCTATAGGGGAATCACAATATAGACCCTTAGGATTTTGGAGTCAAGCCTTGCCATCCTCTGCAGATAACTACTCCCCTTTTGAGAAGTAGCTTTTGGCTTGCTACTGGGCCTTAGTAGAGACTGAATGCTTAACCATGGGCCATCAAGTTACCATGAGACCTGAGTTGCCTGTTATGAGGTGGGTATTGTCTGACCTACCAAACCATGAAGTTGGGCATGCATAGCAGCACTCCATAATAAAGTGGAAGTGGTATATACAAGATAGGGCTCGAGCAGGTCCTGAAGGCACAAGTAAGTTACATGAGGAAGTTGCCCAAATGCCGATGGTCACCACCCCTGCCATGTTACCTTCTCTTTCCCAGCCCACAGCTTTGGCCTCTTGGGGAGTCCCTTACAATCAGTTAACTGAGGATGAGAAAACTCGGGCCTGGTTTACAGATAGTTCTGCACGATATGCAGGTACCACCTGAAAGTGGACAGCTGCGGCACTGCAGCCCTTTTCTGGGACATCCTTGAAGGACAGCAGTGAGGGCAAATCCTCCCAGTGGGCAGAACTTCGAGCAATGCACCTAGTTGTTCATTTTGCATGGAAGAAGAAATGGCCAGAGGTGCGTATGTACACTGATTCATGGGCTGTTGCCAGTGATTTGGCTGGATGGTCAGGGACTAGGAAGGAAAATGATTGGAAAATTGGTGATAAGGAGGTCTGGGGAAGAGCTATGTGGATAGACTTTTCTGAGTGGGCAAAAAACATGAACATATTTGTGTCCCATGTGAATGCTCACCAGAGGGTGACTTCAGCAGAGGAAGAGTTTAATAATCAAGTGGATAAGATGACCTGCTCTGTGGCTAATGCTCAGACTCTTTCCCCAGCCTCTCCTATCATGGCCCAATGGGCTCATGAACAAAGTGGCCATGGAGGTAGGGATGGAGCTAAGCAACATGGACTTCCCCTCACCAAGGCTGACTTGGCTATAGCTACTGCTGAATGCCCAGTCTGCCAGCAGCAGAGACCCACACCCAGCCCCCGATATGGCACCATTCCTCGAGGTGACAAGCCTGCTACCTGGTGGCAGGTTGACTACATTGGGCCACTTCCACCATGGAAGGGGCAGCAATTTGTTTTAACTGGAATAGACACATACTCTGGCTATGGGTTTGCATTTCCGGCACGCAATGCTTCTTCCAAAACTACCATTCGTGGACTTACCGAATATCTATCTACCACCATGGGGTTCCACACAGCATTGCTTCTGATCAAGAAACCCATTTCACAGCAAATGATGTACAGGAATGGGCACATGCCCATGGAATTCACTAGTCTTACCATGTTCCCCATCACCCTGAAGCAGCTGGATTAATAGAACGATGGAATGGCCTTTTGAAGTTATGGCACCAACTAGGTGGCAATACCTTGCAAGGCTGGGGCAGTGTTCTCCAGGAGACTGTGTATGCTCTGAATCAGCGTCCTCTCTATGGTGCTGTTTCTCCCATAACCAGGATTCATGGGTCCAGGAATCAAGGGGTAAGTTCTGCTGGTCTATAGGTTTTAGTCCCAAAAGGAGGTGTGCTGCCACCAGGGAACACAACGATGATTCCATTGAACTGGAAGTTAAGACTGCCATCTGGATACTTTGGGCTTCTCTTACCTGTGAGTCAACAGGCAAAGAAGGGAATTATTGTACTGGCTGGGGTGATTGATCCTGACTCTCAAGGGGAAATAGGACTACATCTACATAATGGGGGTAAAGAAGAGTTTGCCTGGAATGCAGGAGATCCTCTGGGCGTCTCCTAGAACTGCCATGCTCTGTGATAAAGTCAATGGGAAATTGTAACAAGCCAATTCAAGCAGGACTAACAATGACCCAGAATCTTCGGGAATGAAAGTTTGGGTCACCCCACCAGGCAAAGAACCACAGCCAGCTGAAGTGCTTGCTGAAGGTAACGGGAACATGGAATGGGTAGTGGAAAAAGTTAGTGATAATATGAACTTCAACTACGTGACCAGTTACAGAAACGAGGTCTGTAATAGTCAGGAATCCTTCTTCCTTGTTTTGTTATGAGCATGATTGTATACATACACAAAACAAATTTCTTTGTTTTCTTCCCCAACCTTTTCCCCTATCATATGAAAAGTTGTATTAATTTCATATCATAATATTTAAGGATGTCAAGTTTAAGAGTGAATATTACCCAAGGACTTGCACCCTATTCTGTGGGGAATTAATGCGTTTCTGGTTGTACGCAGGGGAGTTGAACATTGTTAGGTGGAAATATATATGTATGCTTGTTTGTTATTGTTTTTACTTAGAGACTAAGTATGGTTTAGAGTAATGTGTATGGTTGCCAAGTTGACAAGGGGTGGATTGTGATGGTTAGGCTAATGTGTCAACTCGGCCAGGTAAGTGTGTCCAGGTGTTAGGTCCAGCAAGCACTGGGCTAATTGTAATACAAGAGCATTTATGGACTTCGGTCACTAGTGAGTTTACTGCGTGCATGGCTGATTACATCTGCATCAATCAGGGATATTGCATCAGCAGTGGGTGACACTTTTATCCAATCAGTTGAATGCCTTAAAAGGGGAAGTGATTTCAACATTCAGAGAGAATTTCCCAGCTTGTCTTTGGACAGCCATCTTCTCCCAGAAACTCATCAAGGACCTTTCATTGGACTTTCATCAGAGCCTCTGGCTTGCAGCCTGCCTGCGGAACCTGGACTTGTGCATCCCCACGGTCGTGTGAGAGACTTTTATAAAGTCTCATATTATTGACAGATATCTCCTGTTGATTCTGTTTCCCGAGAGAACCTGACTAATTCTGTGCTAAAACATGTTATATGTAGTGGCCCTAACATTCCAAAACTTTACTCTGTTAGTGCATGTAGACTTCAGTTAGTTAGGCCAGCTGCTAAATAGGAAGGAAGGTGATACTGGTTGGGGTTGTTTGTTTGTTTGTTTTGTTTACAAACAAATCATATGTGCAACAATAATATCTGTATTAAATGCCTTCAAGTATGAATACTTTCACGTATTTATTTACAAAATCTATTTCCCTTCACTCACTTCCTAAAATCTTTTTAAAAAAAAAAAAAACAAATCAATTTCATTGATACATATTAATAAAGCATACAATTTATCCAAAATGTACAATCAGTGGTATTTGGTATAATCACATTGTTGTGCATTTATCACTTCAATCATTATTTGAGTGTTTTTATTATTTCAATAATAATAATAAACAGAAAACAGACAGACAAAATTCTTCACCTCTCAATCTGTCTGTGCTTCCCTTGCACATAGCTCCTATTTTTGGCTATTCTTGCACATTAATTTATTTATTAAGCAGTTTTATTGAGATATATTCTCATACCATATAATCTATCCAAAGTGTATAATCAATGGCTATTAGTATAATCACAATGTTTTCTGAGTAACCTGTAGGGACTTGGTAGGAATAGCATAGGCATTCATTTGTTTAGTACTATCTGGAAGAGTAAAGGAAGAATACATTATGTCAGAGGCAGTTGATTCTGAGTTGGAGAAAGAAGTAATGTCAGTATGGCAATGAGATGGGGTTAAAATTTGGTAAGGCTGTGCCCCTTTTAAATTTAGTGTTTTAAAAATTAAATCTTGTCAGTAAACTATCTCCAGTGTCTGAACACAAAAATGGTAAAGACACAGTATTTAAGGAACCATTGATTATTATGTTTATACCTTTGGGTGGCCTGTAATTTATTCTATAGTCTATCTTGTATTGTTTAACTTTAAAAGCATTTGGGAATTCTTCTTTGTATTAAACATGTAATAAAATAAGTAGCACTAATAAGTCCTTGCCCCTTAAACTATGTAATGATCTTTTGATCTAGTTAAATACCAACAATAAAAATTTAATTTAAAAAGAATCTTGGGCATATAAAATCTCTCAGTCCCAGTTAATTGAATCAGTTGTAAGCAAGGGATAAAGCAAAGATGGGAGGGGTACTTTACCCAGGATATCTGAACCAGGCACTGACTGTTGTACTAAATGTTTAAAAACATTCAATTTCTTTACTATATAGTCTCCCTCCTATACCTCTGATGTCTGAATTAAGATGGCAGGAAGCCTTAAATATTGATCTCTCTTCCACTTCCCCCAAACATATATTAGAGAGGAGAGAGAGGTGGTCACAACAGATGAAGAAAATTAGAAAATATTTAGATTGGAAAACTGTTTTTATACTCTAAAATGTTGGAATAAATGGAACAATTTGAATTTTATCATCTTATGGTACAATTAAGATAAATGGGAAGCGGATGTGGCTCAAGCAATTGGGCTCCCGTCTACCACATGGGAGGTCCTGGGTTTGTTTCCTGGGGCATCCTGGTGAAAGTGAGTTGGCCCGTGCAGCGTGTTGGCCCCCGCGGAGAGCTGGCCCATGCGGAGAGCTGGTGCCACAAAAAGAGACAAAGAGGAGAGAATGAGAGACACAACAAACCAGGGACCTGAGATGGCTCAAGTGATGGAGTGCCTCTCTCCCACATTGGAGGTCCCAGGATCAGTTCCCAGTACCTCCTAAAGAGAAGACAAGAAGAAGAGAAGACAAGCAGACACAGAGAGAACACACAATGAATGGACACAGAAGAGCAAGACAGCAAGCGCAAAAACAATAAGTGGAGGAGGAATAAATAAAGATAATAAACTAAATCTTTAAAAAAAGAAAGACAAATAATTATACTTCTCTGTTATGGCTTTTATTTATAAATAAATGATACACTTAATTTCTTTGAAAACATTTCTGCCAAAATTCACAGCTTAAGGGAATTACCAAAATAGGTCTCAGGATTTTAACATTTGCCACATTATTTTACATTTTATTTTGACAGAAGTTGTGTTTGCTTTTCAAGGTTAGACCAATCCACCAATGGAAACCAGTGTGATAATTTCCATCCTTGGTATATTTTTCAGTGAGGTGATTGTTTCTTGCTTTTTGTCTTTCAGCGGCGTAAGATTTAATTATTCATATTAAAACCTGCTGAGATGGACAATAACTTAACTAAAATGATTTAGATTATAGGTAGATGGTACATTCTTGCTTTCTCTTCCTGTTGTTAAGATCTGCTTGGCTTAATTTTTCCCCTCCCCCCATATGAGGCTTATTAGAAAAGTTCTTTATTTATTTATTTTTTTAACTGGGAGGTCCTGGGGATCGAACCCATGTCCCTCCATATGGGAGACGGATGCCCAACCATCTGAGCCACATCTGTCCCCCGGAAAGTTCTTTAAAAGTGCTCAGTCACCTCCCAAATTTCAGTTATGATTAAAGTTCCATTTTTGGGGTGTCAAGCTTATTTAACCAAAACAAAAATATTACCTCCTGAAAATTTAGCTGCCTGTGTTTATTGGTCTTGCTGTCTTTAGCTGATTCATAACAAGACCTATTTTGTTCCTCAAGATCATCATAAGACTTTCTCTTTTTTTTCCAGGCAAGTGAAAATTACATCCCGTCTAGTGATGCCAGGTCACAGCTGAAATTTCTTGAAAAGCTGGATCAATTGGAGAAGCAGAGAAAGGATTTAGAAGAAAGAGAAATGTTATTTAAAGCAGCCAAGGTAAGGGCCTATGTGATTTATGAATGAACATGGCCTGGCAATGAGGTCAGAATTGGCTTTATTGTCATTTGGCCTTCTTGGTTTTATTAGGACTTCAGTTTTCTCTGGAGGATTTCTTAAATGAAATTACTACAGCCAGGATGGTGTGGTTCAGGGGCCCTCGGGTCAGTTAATTTTTATCTTTTGTCTCCTCAATCAGTTTCCTCTGTGTCTGGCATTATACCTACCACCCCTCAGGTAAAAATGTTTTCTGAAAATTTCAGACTCTTTTTAGGGATATGATTTGATATGTGCCAAGTTGAAGGTGAAAGAAGAAAATTTGGAAAATGGGCAGGAAGGTTATGGGTAAAATTAAGAGTAATTCAGATTTTATGGAACCAGAATGGACAAGGTTAGAGAAAGAGTAAAAGAGAATAAGTGAGGCTATTTTTTATTTCCCTTTTCCCTTTAAACATTTTTCTGGATTGTCAGTGATAGGGTGAAAGTTAATTTCAGTACAGTTTATATTTTGTAGCCCTACACTTCTTCTCAGACCTGGGGTTGTTGCTATAAATCTTAAAGGCTGGGCATTAGAGTATTATTTTTTGTTTTAAACACATATAGTTTTAGTTTCTAATGTTCGCGGTAACCTCTATTGTTAGAGAATTTATTCCTAATCATATCCCAATTGTTTTATTTTTAATTAAAGTTGTTTTGAAATGATTTCAAACTTGCAGAAAAGTTGCCAGAACTGTACCAAGAATGCTCATCCTGTTTTCCCAGATTCCCCCATTTTTAACATTTTGCTGCATTTACTTAATCACCACCCTTTCCTCCACTCTCTCTCTCTGTACATGCTCACGTGTATACACATATACATTATCATTAATCTTTTTTTCTTTTTTCCAGTTCAGAGATTTTTAATATATTCATAAGGTTGTGCATCCATTGCCACTAAATAGTATTTTTCTGAACCTTTTGAAAATAAGCTTCAGACATGATATCCCATCACTCCTAAACATTCTAGTATATATTTGCAAAAACAAGGATATTTTTTGCCAGCTGTCTCAACTATGGCACTTTTTCCTTTTTGGTCCATTTTCCCATTCAGGAATATGTATTTCATTTAGTTGTCATCTCTTTTCAGAATCTTTCGTTCAGAGTTTCTCATTCTTTCTATGTATTTCATGTCCCTGTTTCCAAGAGTGTAGGCTCAGTTAGGGTGACCCTCAGTCTGAGTTCATCTGATATCATCTGATATTTCTCATGGTTAGACTTTGGTCATGCGTTCATGACAGGAATACTCAGAAATGAAGCTGCATTCCTCTCAGTAGGTCAAATCAGAAGACTTATAATAGAATGGCAGGTGATTACTTGGTCATATTGGTATCTGCCAGTTCTCTCCATTTTAAATTTAATATTTTCCTTTTTGTAATCAATTAGGTTTTTTAAGGAAAGTATTCCAGGAAATTATACCAATATCCCTTCTTCATCAAACCTTCATGTATGACTCTTAGATCCATTTATGATTCCTACCTGAATCTGCCACATCTAAGATGGTTGCCAAATGGTAATTCCTTATTTCCATCATTTCTTCTACATTATTAGCACTTTACTATATAGAAGAGCTTTCTTTTCTCCCTCATTCATTCATTCATATCAGTATGAGCTCATGGATTTCTATACTATTCAACAGGTTGTAATTAAGAAAAAAAATTTTTTTAAAGATTTATTTATTTATTTACACTCCCTCCTGCCCCAGTTGTTTTTTTGCACTTGCTGTCTGCTTTCTGTGTGTTCTCCTGTGTCTGCTTGTCTTCTCTTTAGGTGGCATTGGGATCTGATCCTGGGACCCTCCATAGTGGAGAGAGGCACTCAATCTCTTGTGCCACCTCAGCTCCCTGTTCTGCTGTGTTTCTTAGTGTCTCTCCTCTGTGTCTCTTTTTGTTGCGTATAATTCTTTATTATTATTTATTTTGATGCTCAGAAATGCTCCTGAATGGCAGACCCTTCCAGGTGGCACTTTTTATTTTAAGCATGTCTCTATCTCTCAGTGAGCATGTCACAGATATTCCAGGTTCAGCTTTTACTTTTCCTGCCTCAGCTTATGGAATCAGCCATTTCCCTAAGGAAACCTGGTTCTTTTTGGTTGAGAATGATACTCAGAAACCAAGATCAGAGCACACAAGGTATTTATTGCTACTGGAGTGGCATTGCATGTAGACTCTTATCAGTGGGCATGTCTAGGAAATGTATGTGTACACATACACATATGTATATATACTCATAAACATACATCTGTTACTATTTCTGTATATATGTATTATGACACCTTAAGTTCATATTAACACTTCTAATTCCAATCCAACACCTCAGGATTCTTCCTAGCTTTAACCCTTCCATGTTTGTGAATACTTTCTCCAGTACTCAGAAACTTGACTCCGTTATCCTCGATATATTTACTTAAGTCCTCAATCAATTTATCTGATCAGTGTAACTAATCTTCCAACCGATTCTTCTGTCTGCTACTGCTATTATCTACCTTCCCCCCCCCGTTTTATTTCCCATGGATTGGCCTTCATGTCCCTTGGCCCATGACTTGGTGAAGCTTCCCAACCTTTTACCACTCTGCATTCTTCACCACTGGAGTACCACATCCTTGGTCGCTGGGACGGCAGCATATTGCCTAGTTTTCCAACTCTAGCCTTATCTCTGTGCAGCTTCACACTGCCTCAGGTTCTCAACCTCCATGCTTACTCCTCCTCTGCACTGAAAAGAGAAGACAGATGGGATGGAAAGATGCTCTTCCTTGAGCCCTCAAGTATTGTAAGCAAACACACAGCCATTGTAATGAGGTGGTTTTTTGGTATTTTATTTCCAAATTTTATTTGTTACTTTGCAGTAAACAATGTTATATTAAATACTTGTTTAGTTATTATTGGGTATAATATGCTAACTTGCTCGCAGTTTCATTTGCCTTTTCCCCTTTTTCCCATACTTAGAAATGTTGGAGTATCACAGGTGTCAGTTCTAGGTTGCTTTCTCTGTCTGCATTCCCTCTTAAATTTGTATTTCCAACTCAGCCCACATATTGGAACTCTGTATTCATAGCTAATTATCTATGGTTGGCCAAAGGCATCTCAAATTTAATATGTCCAAAAGGAATTCCTAATACTTCTTTCCTTTTCAAAATACCTTGTACTCTTATGGGTTTCCTTAATTCAGTAAGTGACACTATCATTTATCCACATGTTCAAGCCAAAAAACCTGAGTTATCTTTAACTCCTCTTTCCCTTCTCTTTCACTGCATCCAGTTAATTTCCTAGTCTACTTCCAAAATATATCTATATTCTTTCCATCACCATTACCCCTCTGGTATATGTTGTCTTTTCACTTGGACTATTGTAATACCTTTTAACTGATCTTTTCTTTCCACAGTCTATTCTTATTATTATAGTCAGAATAATTAATATTTTCCTATGTGTCTCCATTGCTTAAAAATCCTTCAGTGGCTTTCCATTACACTTAAAATCCAAGCTCCTTACCCCATTTTAAAAGACCTTAAATGATCTGGCACCTACCTCCTTCTCTGAGTTCATCTCAGAGAAGTTTCTTCTTCACTCAATCCATTCCAGTCATACTGGCCTTTCTGTTCTTTGCATGAGCCAAGCTTGTGTCCCACCTTAGGATACTGGCCTTCTAATTAGGTGTCTAAAACTGAGCATTGAGTTCCCTTCTCCTGCATCTACTCTTCCTTAGGTCTTTACCATCTCGGAAAGTTAGAATTACCATAGTTTCAGTCGCTTGTCCAGAATTCCATTCCTTAAATCTAGTCTATCAATGAATCTGGTTGACTCTACATCCAAAGTATATTTCATCATCTCTGTTATGACTCTAGTCTAGGGGTTCTTAATCTTTTTTTGTTCCACGGACCTCTTTGCCAGTCAGGTGAAAATTTACTAAGTCCACACTATACTGTGTCTTATTTAATAAATAAATCACACCTGTACCAATACATCCCCACAAGAATGTTTCTTTTGAATTTCAGTTCAAGCTCACAGACCTCTTGTTAAGAATTCCGGCTCTAGTCAAAGCCACCTTTATCTTTTTCCAAGTCTTTTACTCACAATAGTTGTTTTATAACAGTCTGCTACTTGCTCTTCATGCCTCCAATCTTGGATACCTACAGTTCATCCTCTACAAAAACAACCAGAGTGATCTTTTGAAAGCGTTGCATCAGCGTCACATCACTCCTCTGCTCCAGACCCTCCAATGGCTTGTTCTTATAACTAGAGTAAAACCCCAATTTTGTGTGGCTTGCAGGGCAACACATGTTATCCACTCTTACCTTCTTCCATTCTTCACTATTCTCCAACCACATTGGTGTTCTTTCTTACCTCAAATATACCAAGCATGTTTCTAAATATTAAGCCTTTGGCAATTGATGTGCCTTCTTCTTAGAATATTTTCCACATAGATCTTTGCACGGCTGCCTCCTTCTTGTCATTCAGATCTCTACTTAAATGTCCCTGCTCACAGAGGTCTTCCCTATCATCCTAGCTAAAGTAGTTACTCACCCCCCACTCCTCTCTGTTCTTTCTATTACATTATCCTATTTTCTTTTCTTTATAGCACGTATCGATATCAGCAAGTTTTACCTTTCTTTACTGTGGACAATCAATAAACATTTGTTGACTGACAAAGATTTGATACCCAAATGTGCCCATTTTAAACTGGGAGAAAAATTGTGCACACATGCATACAAATGTCACAGAGACACATTTATATATAAATATACATACACATAACTCATTTTCTGCTAATAATATAGATGGGATAACAAAGGAGTTTATCTTTGGCCTGAAATAAAATTGTTTTAGTAGATTGGAAACTAAAATGAAGCTCTGAATAGAATTTCATATAGGCTTTAAATAAGGTGTATCAGATGAACATAGCAAATAGGAAAATGCTTTTAGCTTTTGTTTTATTAGCCATTTTTAGCTTTGTTAACTAATGCTGCATTTTATAGTATAAATATTCAGATTTATAAGGTATTAGATAAGTTAGTTTGGATGAGAAAAAGGGTATACCTAGCCCAACCATTTATTTCAGTGGACAAATGTTAATGGTGTCAGAAAAAGCAGAAATAGAGTTCCACCTTTTTTCCATCACAGCATTACATATAGAAGGTAGCTCTCTTATATGATTCCTGTAAGACTATTCATTCCTGTAAGACTATTCATTTCTGGAGTGCTAAACTGTATTGGTATGGAAAGTGGCATTTATTAAACGTTTATTGAATATTTACTTGTGCACAGCATCCGATTAAATGCTATATAGGAACCAAAGATCTATACAAGACTCTAATGAAAACATTGGGATGGATTTCTTATATATTTTTTAAAATTACACCTTTAAAGAGAGAGCTTTAGATCAAGGTTAGTCAGGCCTTGTTGAATTTAATAGTCCTTAAATACCATATGTTTTTCCAAAATGGTTTCACCTGAATACCAGCCACTGTTGATTGTTTTCATTCCACTTGGGCCAACAATTATCCTTCTTTTCTTTTCCTTCATCTGTACCATTTGATTTTTAGTTTTTAGTGTTCCAACAAGAACAACGTCATGCCTCAACTGGACCTGACTGACATTGTTAGCATCATTTTCAGTATACGCTTCCTCCAGGCTAGAGCTGCAGCAGCCAGCCCAGATGATGAAGGGATAGGGGAGAGGCAGAGTGGCAAGACTGGATTGAGGCATTTTCCCCTGGAGCTAAGATTTTCAATCACAAGTGAAAATTGTCATTTATTAAATATTTAACGGCAACTATGGTGTTTAGATGCTAGTAATTTCTATTAAAATTTTCTTTCCCTTTGATAGAGTCGTTCCAATAAAGAAGATCCAGAACAGCTGAGATTAAAGCAGAAAGCCAAAGAGGTAAGACTTTCAAGTTACCATGCTTGTCTTTGTGTTTGAAGGAAGGTTGGCAGCTCTCTCTTGGCAAATTAGGTCAGGGTTTATTTTGTTGTTGCATACCATTTGCAGAAGCCTTGGGGAAGGACAGGAACTGCCGAAGGCAAGGGCAGTACTTCAAATGAGGTCAATGAGTTATGTGCTCTCTTTTTAAAATTTATTTTCAAGGCTTAGGCCTGTCTAGAAATGGCCCTTTATAAATTACAGCAGTCCACTTGGTACGACTATAATGTGGGATTAAAAAAAGAGAGAGAAACTTTTGAGATTTAGCATCTGGGCTGTACAATAGGCTACATTTTTCCAGGGTAATTGTTCGTTTTGTAAATCTGATACTGCTTATAATTCTTTGGCTGGGAGGCGGTACTGGGATTTAGTTTTAAATGGAAAATGCCTCTGGCTTTTAATTTTCTGGGCCCAGCAGTTTTCTGTTCTGGAATGGAGCCCTTGTTTCACACAGTTCATGTTTAGCTGCAGGGGTTTTAGTTTATAGCTTAGACTGGTTAAGCTTTTACTCCCAGAGGCCTCTGCATAGCAACTGTAGAAATCAACAAATAAGTTCATTTATGTCTGCAGCCTCCTCTCAGTAGCTGACTTTTTACATTTCCCAATATCCATTTCCTGACTTTTCTAGCCCCAGAGAAAAAAGCTCTACTAATTGGAGCTTATTTTAATTGAGCCTTAATATTGGATCTCACTGGAGTTGCCCCCAGAGCTGCTGGGAACAGAATGAAATGAAAGTACCTAAGGTGAAGATGTGGTGTGTGTATGGGTGTGTGTGAAATTTTTCACTTGACCTACAGATTCTTTTCCCTGCTGAATAAATCATCAAGCCTGTTCACATTTCTGATTAAGGATCTGACAGCAGATGATAATAAAGACAATTGAGGTGTGAGACGTGTGATATGGAGCTGAAGAAATTGGTTTCTATAGTTACTTGACTGATTTCATGCAATTTTTAAGGATCTTTGTGCTAAATAAGTGTGATTTCCTGAGCAACCTTTTTCCTTAACTGTGCCTCTTGAACTATGAAATTTGTTGTTGCTTAACACTGCTGCACTTGGCTGCTATGTGCCAAGAGCAGCAGGTTATTTATGAATGCTTTAAAGGTCCTTATTGTTTGGATTAATGTAGGAGCTGAGACAAAATAAATGGAAATTTAGTAGGATTCTTATAATCAATAAGGTGTATTTTCACTAAAATGGAGAAGGAAAATACATAAACTGGGCAGATGAGTTTCTGGATTGGGGTGAGGAGAACTGGAAAGGGAATGCATTGAAAAGGATTGAAAACAGAAATGATTTGTTTTTAACAAAATAATCCTCATACTCATTTTTTCCAATGGAGACCTTATCTAAAAATCCTAATGGTGCCTGTAACTCTCTTTAAGCAAGGCCAAATTGATAATAGATTATTTGGGAATGGGCAGCCTATTGTTGCCCAGAATCCTGGGTATCTCTTTGTTTTAAGTAAGGACTTGATTAGATGCTTATCTCACTTTCTTCTAATTGCATGCCCTTTTTGAAAAATAGGTATAGAAAAGCTTGCCCTTTCATCCTTAAAGATCTTTCCCTGTCTGTTCCTCCTTCATAAACATCTGGATCTTAGATTAGTTTTTCCTTCAGGTTAGTATAAGATAGTTTTGTTTGTTTGTTTCTGTCTTAATATTGTATTTATTCCCTGAGGGATGAATAAGTGGACAGCATTTTTTTAAAAAGATTGTAAATGTGCAAAAATGCCTTTCTTAATGAGAACAGGTGGTAGCAAACCTGGTTTTTCTTTCCCTTTGCACCTCCATTTATTTCTTTTTCCAAGCAAGATTTAAATAATAAAATAAAATTTATTTCCAAAATATTTTGAAATTTTCTAGTTACTTCCTATCCTAAATCCTCTTTGATCAAGAAAGGAATCAAATAAATTGCCTCCATCCCAAGAACAGAGCCACTTGGTATTAGTGGCATATGTTAGATGACAATGACAAAGTAAAATATTGTCATTTTTGTCATCCCCTTGCCCCCTACTTTAATATTCTATGAGGCTCTAATTCAAAATCCCTGACCCTGTTTTAACATGGAGTTGAATTGTCCTTTTGTATGGAAATTTTTGGTTATCATTTGGGATACAATAAAAGAGTATTAACACTAGTACAAAGTATGATGTATTGGTTTGTGGGTTTTTGGTATTTGGTTGTCTGGAAAGTTTTCTTTGTTCAGTTATGAAAATTAGCATCAATTCCATAAGGTTGATTTCAAACTGCATTGCTTTTGCTTTCTAATGAACTGCCTACTAAGTTGGTCAGAAGAAATACATAAGTCATAGTATCATATGAGTGCAGAATTCCAAAGAACTATTTTATTTAGAGAAGTTGTAGCCTTTATTTATGCTGGGAAATGTATCAGCAGTGATGTCTGGCATATAACTATTAAGTCACGATCTGAATCCCCTTCATACATAATTTTATAATCCACATTTGCTTTTAACTGTTAAGGACTAGAGTTTTGATTATGATCATTTCTCCTGTGGTTTTTCTTACCTCTAATAGTTTTATAGGCTAATAATTTCTTTTTTTGCATTCTGGGTAAAAGGAAAAATTGTGTTAAATTGGGCAGGTTTTTATACAGGTGTCTAATAATTTCTTTCCATCTTTCCTATTGACTTCTTCCAATTTGTCACTCTCAGTTGGCACTTTAAAAATTTAACACATTAGCTTAGTCTCCTACTGTTTCTATTGATCTGATAGGTTATCTATCTATGTGAAAACCTCCTTGTTGTCTAGCTAAAATGTCTGTTGCTATCCCTGTTATTTCAAACATCAAGGTTGTCTTTTTTCCTCCCTCTTTTTCTGTTTTTGCCTTAAAAAAAAATCATAAGCATTCTTTATATTGTTTTTTTAAATATGATTTTTTTGGTATTTTCCTAGATGCTTATGCTAAAATGTTTAAGTACTGCCATTCTTCCAATCTCACCATTTATTTGTGAAAGGTTTTTAATAGATTTACTAATTGCAAGATTCTAACTTCAAACAAGCAAAGCATATCTTTGTTAAGTGCAGCTGCAGACTTGACTGAGATGTGTGCTGTGTGTCCTAGATTAACATTTAGCCCTCAGTGTTTTCCACATCATCCAGAATTCTGTGGAGCTGGCAACTTGACCTTGGAGTTCAAACATCCTGATTCTTTAACGTTTGTTATCTATATTGTGACCCTTATTTCCATTTGAATTTCTTCTTTCTCCTTTGAGAAATGTGAGTTCAGTGCATCTATGCATAGTGAGACAAAGAATTCATTTATCTTCTTTTTAGCAATTCCTGGCATTCCCACTTTTTTTAAATTGTGTTATCAGACAGTAGAGAGAGGGAAAAAAAGAAATTGCATATAGGAATGCGGACATGTACCTGCTGGCACATTAACTTTGCATGGACTCTTTAGGAACTAGGCAAAAAAAAAAAAAAAAAAGTATTAAATGATTAAGATGCTTAACAGATTAGAAAACTTGTACCTGAAATATGTAGGATTTTTATTTACAGGAAATATAGGATATAAAAGCTTTAAGAAATACAACTCTCCATAATCATTATTGTACAAGAAATAAAATACTGATTTATAAGGCTAATTAAACAGATTGGAAAATATATTTAGGTATCAGAAAGGAACAGTATATTTTAAAAATGAAATTTGAAAAGATGAGTCAGTCAAACATGATACTTAAGGCTGACTATTAAATTAGAGCAATTTGTATTTAAACTTAAGCTAGTTCTGAATAGGCTAAAAGTTATGGAACAATGGGCAGGACAAAATGAAATCTGTCATTAAAAGTATGTCCTAACAATTAAATTAATGTATTATGGAGAGGACATTCTTAAAATGACAAGTTATAAGGGCTTGTGTTAATTTCATAGAAACAGAGATGCAAATGTTTCAAAACATTGTCTAGGGAAGTTCGGGGAAGATCATGTTGGAGTAGGTAGGCAGGGCTCAACTCTCACAAAAACAATGGAGAAGGGCCAAAAGCTATCCAGAGGACCAGGACAGTGCTCACAACCCCCAGGAGAGTGAGGGACAGAGAGATGAAGAACCCAAAACAACAAACATGAGTTACTAAACCCTCACTTGCACCCTGGATAAAACCCCTGGCTCACTGCAGCTGACTGAGAGGGGAACAGACATCTTCCTCCCTGGGAAAAGGGAGAGTGCGGCAGAGTTTCTCTTCAGTGAATTTGGCCAGCAGAGCCCACTTTAAATCTCGGCTCTGGCTAGACCAGAAACAGGAACAAGCAGAGGTTAAAAAGAATTTTCTTGTTTGTTTGGCTGTTTTTTGTTTATTATTATTATTGAAATAATGAAAATGCACTAATAGTGATTGAAGTGGTGAATGCACAACTATGTGATTATACCAAAAACCATTGATTGTACACTTCAGATGAATGTATGTTTTATTAATATGTATCAATAAAATTGATTTGTTTAAAAAAAAAAAGCAAAAAACACCTCCCTGGAATGGTTTGCCAATGAGCCCCATCTCCTGGCTGGAGAGGAAACTGCAAAGAGAAAAACTGCTTTTAAGTCTCTCTTTAGTCCCAACTCTTGGGAGAAAATCTGTATGTTAGTGAATCCCTGGCATGATTTTGATAACTTAAGCTGGGCAATTTTAAACACTCAGAATAAGTTGAACCACAAAATCAAAGAAGAGACTTGGGGAAAACAAAACAAAACAAATCAAAACAAAAAACATTAGGCAAGAGAGAGAAATTGAGCATCAGAGTAAATTCACCAACGTATTTAGATAACTAGACATCAGCAAAAAATTACAAGCCATGTGGTATCCTTGAATTTTAGGGGAGGTAGGGATGGTGATTTTTTTTTTTTCTTTTTTTGGTTCCTTTTGTATAAGATTCATTGGTTCATGGGTTTTTGTTTGTGTTTTTTGTGTGTGTGTGTTTTGTGTTGTTGTTTTTTTAAGGAGGTACTGGGGATTGAACTCAGGACCTCAGACGGGAAGCAGTCACTCAACCACTGAGCTATACCCACTCCCCAATAGAGTTTTGTTGTTGTTGTGTAAGTTAGGATTTAAAATTGCTTTCCTCAATAAACTTGTTATTTCTAATAGTAATTCAGAAGTGAGAATTTTAGAGTTTAGTCAATTTTACTGTTTCTAAATTGTATATTGTTTGGTATTACAGTTTTGTTATTATCTCTAGGTATACTTAACTTTTCATCGACAAATTCTTAATTTTTTGTATGCTGAATTCAAAATCTCCTAGTGTGCTTTTTTTTTCCCTTTAGATTCTTTCAAATATTCCTTTTTGGCAGCATTAGCTATTTTCATTACTAAATTTATTTACCTTTTGGCCCTCCCCTCCCCCTTTTTTCTTCCTTCTCTTTCCCCCTTCCCCCTTCCTCGCTTCCCCCTTCCCTGCCTTCTTCCTTCCTTCCCACCTTCCTCCTTCCTTCTCCTTCCCTCCTTCCCTCCTTCCCTCCTTCCTCCTTTCCTCCCTTCCTCCCTTCCCCCTCCGGACTCCCTTCCTCCTTCCTTTTATTCCTTCCACAGGTCAGGTGGAGATCTCTGGAATAACCCTTTGTTTTTTACTTTTGATCACCTTCCAAAGTTTTCCTTTTGTTCTTGAAAATTTTACTTAGCATCAAGAGGAACCTTTATTGAACTTTACCTCTGAATGCTTATATGATCTTTAAGGCAATATATTAAAGTAATTTAGATCTTGACAAATGTTACTACTACCATGAGTTGTAATTCAAAATGAACAGAGATAAGTATAAACATCAGAAATAAAAATAATCTCTAATTACTCTTGCTCTATTGCTCTTTAGAGCACTGATTTGAATTTCAGGTGACCCCACTTGATATTAAAGAGACTGTGATAAGGGAAATGAAGGCTTCTGCCTTTTTCATTAGCTATTAAGGAAGGAGTGAGGGTACTCCTGAAATAGAAACTGCCAAGCCTGTTTAATCTCTTTAGACCAAGGTGTGCATTGCTGCTGTTGGTAAGAAGGTAGGCTAAAGTTTTATGAAACAAAGGCTAGTTGAATTATAAT
Source organism: Tolypeutes matacus (assembly GCA_026826555.1). Lineage (NCBI taxonomy): Eukaryota > Metazoa > Chordata > Mammalia > Cingulata > Chlamyphoridae > Tolypeutes > Tolypeutes matacus. Next base: position 3,371,740 of record JAKSZT010054515.1, read on the forward strand.
GTAATAGAAACCTATTGTCAGAATTTGGTTTAAATTAACTTTTAAAGGTTACAGTTAAGATGGAGTAAACACATTCTACACTGTCTCTCCCACTGAATACGGTTATAAAACATGGAGCAGCTATTAGAGGACTTTGAAAAGTAAATAGTAGGTAGCTTGGGGAAGGAGTTGAGAATTAAAAAGACCACTCAACCAATGATGAGTTTGCCATTCTTTGACACCATGCTGCCACCAGCCATGTCTCCTACATCCTAGGGACCCTAGACACAAGGATAGTCATAGAAGTGCATGGCAATGTGGGGTAACTAAAACCTCATCTTTCTGATCAGAGAATCAAATGGAGAGCGCAAGGAACTAGAAATTACTGGGAAGAATGCAGAGAGAGACAAACTCAGGAAAGCAACCCCATATCATTGTTAAATTCCTTGGCCCACCCTTGACATACATGTAAGTCATATGTGATCTGATTTCAGTCAGCATATGAAAGACTTTAAGAATTGAACTAACAGACCAGTGCCAGGACTCAGACTGGCCACTGGCCACTGGCTGGTAGACATGAGGGACAGAACCAAACAGCATTGCAGAGTCTTTGAAAATTGAACTGATATTGGAGCCTTAGCCTACAGAAGTCATGTTGGAACTTGTGATCTAAACCTAACTGGGTTGATTGCATACTGAAACAAATATATCAGTGTTCTCCAAAGGATTTAAACAAGACCCAGAGTCTCATAATAATAATCAAAATATGCAGAATACAATTCAAAATTACTTGGCATATGAAGAACTATCAACTCTATGGGAAACATGTTAATGTAGCTACTATATAAAAATGCTTTAAGAAGCAAATATGCACAGTCTTGAAATGACCTGAAAAATAGACAATCCCAGCAAAGAACTGGAAGATATAAAGAATAAAGTTATCAAATGGAAATTATAGAACTAAAAATGACAATAGTCAAAATAAAAAAACTCAGTAGATGGATGGGCTCAATAGCAGAAGAGAAATGACAGAAGAAAGAGTGAATTTGAAGATGGATAAATAGAATTTATCTATTATAGACAGATTTTTTAAATGTTAAAAAAAAAGAAAAAAAATAACAGCGCCTCAGTGACCTGGGGGACAGTGACAAAACTTCTGCCTTTTGTTTTGTTGAAATCCCAGAAAAGGAAGAGTAAAACTGAAGAAATTTAAAATAAATTAAAAAAAAAAAAAGGTTAAAAACTTTGTCTTTGGCAAAAGATGTAAACCTAAAGATTCAGAAAGCTCAGTGAATCCCCAAACATCATAATCCCAAAGAAATCCATGCTTGGTAACATAATAATCAACTTCAGAAAACTAAAGACATAGAAAAAAATCTTAAAGAGCCAGTTTAGGACCCATTTCCAATAGGGGAACAGTAATTTGAGTGACTGTAAATTTCTCATCAGAAAAAATGGAGACCAGAACAAAGTGGCAAAACATTTTTAAAGTTCTGGAAGAAAAAAACTGTTAATCAATCTAGAACTATATCCAGTGAAAATACTCTTCAGAAATAAAGGTGAAATAAAGGCATTCTCAGATGAAGGAAAATGAAAAGAATTCCTTGCCAGCCCCAAAATAATTGCTTAAGGAAGTTCTTCAGATCAAAGAAAAATGATACCAAAAGGAACCTTTGAACATTGGCAGTGAAGAAAACACAGTGGGCAAATGAAAATAGAATATTCAAAATGTTCAAATAACCCAGAATTTAGGAAAGGTGAAACAGAGAATTAAAAAACAGAGGGAACAAACAGAAAACAAATAATAAAATGGTACCCCTAAATCCAAACATATAAACAATTACATTAAGTGTAAATGGTCTAGTCATGCCAGTTAAAAGACATTGTCAGAATGAATGGATTAAAAAACCACAGCTGTACTTTTAACTGTCTACAAGAAACTCACTTCAAATATAATGATACAGGTAGGTTAAAGTATAACAGTAGGAAAAGATGTGCCATGCAAGCACTTAACAAAAGAAATCTAGAGTGGGTATATTAATATCAGACAACAAATTTAAGAGCAAGGAAAATTAATAGGTATAAAGAGGGACATTACATAATTATAAAAGGTTAACTCATCAAGAAGATATAATCATCCTAAGTAAGTATGCATCTGACAATAGAGCTTTAAAATTCATAAAGCAGAGACTGACAGAACTGAAAGGAGAAATAGACAAATCCATATTTATAGTTGGAAGCTTCAGTATTCCTTTCTCAGTTAAAAATAGATTTGATGGACAGAAAACAAACAAGACTATGGAGGAACTAAACAGTACCATCAGTTAGTTGGCTCTAATTGACATTTATGAAACACCCCACCTAACAGTAGCAGAGTGCACATTCTGTTCAAGTGCACATGGAGTATTCACCAAGATAGATCATATTTTGGATCATAAAACAAACATTATCAAATTTAAAAGAATTGAAACCATACGAAGAATGTTTCTCTGACAATAATGGAATTAAACTAGAAATCAATTACAGAAAGATAACAAGGAAATATTCAAGTATCCCAACATTTGGAAATCAAACAATGCACATCTAAATAATCTTTGGGTCAAAGAGGAATTCTCAAAGGAAAGTAGAAAATATTTTGTACTAAACAAAAATGAAAATACAATATGTCAATATTGGGGGGATGCTAAAGTAGTGTTAAAAGAGGAATTAATAGCATTAAATGCTTATATTATAAAAGTAGTAGATCTCAAATCAGTAATCTAAGCTTCCACCTTTCTAAGCATACACCTTAGAAACTAGAGAGAGAGAGAGAGAGAGAGAGAGAGAGAGAGAGAGAGAGAGAGAGAGAGAGAAAAGCAACATACCCCAAAGCAAGCAAAAGGAAGGAAGCAATAAAGATAAGAGTAGAAATTAGTGATTTCAAAAATGGGGGAGGGGGGGACAGGACGGGACTAGAGAAGATCGATGAATCTTAAAGCTGGTTCTATGAGTAACAAAATGTATAAATCTTTAGTAAGACAAATCAAAAAAGAAAGAGAACATAAATAATCAATAACAGGAATAGAGGATGGTATATCATTACAGAGCCTGCAAATATTAAAAGGATAAAAAGAGCAACTCTTTGTACATAGTTCAGTACTTTGGACAAGATGACCAATTTCTGAAAAGCACAAACTACTAAAACTTAGCCAAGATGAAATAGATTACCTCAATAATTCTGTAATTATGAAATAAATTGAATTTGTAGTTAAAACCTTCCAATAAAGAAATCTCTAGGCACTGAGAGTTTCACTTCATAAATTCTACCAAACATCACAGAAGAATTAATACCACTTCTACATTATCTCTTCCAGAAAATAATAGAGATAGAAATATTTCCAATTCAATTTATGAGGCCAGCATTACCTTCATGCCAAAACCAGAAAGACATAAAACAAGAAAACTACAAACTAATATCCATCATGAACCTAGATGTGCAAATCCTCAATAAAATCAAATCTAGCAGTACATAAAAGGAATAATATGCCATGACCAAGCAGAGTTTACCCCAGGAATGCAAGGCTGGTTTAATATTCAGAAGTCAGTCAATATAATCCACCATATTAACAACCTGAGAAAGAAACACCACATTGACCATATCAATTGATGCAGAAAAAGCATTTGACAAAATTTAGCATCCATAAATAATAAAAAAAAACCTCAGCAATCTAATTAACATTAAACATTTGTTACACACTATGAAAGAGCATCATCAAAATATTACTAATTATAGCACATATCTTACATTTAGTGTATTTTTCCCCCAACCCACCTAATTATTAACATCCTATATTAGTGTTATATATTTATTATTGTTCATGAGAAAATATTCTCTTATTTGTTCTATAACCACAGTCCATCATCCACCACTGGATTCCCATGCTTTGTGCAGTGCCTTCAAAGTGTATACTCAGTGGCTCTCATTTTCATCACAGTTGTGCTGTCATCACCTCAGTCAATTTTGGAGCATTTTCATTACTCCAAAAGGAAAAATCCCATCCCTCCTTATATCCCCTTATTGTTGTCCAATAATATTGAAATAATATCTTCTTGCCATTGCTGAAAAATTTTACAATAATACTCTTAACTATAATCCACACAGAAAAATTACAACTAATGTAACTTATGAACGATAGTTAACAGTAATATTGGAATATGTTTTAAATCACCCCACGATGATGGAGTTAGTGATGAAAAAAGCTGCACAGACCCAGCGATCCCTGCCGAGGAGGGCAGGCAGCTGACTAGCTAGCGCCCATGACTGACCTAAGGATACCCCCACAGCTCCTGCTCTGACAGAAAGCCTTCTGTTGTCTGCTTGTTCTGACAATCCCAGGACTTCTCACATTCAGCAGAACAAATCGACACCCAGACCCAGCCAGAGAACCAGGGATTCTGGATGCTGTTCACTGGCAACAGAAGAGAAGGAAATCAGCATCAGATCCTGGAAGCTTGATGGGGAAGTAGGAGGGAAGAGCTGTTGTTTTCTTTGATGTGTTATTTTATTTTATTTTATTAAACCTTTCATTTTCTTTTCCTACTGATTTTGGTGGCAAGATCTTAAGCCACCTGGACCTGTGCCTCCTGTCAGTGTAGGCACAAGCCAGACATCCCTGTCCTGGGGGCTCCCCTCCTACCACCTGAACTCTGAGACCTTAGGGTACAATTTGGGTCTGGTTTAGAAACCTTTTCCCTGCAACTGGGGTTTGCTGTCATGGTTTGTTTTCAGATTTTTTTTTTTTTTTTTTTTTTACCATCTTAGAATTACCAGAAATGTTTTTTAAAGAATCAGGTCTGCTGTAATTTTGTTTTGTTTATTTCCTCCCTCCATAAAAATAGGTTCCTGACAAAGGGAGAAGCCATTCTGTTCATAAATCGTGTTGGCGTCGGCCCCATGTGGTGCCCGGGATCACCTGGTCCATGACCGCAGGCCCCCTTCCTGTGTGGAGATGAGAGTGACCCCTATTGCCAAGCCAGCCCCAGTCCCGGCTTCCTACTGACTGCAGTTAAGAGACTTAATTTAAAATCTTTTTTTGTAGGGCTCCCTTCAAACGCAATTATCACAACATTCTAAAAAAGGGTCATTTAACCCCTTAAATTTAAAAAATATATCTTTAAAAAAAGAAAAATCAGCAAGCTAGGAATAGAAGGACCCTTAATCTGATAAAGGGCTGCTCTAAACAAACAAACAAACAAACATAAGCCACCACTATCATTCTTAATAGTAAAAGACGAAATGCTTTTGTCCAAAGATTTGAAAAAAAAAGGAAAGGATGTCTGCTCTCACTACTATTATTCAGCATTGTACAGTAAGTCCTAGCCAGTACAATAAGGTGAGGAAAAGAAAAAGCATATAGATGGGAGAAGAAGAAATATAACTGTTTATATTTGCAAATGGCATGATCATCTACATAAAAAACTCCAAGTTATCTACAAAACAAAAACAAAAATCCTCCTTGAACTAACAAGTGAGTTTAGCAAGGTTGCAAGATGCAAGGTCAACACAAACAATTTGAATCATCCTGACTGCCATTAAGGTAAAATTGGTAACGGAAAAATTTTAAAGTGTCATTTACAATCACTTTTTCCAAAATGAAGCACTTAAGTATAAATCTAACACATACAATTATATGTATGTTGTAAACCACAAAATGCTGATTAAAGAGATAAACAAAGACATAAATAAATGAAGAGACATAACATGTTCATGGATTACAAGACTCAAAATAGTAAAGATTTCAGTTCTCCCCAAAGTGATCTACAGATTTAACATAATTCCAATAAAATTTTTAAATAGATATGGACAACTTGATTCTTTAGTTTATAGAAGGGAACTAAATAGCTAAATCAATTTTGAAAAAAAAAAAAAAAATTGGAGGAATCATGCCACCTGATTTTAAAACTTAGTATAAATCTTCAATAATCACAATAATGTGGTATAATGTGGTATCCACATAGTTCAATGGAACAGAATAGAGAATCCAGAAATAGATGGCCAATTGATTTTTTTGTTTTGTTTTGTTTTTTTTGAGATACCGGGCTGGGGATTGAACCCGAGACTTCTTATGTGGGAAGCTGTCACTCAACCACTGAGCCACATTGGCTCCCCTGAGTTGGGTTTTTTCATTTGTTCATTTGTTGTCTGTTTTTTTCTTGAGGAGGCACTGGGAACCAAAACCGGGACCTCCCATGTGGGAGGTAGGCACTTAACTGCTTGAGCCACACCCACTCCTTGCTTGTTTTTGCTCATTATTTTTGCTTATTGTTTTTGCTTGCCTGCTCATTGTCTGCTCATTGTTTGTTTGTTTTCTTTAGGAGGTACCAGGAACTGATCCCTGGATCTCCAATGTGAGAGCCGGGCACTCAACTGCTTGAGTTACATCTGCTCCCTGCCAGTTGATTTTTGACCAGGGTGTAAAACAATTCAGTTGAGAAATCATATTCTTCTCAAAAAATGGTGTTGAAACAATCGAATATCCATGTGCAAAATATGAAGCTTGACCTACACCTCATACCTAATACAAAAATTAACTCAAAATATAAATGTAAATGTGAAACCATAAATTTCTAGAAAAAAATGCATAGGACAAAATCTTCATGACTTAGAGTCCGGTAGAGTTGTTAAACATGAAACCCAAAGCATAATCCTGTGGCTACTGGACTGAAAGAGTAGACATTCAACCCTGAGGGTCAAGAATTCTACCAGGCAACATTTTAGTCCACATCTGGAGTCACAAGAGAAAGCAGGGCTTTTGGCACCTGTGGAAGGACAGGAGACAGGGGGGTGTCCCCCTGAGTCATGGGGGATAGAAGTTGCCAGGTTACAACCTGGAGAATAGTTACCATCAAAGGTGAAGCCAACTCTGAAATAACCATAAGCAAAGGCAAACTCAGTTTAGAATTCTTTTACTTTAGTAGGTTCTAGGCATAGGTAAGTTCAGTTTATAATTACCATTACTATAGTGAAACCCACCCAGTTAAAGCAATTTCAGATAGTATCCTTCTGCTGTTTCATAATATAAAGGCATCTATATAAGGATCGTAACTTTTAGTTACAGTTTCTACTAAGTTTGTACTTTAAAGCAAATTGGGCACTTTTATTAACCAAGCCACAAGAATTTTATCAGTAACAACTTCGCTAAGTTTTTCTGCTTTTCTAGTTGTTGAACCAATTCTACCTGTGATTTATACATCAAATCCAATTGCAAGACAGTATTGACATTTAAAGACTCATTTTTAGGTTACCTTTCACTGTTATCCAATTTGTAACAGGCGAACCCCAAATCTAATTTCCTAGACACAAGCAGACTGACAAAGTTAAACACAGATTTAAAGGTTAAACACAAAGTTAAGCACAGATTAAAACAGAAGAGAGAATTTTATACCCTTATCATAGAGAAAGACCTGATGAAGCCATTTTCTAGAAACTTTTTAATCTTAATTGATGGCATATGAAGAGGTTCCTTATTTTATAGAGGAGAGGTTTAGTAAGACTGCCTAGATCTTAATTCCCCATTCTCTGCCCTTATTAGGCACAACCGAGGTTAGAGGTCTGGAGTGCAGACTAGGACCAAGTAATTGGCTCCTATGTTAATTAAGAACTCAACAATCTTACCTGTCACATCAGGGGTCACCTGGGGCTACTCTGGTTGATGGTTCACTGGGCTTCAGGCCCCTTCCGTCGTCCCCTAGGTCAAGGCCCCAGCGATCACTGTGGTGAGGCAGCTTGGGTCAAGGTTCCTACTGACAGGGAGCCTGGATTTGAGTAACCCTGAGGTGATTGGTGCCTTTAATAGTGGCACTTAAAAGATGAGCCTGTCCCAGCCCTGTGCCTACCTCTCCTTATGGTCTCATCTTAGCGGGGTGGTCTCGATTGCTGAAAACTGAAAAGGCTGTTTCTAAAAGGGAGTTAATGGAAGTTTGGGAGCCCAAGGGAAGTTTCTGCAGCTTTCTACAGATATCCTAGGCAGACTGGACTTCCTAGGAGGATCTATCCTTCTCTAGAGTTAGGGTCTACCAAGAGGGTATTTTTATTGCCTCTATGAGCTATCTTTGAAATAACGCCAGGTTTCTAGTTCTGCCTCTGAGCAAATTTCCCTGAGCTTATTTGAAATTGTCCAGTTTGGTAGTACATTTCCTTATCCCTTTAAGGAGACATGACCACGTGGTCTTTGCCCTCAGCGCTCTGTCCTCTCCTTCTCTCTTGCACAGGTTTAACTGGAATTCAGAGTACCATACAGAGCCCACTCTTGGCCATACTGTGGCCACGTGGTGTGGCAGGAAAAGATTAGCCTCTTTATTTTTAGACCATCGGTAGGCAGGTTGTCCCAATTTCTGAGAAGGCACCCCAGTGGGGAGTCTGCTGAAATGCCAGAAGAGCTGCCCATTATCCTAGGGGAGGGTAAAACATGTTTGTCAATCTGGATGGCGTCCCATCGCAAGACCTTACTGAATGGATTGTTCACTGAGCCAGCGTCTTGGAAATTGGGGAGCCCTGCTTGCTGTCTCCACATTGCAGGGATTGGGAGCCTTAAATCTCGGGGCATCCCCAGAATTTTAGAGGTCTTGGGGGCATCTGGGTCCAGCTCCCAGACTGAGCACCCAAGCTGGGCTGACCCTAGGAAAGGAAATGGCTAGAGACCTTTCTTTTGCCTACTTTGCAGATGGCTATGAGAAAGCTCACCTCATGGAAACTCTGAGGGTCTGAGTTCCACAGTTAAACCCGACATTAAAAGCCCATTAAAAAAACTAGAGACTAATTGTCCTGTGTCTTGCTAGCAAACAGCCTCAGGGACACCCTACCCCCCCCCCCCCCGAGACAATCTCAGGGCTTACCAGGACTGAGAAGGAGCAAAACTTCAGGGCGCTACCGAAGGTGGGACTCAGCCTCACTAACAAATGCATTTTCAGTTTCTAAGGCATTCTAAAGCATCTCACAGACCCAGAATGAGGACAACAGTAGTTGGAACATCAAAGGCACTTCTAATGAAAAGGAGTTAACTAGTGGTCTAAGGAAATGTTACAACAGATGATAGCCATTCTGAACTTACAGGGAGGGCCTGGTAAACTCCTGGCAGACTCCTGCTCGACTTAGGCCACATATGCAGTCAGGTCTCAAAGACTTTCACCGCCACCCAAAATATCCTTGGATCTTCACGGTGTGGGGGCTTGCCCCTACCACCTCCGAAGAGGGAGCCGGAAGTCTGGGCAGACCAAGTTTATATCCTGTGGGAGCCTATCCAGTAACCCCCTTTAAAATGGCAGAAGCAAAAGAGGGCACAGACAGGCCTTAATTAAAACTCACCAGGCTCTGACAGGGGTCGGGGAATGTACCTGCCTCTAGACCTCCTGGCTGCCGCTCACCAAATGAAGCCAGGGAAGTGTTGGAGTCCTCTAGGTTCTTGGCTATGCCATGTGAAAGAATTTAAGAACATGCTAGTTTAGTTAGGCCAGTAAAAAGAGTTTATTGGAAAATGGGGAAAAGAACCGAGCTTGCTGAGACATGAGAGAGAAGGATGGAGACTTGGTGCAGGCTCCTCTAGGCAGAGAGAGCCAACAAGAAAATTTTTCATTCTTGATCTCTCTATGCTTCCCCTGTTGTACATAGCTGCTATTTCTGGCTATTCTTGCACAATTATTTATTTATTAAGCAGTTCTGTTGAAACATATTCATATACCATATGATCTATGCAAAGTGTATAATCACTGGCTTTTAGTATAATCACAATTTTGTGCATTCATAACCACCAAATATTTTGGAACAATTTCATTACTCCAAAAAGAAAAACTCCACATCCCTTAGCAGTCCTCCCCAGCCCTACATAACCACTGATCTAATTTCATCTTTATAAGTTGATTTTTATTTACATTTTATATAAATGGAATCATACAATATGTAGTACTCTAGTCTCCTCTTAAGAGGTTTTTTTTGTCTGATATTAACATTGTGTAGTATTAACTTATATTTGTTCAGCCTCATAGAAAAACGGTCTTATATATGCAATTCTACTATACCCATATTTCATTTAATATATTTCTATTTCATATAATGTATTTAGTTCATAATAGGGCAATCAACAGTATTTCTCCTTTTGTGTCTGGCTTGTTTCACTCAACATAATATCCTCCAGGTTCATCCATGTTGTCACATGTTTTACGACGACTTCATTCTTTTTACTGCTGCATAATATTCCATCATGTATATACATATTCCATCATGTATATTCCATCATGTATATACTCCACAATTTGTTTATCCATTCATCAGTTGATGGACACCTGGGTTGTTTCCAACTTTTGGCTATTGTGAATAACACTGCTATGAACATTGGTTTGCAGATGTCTATTTGTGTCACTGTTCTCAGTTCTTCTGGGTATAGTAATGGTATTGCTGGGTCCCATGGCAAGTGTATATTCAACTTCCTTAGGAACTACCAAACAGTCCTCCAGTGTGCCCTCCAATGTGGCTGTACCATTCTGCATTCCCAGCAGCAGTGAATAAGCTTCCTATCTTTCCATATCCTCTCCAACATTTACAGTTTTCCGATTTTTTAATAGCAGCCAGTCAAATAGGTGTGAAATGATATCTCATTGTAGTTTTGATTTGCATTTCTCTAATTGCTAGTGATGTTGAACATTTTTTCATGTGTTTCTTTGCCATTTGTATTTCTCCTTTCATCAGTTGTCTTTTCAAGTTTTTTGTCCATTTTTTAATTGGATAGTTTGTCTTTATATTGTTGAGTTGTATCATCTCGTTATATATCTTGGATATTAAACTCTTTTCAGAATTGTGATTGCCAAATATTTTCTCCCATTGAGTGAGTTGGCTGCCTTCTCACCCTTTTTACAAAGTCCTTTGAGGTGCAAAAGTGTTGAATTTTGAGGAAGTCCCATTTATCTATTTTTCCTTTTGTTGCTCTTGCTTGGGTGTAAGGTTTAAGAAACCACCGCCTGCCACAAGATCTTGAAGGTGTTTTCCTACATTTTCCTTGAAGGAGTTTTATGGTTGTTGTTTTTATATTTAGGTCCTTGATCCATTCTGAGTTAATTTTTGTATAAGGTATGACATAGTAGTCTTTTTTCTTTTGGATATGGCTATCCAGTTTTCCCAGCCCCATTTGTTGAATACACTGTTCTGGCCCGGCTGAGTGGGCTTAACAGCCTCATCTAAAATCACTTGACTGTAGATGTGAGGGTCAATTTCTGAGTTCTCAGTTTGGTTCCATTGGTCAATCTGTCTGTCCTTATGCTATTACCATGCTGTTTTTTTGCCACTGTAGCTACGTAATATGCTTTAAAGTCAGAAATTGGGAGTCTTCCAACTTTGTTCTTTTTAAAGATATTTTTGGCTATTTGGGGCACCTTACCTTTCCAAATAAATTTGTTTATTGGGTTTTCGACTTCTTCAAAAAAGGCTGTGTTGAATCTGTGAATCAGTTTGGGTAGATTTGACATCTTAATGATATTTAGTCTTCCAATCCATAAACATGGAATGTCCTTCCATTTATTTAAATCTTTGGTTTCTTTTAGCAATGTTTTGTAGTTTTCTGAATACAGGTCTTTTTGAGTTGATTCTTGTATAGTGAGTTAGATGGGGGTTGTCGTTCATTCTTTTAATTATGGATATCCAGTTCTACCTGCACCTTTTGTTGAAGAGACTGTTCTGTCATGTTATCATGGCTTTGGTAGGTTTGCCAAACACCAGTTTGCTGTGGAAGTGAGGGTTTATTTCTGGATTCTCAATTCTATTCCGCTGATCAATGTGTCTGTTTTTATGCCAAGACCATGCTATTTTGACCACTGTAGCTTTGTAATATGTTTCAAGGTCAGGTGGTGAAATTCTCCCTTGTCGCTCTTCTTTTTTAGAATGCTTTTGGCTATTCAGGTACAACTTTCCCTTCCAGATGAATTTAGTAATTGCCTTTTCTATTTCTGTAAGGAACGGTATTGGAATTTGATTGGTATTGCATTGAATCTCTAAAGCAGCTTGGATAGGATTGACATCATCACAATATTTAGTCTTCCATTCCATGAACACGGATTGTCTTTCCATTTGTTTAAGTCTTTTTAAAATTTCTTTTCACGTTGTTTTGTATGTTTCTGCATATAGGTCCTGTACTCGTTGGTTAAATTGATTCCTAGGTATTTGAGACTTTTCGTTGCTGTTGTAAATGGAATTTTTTCCCTGATTTCCTCCTCAGATTGTTCAATGCTAGTATATAGAAACATTCCTGATTTTTGCGTGTTGATCTTGTATCCTGCCACTTTGCTGAACTTGTTTATTATCTCCAGGTGCTTTATTGTAGTATTTCAGAATTTTCTGCATATAGGATCATGTCATCCTCAAATAGTGAAAGTTTTACTTCTTCTCTTCCTATTTGGATGCCTTTTTTCCCTTGTCTAATTGCTCTAGCTACAATTTCTAACACAATATTCAATAGCAATGGTGACTGTGAGCATCCTTGTTTTGTTCCCAATCTTAGAGGGAATGCTTTCAGTCTTTCCCCATTGAGTACGATGTTGGTTGTGGGTTTTTCATATATGCCTTTTATCATTTTGAGCAATTTTTCTTCTATTCCTATCTTTTGAAGTGTTTTTTTTCAAGAAATGATGGTGGATTTTGTCAAATGCCTTTTCTGCATCATTTTGTTAACGTGGTGTATTATGTTAATTGATTATCTTATGTTGAACTAGCCTTGCATACCAGGAATAAATCCCACTTAGTCGTGATGTATAAGTCTTTTGATATGCTGTTGGATTCAATTTGCAAGTATTTTGTTGAGAATTTTTGCATCTATGTTCATTAGAGAGATTGGTCAGTAATTTTCTTCTGGTGTCTTTATCTGGCTATGGTATTAGGGTGATGTTGGCTTCTTAAAATGTGTTGGGTAATTTCCTCTCCTCTTCAATTTTTTGGAAGAGTTTGTTTGTAAACAGTATTGGTGTTAATTCTTCTCAAAATGCTTGGTAGAATTCACCTGTGAAGCCATCCAATCCTGGACTTCTCTTTGTTGTGAGATTTTTGATGACCGATTCAATCACTTTAAATGTGATTGGTTTGTTAAGTTTCTATATTTCTTGTAGTGCCAGTGTAGGTTGTTCCATAAGTTTTGGTAAGTTGTGTTCTTGTTTTCATTTGTCTCAATATATTTACTAATTTCAATTACATTTTCTTCTTTGACCCCCTGACTATTTAGGAGTTTGTTGTTCAGCCTCCACACACTTGTGAATTTACCTATTTCCCATCTATTATTGATTTCCAGTTTCATTCCATTAGATCTGGGTAGGTGTTTTGTATAATTTCAGTCTTTTTATATTTATTGAGACTTGAATTGTGACCTAACATGTGATCTATCCTGGAGAAAGATCCATGACCACTTGAAGAATGTATAATCCACTGAGTTTGGGTGCAGCGTTCTGTGTATGTCTGTTAGGTCTAACTCGTTCATCATATTGTTCAATTTCTCTGCTTCCTTGTTGATCTTCCGTCTAGTTGTTCTATCTAATGATGTGAGTGGTGTGTTGAAGTCTCCCACTATAATTGTAGAGATGTTTATTTCTCCCTTCATTTTTCCAGAGTTTGCCTTATTATTTTGGGTCACCCTGGTTAGGTGCATAGATATTTATGACTGTTATATCTTGCTGGTGGATTGTCCTTTTTCTTAATATACAATAGCCTTCTGTATCTCTTGTAACTTTTTTGCATTTAAAGTATTCCTGCTCTTTTTTGGTTGCTGTTTGTGTGGAGTATCTTTTTCCAGCCTTTCACTTTCAGCTGGTTTGTATCCCTGGGTCTAAAGTAAGTCTCTTGTAGACAGAATATGGATGGGTCATGTTTTTTTATCCGTTCTATTAGCCTATGTATTTTGATTGGGGAGTTTAATACATTCACATTCAGTGATATTATTATAAATGCATTAGTTACTTCCATCATTTTATTCTTTGTTTTTCATATGTCATAGGTTATTTTTGTGTCTTTTTACTCTTTTGGTTATCTTTTATGCTAATTTTCTTCTATATGCTCCTCCAACCCTCTCTCTCCTTTCTTTCTCTTTCAGGCTCTAAGGCTTCCTTAATATTTCCTTCAAGTTGGATTCTTTTTACAAACTCTCTTAGTTTTTGTTTATTTGTGAATATTTTAAACTCACCTTCATATTTGAAGGATAATTTTACTGGGTAAAGAATTCTCGGCTGGCAGTTTTTCTCTTTCAGTATCCTAACTGTCTTCTTGCCTCCATGGTTTCTGAGGAGAAATCCACACTAAGTCTTACTGGGTGTCCCTTGTATGTGATGGTTTGCTTCTCCCTTGCTGCTCTCAGAATTTTCTCTTTATCTTTGATGTTTGCCATTCTGAGTAGTATGTGTCTTGGAATAAATCTATTTGGATTTATTTCAATTGTGATACAGTATGCTTCTTGAGCATGTAAGTTCATTTTTTTCATAAGAGTTGGAAAATTTTCAGCCATTATTTCCTCAAAAACTCTTTCTGCCCCTTTTCCCTCCTCTTCTCTTAGAACAACATATGTTGTTGCGTTTGTGTTATCGTTCAGTTCCCTGAGCCCCTGCTCAATTTTTTTCCCATTCTTTTGTCTGTTTTTTTTTTCTCTCTTCTTTTACAGCTATTCTGTCTTCGGTATCACTTATTCTTTCTTCTATCATTTCGAGTCTGCTATTCTGTGCCTCTAATGTGCTTTTGATAGCACCTACTGTGTCTTTCATTCCCTTGAGCTCTATTCCTTTTCTATTCAGGTTTTCTAATTATTCTTTGTGCTTGCTCAATGTCTTTTTTTTTTTTTTTTTTTTTTTTTAACTGCGAGGTCCCAGGGATCGAACCTGGGTGCCTCCATATGGGAGATGGACACCCAACCATTTGAGCCACATCTGTGCCCCGCTCAGTGTCTTCTTGATGTCGTTTATCTCTTTAGGTATATTGTCTTTCAACTCATTAATTTGATTTTGGAAGTTTGTGTGTTTCTTCTTGATTAGTTATCTCAAATCCTGCATCTCTTCTGGGGCTTTGATATATTCCTTTTCTTGGGCCATGCCTTCCATTTTTTTAGTATGGCTTGTAATTTTTTGCTGATGTCTAGGCTTCTGATTAAGTTGGTGAATTTACTCATATATTCAATTTCTCTCTCTTTCATAGGGATTTAGTGGCAGGAGGCTGTGTGTTACTGCTGTTCTTTGATTCTTGGTTCAGCCTGTTCTGGCCTTTAGAATTATCCATGTTAGTTTCTCAAAACTGGCCTCTGGACCCAGTAATGGGTTGCAGGCCCGCTTCCTAGGGCCTTGGGGAGGGAGAGTGTAATGGCCAGAAAAAGCCTCTCTTTCTTATTTACTTTTAATTTCCTCATGTGTACTTCCTTGGTCTGCAAGTAGATGGCGCTCTTTGACAGCCCACTCAGTTCAATGCTTGGTCGGCGTTTGCTGCAACATGGATAGGATCAATGTTATAGAGGTTCCTGCCTGGAGGTTAAGAGCCTTGTGTTTCAAACTTTCTCAGAGGCAGTTCTCCAACCTTTGCTGGTAGCCCCTCCCTTTTTCTGGATTGGAAATAATTCCATTCCCCTCTGTGTCCTCAACAACCAGATCCAGTCAATAGAGGGAGAGACCAAGAGGGTCAGATTGTTTTAGTCCCAGATCTCTTTAGACCCAAGCTGGCTCCCAAGGCAAACAATGGCACAGTCCCACCAGGCCTGTAAGGGCTTGTGGGACACAGCAGACCAAATTTGAGGTCAAAAGCTGAGTCACCCTCAGGCTGTGTCCCTCTCTCACCCCTTTCCTGGGGAGCTGGATCCCTGGGGCCCCTTTGTAGCTGCCAGCCTTGAGGCCTGAGAATTCGAAAATGTCTATAGTGTGATAGAGGTTGTCATCCGTAGCATCTGCCACATTTAACTCACAGTTTTGCCATCACGATTATTTTCCTTTGTCTCTCTCTCTTGTTGACGGTGTCCAGCCTTCCTCTGGTGTCCTAAGTCTTAGAAGATTTTTTTTCCAGGCCACTTCTGCCTGTTCTCTAGCTATTTTTCTGGGAGAGAAGAGAGTCCCTTGTCTTTCTAGTCTGCCATCTTCCCGGAAGGTGATATATTGTTCTTGAGAAAGTTTTTTTGTAAGTACAGCGCAACCAAAACTGTGGCCAGTTCCCATTTTTTGTTAGAATTTTGCAAAATTTTGTAGAACATTCTATCTGAGTTTTCAGAAAATCAAAGTATAATTTGTGGAGTAGGAGAAAATGTTTTTACATAGATAGGGAAATTTGAAAACAGAGGTCAATTTAAAAACCTTTCACTTGGTGTAAGTATCTTGCAAATGCCATTTCTCTACAGTAAAGGACTTAAAATATGGCTTGCTGCTTGATTTGTGCTACAGGGTATATTAACTAAAATCATTATTTTGATGTCTAGAAATTCTGGATTGTGATAAGTATACATACAACTTAAAAGAATGATTTATACACTGTAATTTGTGGAGCAATTGGAAAATGACCCTCAGTTCACTTTCTTTAGTTAACTGTTTTCTGCTTTAGTAAAGATTCCATTACCTATGGCTTATTCTGTACCTTTCTTATAATGTTAAAAAAATAATCTGAAGTAGTGTTCAAGTTTGGGTTTCTTTACTTTGTATCTCCTTGATACTGATTAATTCACCATGAACTACTTCTGTTTTCATCTTGCTCTTTTCTTAACATGTGTTGAAAATTTGCTTAGTAAGCCCACTCTCACTTGGAGGTGGAGTGGACATCACCATCCCAGACTCCTCAGGATTGGGGGAAGAGCTATGGACTAAAGTTGACTTAATGGTATTCTGTTGTAGACATATGGTGATTCAAGCAATGGAAGAAATTATAACAGTGAGGTGGAGCCAGTGGCCACTAGACACTTTCGGGGCAGGGAAGGGAAAAGCAGTTGTAATACAGGGGCTTTTTCAGGCCTTGGGAAATATCCTGAGTGACATTACAACAACAGATATAGGCCATTTTACACCGGCATATACCGTGCAGAACTGTGTGGGAGAGAGTGTGGTCTACGATGTGAACTATGGTCCATACTTAGTGACAAAGCCCCAGAATGTGTATATCCATTGCAGGTGATGTGCTACACTAATGAAAGATGTTTATGTGGGATGTTTTGGGAGGTGTGGGAAGTGGGGAACATGGGAATCCCTGTAATTTTTGTGTAGCATTTATGTAATCTAAGTATCTTTAAAAAAAAAAAAAAGTATATATATATATAAATTTAAATAACATTTATGTAAGCAAATGCACATATATGCATATATATTTATATATCATTTTAAAAATATTGGTTTGCATTGTGAAAAATTTGATTTTTACCTACAATAAAAAAAAAATTTGCTTAGTACACTTTGAATATAATAGTCTCAATATATATCCCCAAGTGATTATTTTTCAGTTGACTTTCTTGAAATTTGATCTTTTTTGAATATTTTACTGAACCCCAGGTTCTTTCTTCCTTTCCCTACATAATAATAAGATTTTTGCTTGTTTATGTATTTTTAATAAGGATTTCATGGAAATTAAACACTTCCTTTTATGGAAAAGCTTAAGGACCTGGCCATGTTTTATTTTGACATTCTCACCTTTTTTGTTTTATAGAATACCAGTTGACAGTTACTTGCCTTGATGAAATGTTCCTAGGTTTCGTGCATTTATTTTCCAGTTTTACTGTCTTACTCATCTGCCTTTTCTTAAGTCCTCTTCCTTGAGTACCTATATTTGTCCATATGCCTGGATAGTAATTGAAAAAATTATATTTTAAAGATTGGGGCTTTCTGGGTTAAGTATGATGAAACCCATACAGCAAAATAGTACTAAATCACTTTGTATTGTTGCCATGAAGATGTAGAGCAAGTCCATGACTTTTATTTGCAAGTGAGAAAATAAATGTATTTTAATGTATTGAGGTTTGTAATGAGCACACTTGGCTCTGATTTCTATTTCTACCACTTACTACTTATGTGACCTTCATGAAGTTTTCCTAACCTCTTAGAGCCTCGCTGTCTCCATTAACTACAAGGAGAATGAACTGTGGGTATGATTTTCATGTTGTTATATAATGTTAATGTATACCTTTCAATGTAGTTGTGATAGTTAAATGAAAATGCTTTGTAAATCATACAGCATAGAACTCTTTACTATAATATATAAAAAAAAATTGTTTTAAAGTAAATTTTTCATCTGAAGGTTGGCTGTAGTTTGCCCAGTCTCTCTCCAATTCACTGTTGAACTTACTCTTCAGGAATTTCTTACCTGTATTTAAACTGGGCAGAGATTCCGCTTTAGGAATCTTTCACTTCTTCTTCTGTACTTTGCCCTTATCTAGGTCTGCCTCTTCTGTTTAGAATTACAGGATTAAAGATACTATGTTAGAGTAAAGAAATCAGGAAATATGCCATTGACTGCTAAGGGAATCTAATATTTATTTTACACTCTAACCTTATTTGGTGAAGAACACAGAAATAGGATTAGTGATGAGTTTCTTTTCCCCTCTGAGCATGACTGTGTGTAAACATTGAATTTTTTTCCCCATCTTTTAGTTACAACAGTTGGAGCTTGCACAGATACAGCATAGAGATGCTAATCTCACAGCTCTTGCAGCTATTGGACCAAGGAAGAAGAGACCACTAGAATCTGGATCTGGAAGTGAGGTATTGAAATAATGTTTGTTAATTTATCAAGATAGCAAGCCAAAAAGAAGCACAAAGACATGTAAATAATTTAGCTTACCCTGTACATTACTGTTGTCAAGCTCTTCTTTGCCTATTTTATAAAATTTTAATTTTTGCCTCTAAGATGTGTAAGACCTTGAACTTTATTCCAGCTTATTACTTATTTCACACTTCTTTCTAGCCCCCATCTCCAGTCATACTTTCTCACTATCTCAATTATTTATTTCTATGCTTTCTTTCTAGCAGTTTTACCTAATCCACTTGTCTCTATGTAACTAAATCTTGCTCATCTATTAAGACTGTATCTGCCATCTTATTTCTTTCATGAACCCTGATGGTTCATTCCCACAGTGATTTCTCCTTTTCTGAGCACATAATGTCTTAGCATGGTATTTGTTGTTCTTAGATTGTTCCTTGCATGTATATTTTTTCTTCTGTTAGATCATAAACTGCTGGAGCAGAGACTGTAATCCTGTTCCTTTGTATTCTTCACAGAACTGGGCATGTATATGCTCAATAAATATTGTTGTTTAACACCAAGGAAGGATCTTAAATCTTCAGAGCAATTATTTGTTACAAGGTTAGATTTTAGGATCAATCATCAGGGCTGAGAGAGAGGTGAGGTAAGAGCCCTGGTTGGGGACAGCAGTAGAAGAGCCAAGTCTTATCTATTCAGCTCTATGAACTTTAAATGCACTTTGAGGGGAGCTGGTGTAGCCCAGCGGTTGAGCATCTGCTTCCCATATACCAGGTCCTGGGTTCAATCCCCAGTACCTCCTGAAAAAAAACAGTAAATGCACTTTGAGGCAAGCATCTCACCAACATTGACCCTGAACATTGACATTTCCTAAATGAATGACAATCACCTTAAATAGATGAAGGATTTTTAAAATCTAGCTCTTTTTCAATATAAATATAATAGTTGTAATATGTTCACATGCTAAAAAAAAACTGCTGTATAAAAATGCATGGAAAAGTAAATGTTTCTCCTCCCAGATTTCCAGTCTCCCATTTCCTACCCTTTGTTTTTACTTAAATTTGATCAAACTATATCTACTGCTTTGCACTTGATATTTACCGCTCTTACCATAACCTGTATCATATAGGTTTACCTCATACTTTTTAAAGGTATATGACAATACAGTATTTAGATAAATCATAATTCATTCAACCAGCTCTCTGTTGGACATTCATGTTGTTTCCGGGTTTTTGCTATTATTGCCTCAGAGAACTTCCTTTTACTTACATTGTTGTGTGCTTGTATAATGCAACTATCGGCTTAATTCCTAGAAATGGAATTCCTGGATTAAAGGGTATGATACAAAAAGAAAATCTTTATGGAAAAATTCAAACGTATACAAAAGTAGAAAGAATAGTATAAGAAACTCCCAACTACCCTGCTGCTATCACTATTGATTTATGCCTAATCTTCTTTCATTTATATCTATAACAACCCCCCCTTAGGTTATTTTAAAGTCAATTCCAAACTCAATATCATTTTATCCATAAGTTGCTTTTTTTTTTTTTTTTTTTAATCAGAATCTTTTATTTCTATTCTCTTACTCCACTTAGTGTGTGCGTGTGTGCGCACACATGCACATGCACACACGCACACACTCACACACAGTCACTCAAGATGGGCCAAGTTACTAATGCCATGGTTACCAACGACCTCGGCCTTGGACCATTTGTTGACTGTTTTTTTTGGTTTTGTTTTGTTTTTGTTTTTTTTTTATAAATATATATGCATATATGTGTATTTGCTTACAAAAATGTTATTTATATATATATATACACACATATATTTTAAGAGGTGCTTAGATTACCCAAAATATTACACGGAACCCACTGGGATTTCCATGTTGCCCACCTCCCACACTTCCCACCACATCCCACACAAACATCTCCCACAGTGTGGCCCACCACCCTCAATGAACTTACACATCCTGGAGCCTTGCCACCAACCATAGACCACAGTTCACACTGTAGACCACACTCTCTCCCACTCAGTTCTGAGTGGTGTGTGCTGATTTAAAATGGCCTACGTCCGTTGCCACAACAGTACTCAGGACAACCTCCAACTCCCAAAGAAGCCCCTTTATTTCAACTGCTCATCCCCTCCCTACCCCAAAAGTGTCAAGTGGCCACTGGCTCCACCTCATTGTTATAATTTCTTGCATTGCTAGAATCACCATATGTGAACAAGAGAATACCATCAAGTCCACTCTAGTCCATAGTTCTTCCCCCAATCCTGAGGGGACTGGGATGGTGATGTCCACTCCAACTCCAAGTGAGAGAGGGCTTATATCCCATGGATATGGTGGGTGGGGTGATCCTGCCTGCAGATGCTATAAGTTGCTTTTGATTTTTAGTAAATATTAAAATATTACCCTCTGGATAAGCTGTATCAGTTTTTACAGCCATCAGTAGTATATAAGAATGCCTGTCTCCCATGCCCTCATTAACACTGGTTATTATCTTTGCCATCTGGTATTTTAAAAATGCAATTTTTTTGAATAGAATATTTAAATTAGGAATAATGCGTAATTTTTCATGTATATATTGAAATTTAACTTTTTCCCATTGAATTATATTTTTAAGTAGATTAAGGAAACGAGGCCTTTCTCCACCTTTTCCTTTCAGTTTGGCCTCTCTTCATCCTAAAAACAAAGTAACAGTCTTTCATTTTTATCTCTGGGCTTGTGTTCTTTTCAGAAAGCCCTTTCTTAATTAGAATTTTGTATTCATACTTCCAAAAAAAAAAAT
Organism: Tolypeutes matacus; assembly: GCA_026826555.1. Lineage (NCBI taxonomy): Eukaryota > Metazoa > Chordata > Mammalia > Cingulata > Chlamyphoridae > Tolypeutes > Tolypeutes matacus. The sequence continues at coordinate 3,393,211 of JAKSZT010054515.1, forward strand.
CCTCTATATTTTGAAATACTTTCAATCTTATAGGACTTTACATATCCCGTAGAGAGAACTGCACATATCCCTATCCACCAAGATACCTAGATCCACCAGTTTTAACATTTTGCCATATTAACCATATCATTCTGTCTATCCATCTGTCTGCCTGTGTGTCTGCCTATCAATCCATTTTCTGAACACTAGAGTGTAAATTGTATCATCATGCTCCTTGAACACTTACTACTGTCATGTACATTTTCTAATAAGGATATTCATTTATATAACTACCTTAAGTACAGTTATCAAGTACAAGAAATTTAACTTTGATATAAAGCTTATTGTCTACATTCTAGTTTTTTCATATGTCCCAATAATGTTCTTTTGAGCCTTTTCTGCTCCCTTGTTAAATCCTGTCCAGGATCATATATTACATTTAATTGTCATTGTCTTTTTTTTTTTCCTTTATAATGGAAACATAGATACAACAAACTTTCCCATCTCCACCACTCCCAAGCATACTGTTTAGTGGGATTAATCACATTCACTCTGTTGCAGTACCCTCACCACCTTCCATTACTAAAACTTTCCCATCTCCCCAAACAGAAGCCCTATACCCATTAAAATTAACTCCCCATTCCCCCTGTACTCTGCCCGTGGCAACCTGTACTCTAAATTCTGACTCTATGAGCTTACATATTCCCAGTATATTCTTTGTAGTTCCTATGGGGCTTAAATTTAACATCCTAAATCTATAATAATCTCATTTACTTTGATATCATCTTAACTTCAATAGCACACACAAACTATACCTATATACCTATTCATATACCCCTCTGTTCCCCCACCTTTATTTAGTTCTTGTCCAAATTACATGTTTATACATTTTGAGTCTAAATCCATTGATTTATTATTACATTTTATGCATTTGCCTTTTAGATCCTTTTAGAGGTAAAAAGTAGAGTTACAAACTAAAAATACAATAGTACTGGCATTTTTGTTTACCCATGTCATTACACTGACTGGAGATCTTTATTTCTTCAGGCAACTTTGACAACCATTGTTTATTGCCCTTTCTTTTCTTCCTGCAGAACTCTTTTTACCATCTCTTGTAGGGCCAGTCTAGTGGTGGTGAACTTCTTCAGCTTTTGTCTATCTGAGAATGTCTTAAAATCTCTCTCACTTTTTTTTTTTTTTTTGAGGCACCAGTGATTGAACACATGAGAGGCAGGTGCTCAACCACTGAGCTACATCTGCTCCCATCTCCCCCTTTTTTTTTTATTAAAGATTTATTTTATTTATTTATTTCTCCCCATCCCCTTGTTGTTTGCACTTGCTGTGTGCTATGTCTTTAGGAGGCACCAGGAACTGAAACTGGGACCTCCGATCTGGTAGGGAGAAGCCTAATTGCTTAAGCCACCACCGTCCCCTTCCCTCATTTTTGAATGACAGTTTTGTCAGAGATTTCTTGGTTTGCAAGCAGTGTAAAAATATCATCCTATTACCTTCTTGTCTCCATGGTTTCCATTGAGAAATAAGCATTTAATCTTATTGGGGCTCCTTTGTAAGTGACATGTTGCTTTTCTCTTGCAGCTTTCTGAATTCTCTTTCTGGCATTTGACAGTTTGATTATAATATGCCATGGTATGGATCAATCTAGATTTACCTTGTTTGCAGTTCACTGAGTATTTTGGATGTGTATATTCATGTCCTTCTTTGAATATGGGAAATTTTCATCCATTATTTCTTTGATTATTCTCTCTGCTCCTTTCTTTTTCTTCTGGTACTCCTATAATGTATATTTTCATATGCTTAATGGTGCCCCACACGTTCCTCAGGCTCTTTTCACTTTTCTTCATTCTTTCTTCTTTCTGCTCCTCAGACTAGAAAATTTCAATTAGTTGATCTTGGACAACTAATCCATTGGACAGCTCCAATCTGCTGTTGAACCCTTGTAGGGTATTTTAAATTTCTGTTACTGTGGTCTTCTGCTATGTTTAGTTCTTCCTCATTATTTCCATATCTCTGTTGATATTCTCTTTGTGTTCATCTCTTGTTTTCCTAATTTACTCTTAGTTCTTTGTCCGTATTTTCCTTTAGCTCTATGAGCATATGTAGGACCATTTTTTAAAAGTCTTTGTCTGATATGTCCCAGGTCTGATCCTCCTCATCAGTGGATTCTAATACTATAATCTTCTCCTTTGCCTGGGCCATCATTTCCTGTTTCTTTGTATGTTTTGTAATCTTTTGTTGAAATCTGGACATTAGATGCTGAAACATCTGTTCCTTAAGCTTTTATCCAGTTAGTATCATGATAGCACTTTTCTTAAATGCCAGGAACTAACAAAAAATAAAAGAAGGGGAAAAAAAACAACACCACCTTTCCAAGTCTTTGCAAATTGACCTTTGGGAGTGCTCTCCTTTAGGGCTTATCTTTACAGTGAGTTTAGAGAATAGCTCCAGGCCAAAGTGTAGTGGCCTCCTTGATTCTTTGTGCACATGCATCTCACCCTGGGTATGTGTGTGGCCCTAGAAATTCCCTCATTTACACAGATACAAATGTCCCTCTTCTCTAGGAAACAGCTTCCTCAGTATCCTGGATACTGCAGTCCTGGGCACTGAGTTGTATGTCCAACAGCTTGCAATCCTTTGCCCCAGGCAGCCACAACTTGATGGCCCTCCCACAGTGTTCTTTAGGAGAAGCCTGCAAGCTGCCTTCTACCCTCAAGGCAAATTCTGAGATGGTGAGCCTATGATGAATATCCTGGTTTAGTCTTTTTGGTTTCCACCAGTCAGATTGTGTCAGACATATGTGTTCCTGGTATGTACAGGAGGAGGTTACTCTGCTCCTTCTGGAACTGGGAGCATGGGCTGGCTCTGCACCTAGGCAGTTAGGGATCGAGGAGGGAACAGCCAGGACACCACTAGATCATACCACTTTTAAGTGGCTTTTTTCTTGATTTAGTGTGTGTCATTCCTGTAAGCCTTTAACTCTTTTCTGGAGCTTTGAGAGAAATGTTTCTGACTCTTGCTGGTTGTTTAGTGCTTCTGTGGCAGGACAGAAGTTTCTCACAATGCCATCTTGGTTGGGGTGGGCTGTGTAAATACTTTTGTTACTTCACCATTTAAGTATAAATCTTTGATTTATCCAGAATTTCTTTTGAATAAGAGGTGAGATATGGATTTAGCTTTATTCATCACCATTTACTCAATAATTCCTTCCCCACTGATTTGAAATGCCACCTTTATCACATACAATTTTGTATGGAATAAAAACTCCCACATATATTTGAGTCTGTTTCTGTATACTCTGGATCAACCAGCACTGTCAGACCTTTCTGTTATGATGAAAATGTTTTGTATATGCACTGTCCCGAATAGCCACATGTGGCTGTTGCGCTTTGAAATGTGGCTAGTGTGACAGAGGAAATGCATGTTTAATGTTTTAAAATTAATTGAAATATGAATAGCCACATGTGACCAGTAACTACTATATTAGACAGTATAGCAGGACTGTTCTTCTAACGTGAATCTACTTATGTAGCAGTACCAAATCCTAGTTACTATAGTTTTTTAATGTATTTTAAAACATGATAAACTAGTCCAGTAGAAAGTTTTTGTGTTTTCTTTTCCTCTCACACAGAACAACCCACTGTCTATTTTTGGTTGATTTATATATAAATGAGTGTAAATATTTTATTAAATTGGAGAGTGCTATTTCATCATTAGCATGTCCTTATCAATATGCCCAGTTAGCATGCTTTTTTTCCTATGCTGGCAGGAATAGTTATTTGTAATTATTTTTTCCATCCCATATTTAAGTTATTATTTATAGTATGCTAACTGCTTTGAGAAAAAGCTATAGGGATGTTTAAGTTCCTGAGCAACTTTTCTATCATGGTAGCATTATACAACAAATTCTGTTCAGAGTTTGCTTAGTGGAGAAGCATTGTAGCACATGGGATAATTACATGTGCTTTGGACTCAGACAGATCTGTATTTGATGCTTCACTCTGTTATGCTTTATATTGTAGGTCAAGTTCTTTAAATTCTTTGCCTGATTTTCCCCATCTATAAAATGGGTGTAATGCTTGCCTTGTAGTGTTTAAAGGATTGGAATATGTAAAGTACTTAATTAGTTTCTAATTAAGCCTCAAGTAATTGCTTGTCATTGTCATCATAATAAGTTATTACCATTATTTCAGCTTTTAGTAGTATTTTATTAGTATTAATGATCCATAGTGAATTTGAAATATTAACCATTAATCTCTCCAGAGCTTGGCTTTTGTGTGATGTTTTCAGTTTGTCAGAAAATTTGGAAATATTAAACATTTCCTGATTTATAATAATGAGAGATTCTTAAGTGTTTTTCATTGATTCTGTATTTGAATCTGAGAACATCCTTAGGTTGAGAGTGGGGGTACCTAATGTGCTATTTATGTTCAAGACAGTGTTAAGAGTCAGTTTACGGGGAAGCCAGTGTGGCTTAGTGGTTGCGTGCCAGCTACCCACGTGAGGGTCCCGGGTTCAATCCCCAGACCCAGAAACCTAAAAAAAAAAAAAAAAAAAAAGTCAGTTTATAAGGCTTACCTGTTGGCATTAAAATGCAAAATTATTTTTAAATTTCAAAACAAGCATTTTCTAACATGGATGTAAATATATTATCTGTTTATATTTGGTGGTTTTGTTTTGTTTTTAGTTTTGAAAACTTGAGGCATGTGTATTTTCTCCTGTATTTTCTGGACTTCGAGCTTAGATAGTTGTCAGACTTTTACTGAATTAATCAACAGCTCATATTTTAAGTAATGCCAACCTGGATTGAAAATATCCATTTCTTTAATTAACTGGTGATACTGTTAGTTCAATACTTATTTTGAAATTAGGTGAAGATTACTTTCTTTTTTGTTTATTTTTATTCATAGTATTTAATTTTAAAGCCTTTTCTTTAAAAAATGGGAATTAGAACCCTGTTGCATGCTCCAATGTTTAAATATACTGTGGATTTGTTTGCCTTTCCAATAACTTGTATTGCATTAGCCAGGACTGTTAAAAGCTCCCTTTATTTACTTGTTTTATTCCCTCACACATAATACAAAAATGATGTATGAGATAATTTTTAATATTCTGTACCCTGGAAACTTTACTTTTTGTTTTCTTCTTTCTATATAGATGGGCACCTGAAATCTTACCTGTTTGATTTAAATTTGCTAGAATAAGCATAGAATCCTAGAGGGGAGGAGAGGGTAGAGTAACTCTTTAGTTCAAATGCAAGATTTTTCTAATAAAGGGGAAAGCTTTCAGTTCAGAAGATTGAATAGAATGATAGTGGTTTTCAAAATTTAAAATTCAGAAAGTTAAGCTTAGTGCCTTTAACATGCATAGATTACAATGATTTTTGTTTTTAATAAATTGGACAACTTAGTTTAGACCTTTGTCCTTTAGTATTTTTTTTCTGTTAATATAAAACAAAACTGCCTTGTATTCTTAAAAACAATCTTTCTATTTGTACAATTTATATATTAGATTGGCCTCTCCTATGATTGTTTTAATTTTCTCAGATGTCTTAAAGTTGAAGAGCATTAGCTACTGTCTCCTTATGTTATCCTAGCAAAGAACAGCAAGTAACAATTATCATTTTGAACCAAATATTTATATCATAAGTCTGTTGGTTTTAGGAATAGGAAAGTAGTAAAACTGACTACTTGGAAGTATTTGTAATTAGCCTTGTGGTTTGAAGTTATGTAAGAATATATATACGAAATTAGGGTTTTTGGTTTCTTTTTAAATATATTTTTATTACCAAAGTTGTGGACTTACAAAACAATCATGCACATGTGTAGAATTCCCATATAACACCCCTTCACCAACATAACACACTATTGTAGAAGATTTGTTACTGATTATAAGATAATATCATCAGACTATTACCACTAACTATAGTCCATAGCGTACCTTTGGCATGTTTTTTTCCAAACTCACCTGTTACTCACAGTACATCTTTGGCATTGATGCTGAAATTAGTTTTTTAAATTGATTTAGTCTCTACAGTTATTTATACAGTAAATTAGAACCTACTTTAAGATTTAGAGTGTTTGCATGCATATATTGTATATGTGCATAGGTGATGTGTTTGAGGTCTTTTGGAATGTATTGTATGACATTAATAACTATTCCTTGTGTTAATTAGAGATTTTGAATTATAGAAAGAATCTATCTTTTCTACCCATTAGCAATAATTTAAAACAATTCTTGTGAGATACTAATGATCCTACATGAATAACAATGCTTCTCAATTTTTGTTGAATGAGAAAATAGGTTTTATTTTAACCTTATGATCACATATCTAAAAAAACACATCGTTATATATAAACAGATTTTCTGAATTATGAAAATGCAAAATATGAAATGTCAGCCTGAATATTACAATAAGTGCTTTTTTGCTAACATAAAAAAATGTGACCTCTTAAGAACATGAAATTATTCAGTTGACTTGAAAATGCTGATAATTCTGTAAAAATTAAATGTTTTACAGTATCAAATCAACTACTTGGTGGTTATATTAGCATGCCTAGTATATTTTGCTTAAAGTAGTGTTCATTTGCTTACCAAAATGAAGAAAGTAACATGTAGATAAGTATACAGGCATCTCATTTTATTGCCTTTTGCTTTATTATACTTTGCAAATATTGAGTTTTTTACAAATTGAACCCTGTGTCAAGCAAGTGTATCAGTGCCATTTTTCTAATGGCATGTGCTCATTTCATGTCTCTGTGTCACACTTTGGTAATTCTCACAGTATTTCAAATCTTTTCCTTATTATATTTCTGGTTATATGGGATTGATCTTTGATTTTGCTTCTCTGTTTGGGGCACCACAAGCCATGCCCATATAAGATGGCAAACTTAATTGATAAATATTGTGTGTGTTCCATCTACTCCACCAACTGGCCATTCCCAGCTCTCTCCCTATTTCCTGAGACACAATATTGAAATTAGGCCAACTGATAACTACAATGGCTTCTAAGTGTTCAAACAAAAAGAAGAGTCTCATGTCTCTCACCTGAAATCAAAAGCTAGAGATTTTAAGTTTGGTGAGGAAGGTGTGTCGAAAGCTGAGATAGGCCAAAAGTTAGACCTCTTATCCTAAGTAGTTAGCCAAGTTGTAAGTGCAAAGGAAAAGTTCTTGAAGGGAAAATAAAAGTGCTACTCCAGTGAACACACAAATGAAAAGAAAGCAAAAATCATTATTGCTGATATGGAGAAAGTTTGAATGGCCTGGAATGATCAAACCAGCCACATTATTTCCTTATGCCAAAGTCTAATCTAGAGCAAGGCCCTAACTCTCTTCAATTTTGTAAAGGCTGAGAGAGTTAAGGAAGCTGCAAAAGAACAGTTTGAAGGTAGCAGGGGTGAGTTCATGAGGTTTAAGGAAAGAAGCCATTTCCATAACATAAAAGTGCAAGGGGAAGCAGCGAAAGTGCTGATGTAGATGCTGCAGTAAGTTATTCAGAAGATCTAGTTATGAGGAAGGTGGCTACATTAAACACCAAATTTTCAATGTAGACAAAACAGCTTTCTTTTGGGAGAAGATGCCATCCAGGACTTTGACATCTAGAGAGAAGTCAGTGCCTGGCTCCAAAGCTTCAGAGGACAGACTCTTTTGTTAGGGGCTAATGCAGTTGGTAACTTTAAGTTGAAACCAATGCTCATTTCCCATTATGAAAATCCTAGGGCCATTAACAATTATGCTAAATCTTCTCTGCCTATGCTATATAAATGAAACAACAAAGCCTGGATGACAGCATATCTGTTAACAACAATGGTTTATTGAATATTTGAAGCTCACTGTTCAGACCTACTGCTCAGAAAAGTATTTCAAAATATGACTGTTCAGGAAGCAGATGTGGCTCAACCACTTGGGTGCCAGCCTACCACATGGGAGGTCCCGGGTTCGGGTTCTAGTACCTCCTAATAGAAGACGAGTAGATGCTGCCTCCTGCCATAACAGAGGTAAACGCCGCCACCACAGAGCTAAATGCCGCCTCCTGCTGCAACGAGCTGGACTCCGTCCCCACCGCAACAAGCAGAGTCCACAAGCAGCAGATGCCGCAGCCCACAGGGAGCAGATGTGGCTCAGTCCATTGGGCACTTGCCTCTCATGTGGGAGGTCCCAGGTTCAGTTTCTGGTGCCTCCTGGAGAAGGCAAGCATACAATGAGCAGACAGAAGAGTGAACCATCTGGGGAAAGGGAGGATAAATAAAGAAAAATAAAGTAATTTTTTTTTAAAAAGTTAACTTTAAAAAAAAAAAATAACTGTTCATTGACAGTATACTTCCTCACCCAAGAGCTCTGATGGAGATGTGCAATGAGAAAATATTTTATTTTATTTCTTGATTTTTCTTCTCTATTTCCACCCACCTTTATATAGGATAATTATATAGAATTATTAAAACCAGAATTCTTTGAGATGTAATATTTAGATTAGATTTCAAGAATAACTTCCTGACAGTGTTTAAACTATCATGAATTTACCTAGATATGTAATCTCTAAAATCCTTTCCAGAGCCAGTGTTCCCTAAGTCTTTTTGTAAGTCTTTTAAGTGTCTGTGAAATGAGGGTGAATCTCCTTGAAAAAGAGTATTATGAAAGGTAGATTGGTCATTCAACAAATGATTATTGCTTTGGGTGTGGAGGAGGTCTTCTTTGTCTGTCATGCTTTTGGGACAGTTCTGCTTAAAACAAGGGGATAGAGTAGATAGCTTTTTCTTAGGGGAGGGCAATATTAACTATGGTCATGTTGAAAATGTTCAGCACAGAAGCAGTGGCTATATATAAACTGTTTAACAAGATTTTACATAAGGCCAGATCACTATAAATAGCTATTCCTACTGTTCTCTGATCAAACTTTGATAAAGAATTTTGTGTCCCAAGTAGCTGCAGAGGAACAATACCTTAAGGATGGGTTTCTGAATTGGTTCTTGGTTTTCCAGAATTGGTTCTCTGTTCTAATAAATTTAAAGGCATTAATGAACCTATTTCTAATGGTAAAGGGGACACTGATGATTCATGGCATGCAGTAGCAAAAAAAAAAAAAAAAAAAAAATTACTTTCCTTATCACCTGTAGACACCAATAATCTAATACCATAAAAGGCAAGGCTTTGGGAGACCAAGTATTTACTACCACAGAACATTTTAGTGAAATAAGATTAATGGGATAAATTGGTCCCTTCGAAGTACACTGGGGAATTTAGGGATGACAAAAGTGAATGCAGGCATTTAAATTCTCAAAATCTGCATGAGGGACTTGAAAACCGTTGTGATTGCTCTAAAGCATACCTTTATCTCCTATGTGTTGGCAAAAGCAGAGATTTCTGAAAACCAAACCCAAAATCTAATTTATTCTGCAGATAGCTGAATTACAATGCAAAATGAATTCCCAGCTTTCAGGTCTCTTCTGTAAAGTAAGGGCATTTATTGGGAAATAATGGAAAACTGAAAATTGGTTGGGGAATATGAGCAGACTGCAGTGAAGCTGAGAATCTTAAACCCCTAAATGCTGCCAAACTATCTTTGCCAGTCCTTCAACCCCTGTCTGAGGGAGGTTAGTCTCCTGAAGAATCTGAAATGTCTTCTCCTGAGGTAAGTCCATCAAGGACTTGAAAGATGCAGGAGTTTTTTAATTTAAAATTTCTCCACAATTCTTAACAACCCCATTCAACTGGCCTATTTGGCCTGTGAGGAAGACAGATGAATCTTGGAGAATGATAGATTATCATAATCTTTATCAGGTGGTAGCTTCAATTTCAGTTGTTGTTCCATGTGTAGTTTTGTGGCTAGAGCACATCACTACAACCTCTGACAATTGGTATGCAGATATTGATCTGGCACTTGCTTTTTTTCTCTATACCTGTTAATAAGGATGAACAGAATCAGTATGCTTTCAGTGGGCAGGGTCAGCAATACATCTTCACTGACCCACCGTACTAACTCTCAAGCTTTATGTCATAAGCTTATCTGCAAGGACATGGATTGCCTCTCCTTCTACAAGGCATTATGTTGAATCATTATATTGATATGCTGATGGATCTGGTAAGCAATAAATGGCAACTCCTCTAGACATTTTAGTAAGATGTATGAATGCCAGAGGTACATAAAAATTAGGGACCTGCCCTTGGTGATCTTTCTAGGGATCCACTGGTTTGAAGTATGTTGAGATATCCAAGACAACTTGCTGTATCTGGCCACTCCCCACAAAGAAAGAGGACTGTTTGGATTTTAGAGGGAACATATCCCTTATTTGATCTAAAATGGGGGTGTCCCCCTTTCCATGAGCCTTGTTCTGCTCTTTTGCCCTAATCAGCAGTTCCAGAGCCTACCCTATTCTCTTCCATTTAGTATCAGGTATCTATTTTACTTTTTTTTTTTCCCCACTTAAAAAATTTATTGAAGTATATCAAACAGAAACATACATAAATAATAAGTGTATAGGAAAAGTTGTGAACTTACAAAACAAACATGCATAACATCATAGAGGGCTCTTATACCTCACCCTACCACCAATACCTTGCATTGCTGTGAAATATTTTATTTATTTATTTTTTATAATTATTTAAACATATATCACTTTTATTTCTTTTCTTTTCTTTTTTTTAAAAGATTTTATTTATTTATTTATCCCCCCCTTGCTGCTTGTGCTTGTGCTTGCTGTGTCCATTTGCTGTGCATCTCTCCGTGTCTGCTTGTCTCCCTTTGTTGGGTCGTCTTGCTGTGTCAGCTCACCGCGCCGCGTGGGCTGGCTTGCCTCCCATATGGTAAACAGGAGCCCTATCAATTGAGCCATATCCGCTTACCTGTTGTGAAATATTTTAAACAAATGATGAAAGAGCATCCTCAAAATATTACTGCTAACCAAAGTATCTGACATTTGGTGTATTTTCCCCCCAACCCACCCTATTATTATTTTTATATCAATCATACTTGAACATACACAAACAGTAAACGTATAGTAAAAGTTTTGAACTTACAAAGCAAACGTGTAACATCATACAAGGGTCCCATGCATCAACCCACAACCAACACTTTGCATTGTTGTGAGACATTTGTTACAAATTATGAAAGAATATCGTCAAAATCTTACTACTAACTATAGTCCATATCTTACATTTGTTGTATTTTCCCCCAACCCACCCTATTATTTTTTAAAATATATTTTTATTACAGAAGTTGTGAGCTTACAAAACAATCATGCTTGTGTGCAGAATTCCCAATCAACACCCCTCCATCAACACACCATACGTGGTGGAACATTTGTTACAGATTGTGAGATAATATCATCAGACTCTTACCACTATCCATGGTCCATAGTGCACATGTGGGATACTTTGGGCTTATTCCCCCATTATCAACACAGTACATCTTTGGCATAGATACATGAATATTACAGTATTGCTGTTAACCACAGTGCATAGGTCATTCCAGTTGTATTTTTCCCATGCTTCTCCACATTTCCACCACCCTGCAATAGTGATGTATATCTGCTGTAGCTCACAAAGGACACTCTTACATCTGTACCATTAACCTCTGGTTTTACTGTGTTATTCAGTCCCTAGATTATTCTCTAGCTTTCTTTCAATTGACATTTACATCCCTAGACTACCCTTTCCAGCCACATTCCCACTTATAAAGCAGCTGTTACTCACTATAATGTGTTACCATCAACTCTATACATTTCCACACTTTTACAGTCAAGTTAATTAAAACATCTACAAACATTAAGCATCAGTAGTCCATCTCAACCTTCCTCTTATTTAAGAATTTACCACTTACAACCAGGTCTTGAAGATGTTTTCCTACATTTCCTACATTTTCTTTTAGAAGCTTTATGATTCTTTCATATTTAGGTCTTTTAGAAGCTTTATGGTTCTTTCATATTTAGGTCTTTGATCCATTTTGAGTTAATTTTTGTAAAAGGTGTGAGAAAAGGGTCCTCTTTCTTTCTTTTGGCTATGGATATCCAGTTCTCCCAGCACTGTTTGTTGAATGGACTGTTCTGCCTGAGCTGGGTGGTTTTGACAAGCTTGTCAAAAATCACTTGACCGTAGATGTGAGGGTCTGTTTCTGAACCATCAGTTTGGTTCCATTGGTCTCTGCGTCTGTCTCTATTCCAGTACCATGCTGTTTTTTTACCACTGTAGCTAGATAATATGATTTAAAGGCCAGAAGTGAGAGTCCTCCAACTTCGCTTTTCCTTTTTTATTTTTTTTAAAGCTACTTAGATTACATAAATGTTACACAAAAGATATAGGGATATTTCTGGCTATTCAGGACCCCTTACCCTTCCAAATAAATTTGATAATTGTGTTTTCCATTTGTTTAAATAATGCTGGTGGAATTTATATTGGGATTGCATTGAATCTGTATATAACTTTGGGTAGAATTGACATCTTAATGATAATTAGTCTTCCAGTCCGTGAGCATGGTATGTACTTCCAATTATTTAGGTCTCCCCCCCGCTCCCCAAGATGGCTCTGTCATCTGTTTGCTTGTTGTTTTTTTTTTTGCTCGTTTTCTGCTCATTGTCTGCTCGTTTCTTCTTTAGAAGGCACCAGGAACCAAACCCAGGACCTCCCATGTGGAAGGTAGAAGCCCAACTACCTGAACCATTTCCACTCCCTAGGCCTTTTTTGATTTCTTTTAACAATGCATTGTAGTTTTCTGAATACAAATGCTTTACAGCTTTTCATCCTTGGTTAAGTTTATTCCTAAATATCAGATTCTTTTAGTTGCTATTGTAGTTGGAATTTTTCCCCCTGATTTCTTCCTCAGATTGCACATTACTAGTGTTTTTTAAAGTCTATTTCATCTGATGTAAGTATAGCTACTCCAGGTTTTTGTTTTTGTTTGTTTTTGTTTATTTTTGGTTACTGCATGCCTGGAATATCTTTTTTCCAGCCTTTCCCTTTCAATCTATTAGTATCCTTGGGTCTAAGGTGAGTCTCATATAGATAGCATACAAATGGCTCATATTTCCTTATCCATTCCGCCAGTCTATGTCTTTTGATTGGGGAGTTTAATCCATTAACGTTCAATGTTATTACTGTAAAGGCAGTTCTTATTTCACCCATTTTGACCTTTGGGTTTCATCTGTCATATTTTATTTTCACCACTCTTTTGAGACTTTTAGTTACTTTTACTGATATAATCTTCATTTCTAGACTCTCCTCCAAGCCTCTCTTTCTCTCTCTCTCTTTTTTTTTTTTTTTTCCCAGACTGTAGCACACCCTTTATTATTTCCTGCAAGGCCGGTCTCTTGGTTACAAACTCTCTCAGTTTCTGTTTATCTGCGAATATTCTAAACTCGCCCTCATTTTTGAAAGACAGTATTGCCAGATATAAGATTCTTGGCTGGCAATTTTTCTCTTGTAGTATCTTAAATATATCATACCACTGCCTTCTTGCCTCCATGGTTTCTGATGAGAAATTGGCACTTAATCTTATTGGATATCCCTTATATGTTATGCATTGCTTTTCTCTTGCTGCTCTAAGAATTCTCTTTATCTTTGGCATTTGACATTCTGAGTAGTTTGTGTCTTGGAGTTGGTCTTTTCAGATTTATTCAGATGGGAGTACATCGTGCTTCTTGGACATAGATATCTATGTCCTTCAATAGGATTGGGAAATTTTCTACCATTATTTCTTCAAATATTCCTTCTGCCCCTTTTCCCTTCTCTTCTCCTTCTGGGACACTCATGACACATAGGTTTGCATGTCTCTTGCTGTCATTTAGTTCCCTGAGACCTTGTTCAATTTTTTCCATTCATTTCTTCATCTCTTCTTTTGTATGTTCGCTTTCAGAGGCCATGTATTCAAGCTCACCAATCCTTTCTTCTCTTCCTCAAATCTGTTATATGACTCCAGTGTATTTTTAATTTCATTTATTGTGCCTTTCATCCCCATAAGAGCTGCTATTTTTCTGTGTATGCTTTCAAATTCTTCCTTGTGCTCATCCATTGTCTTCTTAATATCTTTAATCTCTTTAGCTGTCTCACTGAATTTAAGATTTGTTTGAACATCTGTGATTAGTTGTCTCAACTCCTTTATGTCATCTGGAGGTTTATCTTGTTCCTTTAACTGGGCTATATCTTCTTGTTTCTTGGTATGGATTGTAGTTTTTTGTTGGTACCTTGGCATCTGGCTTGCTAGATGTATTTATTCTGGGTACAGTTTCTCTCTATAGTTAGGGCTTTCTTGCCCTTTCTCCCTTTCTGGTTCTGTAGTAGGAGCCGATGATGTAGTTAGTACTATAAGCTATGGAGGCTCAAGCTGCCCATGTTTGTCCCAGTGACCCATGAAGCTTCTCCTACCTTTCTCCTCTGCCAAGGGTAGGGACAGAGCCACAGCCATGTGTAATAATCCAAGGTGTGCAGGCCTAGACTATAGTTGCCCAGAGAGACTGATGAAGGCACGTCCTTCCTCCCCTGCCTGGGGCAGGGATGGAGCTGCAGGTGTGAGCAGCAGTCTATTCTGTGAGGATCCAAAATGACCACAGGTGCCCTGGTAGACTTCTGACTATTCCGTCTGTGCCAGCCGAATGTACCTGCAGTTACCCAGAGAGGCTGTTGCAGGTCCTGCCAGCTTCCTCCCTGCCAGAGGTTGGGCTGAAGCCTAGGCTAGGGCTGCAGTCTGATCTGGGTGTAAAGAAGCCAGTGCCTGCCATCACTGTGATTTTCAATCAGCCTGGCTTCCCCTCATGCCAGGGTTGGAGTCAAAATGGCGGCTACCACCCTCTTTCCAACTTGGACAGCTTCAAACTTTAGCTGTTCTTAGGGTTATACTTCAGCCAGCCCAATTTACTAATCAGTAGCTGAAGTCCGTGGCCAGCCGTCTCTTCCTTACCTGGTTTTGGGAAATGGAGCTTCCAATTCCAGCCACAGAATAGCTCATGAGGCAGCTTGTGCCGCCAGTGAATGATGGGCACCGGCCTCTGCAGCTTGGAACACTCTACTAACGAATCTTCTCTGCAGGTGTGCAGTCTCCTCCTTCCATTCTTTCAAGGATGTTGCAGGATACTCTTACAGTCTCCTGGAGACACAAAACAGGTGCTTTAGATAGCTCTGGGTGATTACTAACTGCCCAGTAGCACAAGCTGACTCTTGGAGCTCCTTACTCTGCCACCATCTTGCTGGTTGTCCCTGAGTGTCTTTTTTTTTTCTTTTCTTTTCTTCTATTGTCTTTCCCTGAGTGTCTTTACTTTCTTTGTTTTTTCATTTTTAACAAATTTTATTCATACATATTAATAAACATACAATTCATCCAAAGTGTACAATCAATGGTATTTGCTATAATCACATAGTTGTGCATTCATCACTTCAGTCATTAGAGCATTTTCATTATTTCAATAATAATAATAGTCTTTACTTTCTTTTAATGTTGTATATTCAGTGAATATGTCATTGTCAATTCTTCCTAGGTCCTTTTCCTTTCTCCTTCACTTATACCTTCTAAATCCAAAGACTGGTGATGTCTTGGTTTTCCTCCCATTCCTCTGTAATTGAAATTTTATATTGTAAAATGTCATTTTCATCAAAATAAATATATATACATTATAGAAAACACAGAAAAGGAAATTATAAGTTATTAACATCACATTTTTATGAAATCATAGTATAGTAATATTTTGGTAACCTACATTTTTGCTTAATACTATAATGTGTACATCTTATCCATGTCATTAAATGTTCTACACATTTTATTGACATACTGTAATTTATCCATCCTTCGGTTTGTTGGACATGTTTTAGTTTCCTATGTAATATTTTGTGAGCTTATTTGTTATTAAGTCTTTGATCCATGATTAAAGTTTTTTTTTTAACTATTTATTGCCATTTGCTGTCCCCTCAAATTGAGCTAATTTGCATTCCTATTAGCAGTGTATGGAAGTATCTGTTTGTTAGCATCTCATCAATACTGAATATTAGAATTTCAAAAATCTTAGTGCCATTTATTATTTCTTAGTCTTTTAAATCATTGATCTTTCAATCCTCTGTTTAGAAGTCATAATATATTAGTTGAGATGGCATTTATATTCATGCATTCATCCACTCACTCATTCATCCAATTGTGCTAGATACAATGGTGAGAAAAATAGAGCTTGGTTTGGTCTCAGTTTACTTGGAACTTATTTATAGTCCAAAATCACAGGCTTGTTAGCATGGTGGTCCCTTTAGTGCTGGCCATAGATGCTTGTGGTTAAACTGGAAATGAGCATGGTGTATAAAATACTGAGTTATCTGCAGAGCTGTCTGTGAATGTTTAAGATTCCTGTCTTTTCTTCAAGTGTTTTTATTGTTAACATTCCTCTGCCCCATATATTTTGGTCACTGTTCTCCCCAGGGCAAATTGAGTTTTAATGGTGCTCTATATGTAATATTTGAGGCTTGTTACGTTTTCTTTCCTCCAAAGTATTTTAATTTATAGTTAGCATAAGGAAGAGCTTATGCTAAGACAGATTTTTTAAAAAGTTTTCCAGTTTTGTTATAACAACTCCTAAATTAATAATAAGTTCAGGCTGCCTGGAAGCAGTTTAAATCAGCCTGTATATATGCTTATTTCTTCTGAAATAAGTATCAGTCAAGTCTTAGAAGGTTTTCCAAAGTGATAGATGAATGCTAATTAACAAGAAAGTAATATTTATGGGAAAGTGGTCAGTAACTCCATTGCTAAGCATAACTTTGCATAATTTAAATGACAATTTCTTTACAAAATTTGCATATTACATGTAAGAAGAAAAAAGAATCTGACTGCCTTAGGTTTCCTTGCAATTGTACCTTCTAATGATACTTAGAGTACCATTCTTGAGTTCCTATTTAATTCATTTTCCCCCAAGCATTCCATAGAGTTTTATAAAAGAAGAGTATATAAATATAGGTTGATTTTGAAATGTTTATTTGAACTTGTGTGTTTTAATTTATAAGCATGCACCAATTTTTTATTCTTTAGTTGAGATATAATTCACATACTATAAAATTCACCATTTAGAGTGTACAATTCAATAGTTTTTAGTACAGTCATAAGTCAACCATCACCACTGTCTAATTCCAGAACATTTTTATCACCTCAAAAATAAATCCATTACCCATTAGTAGTCATTGCCCTCTGTCACTGGTAACCACTAATCTACTTTCGGTCTCTGGAATTGCCTATTCTCAGCATTTATATAAATGAAATTATACAGTATGTGGCCTTTGGTTTCTGGCTTCTTTCACTTAGCATAATGTCTTCCAGATTCATCCATGTATCAATATTTCATTTCTTTTTATGACTGAATAATATTCCCATTGTGTGAATATACCACAGTTTTGTTTATCCATTCATCAGCTGATGTCCATTTCGGTTGTTTATACATTTTGAGTATTATGAATAATGCTGCCATAAATAGTCAGGTCCAAGTTTTTGTGTAAACATATATTTTCAGCTCTCTTGTGTATATCTCTACAAGTAGAATTGCTGGGTCATATGGTTACTGTATATTCAACTTTTTAAAGAACTGCCAAACTGCTTTCCATAGCAGCTTTACCATTTTACATTCTTACCAGCAATGTAGAATGGTTCCAGTTTTTCCATATTCTCCTCAATACTTGTTAATATCAGTAGTAGTAGCAGTAGTAGTAGTAATGGCAAGCCTTGTGGGAATGAAGTGGTATTTCATGGTGATTTTGTTTTGCGTTCCCCTAATGATAAATGATGTTGAATATCTTTTTGTGTGCTTATTGGCCCCTTGTGTATCTAGTTTGTAGAAATGAAGCCCAGTTTATCTATTTTTTCTCTTTGGTTGCTTATGCTTTTGATATTATATCTAAGAAACTGTTGCCTAATCCAAGGTCACAAAGGTTTACCCCTATGCTTTCTTCTAAGAGTTTTATAGTTTTAGTTCTTATATATAGGTCTTTGTTCTGTTTTTAGTTAATTTTTCTATATGGTATGAGGAAGGGATCTAACTTCATTATTTTGCCTGTGGATATCCAGTTATCCCAGCACCATTTGTTAAAAAGATTATTCTTTCCCCATTGGATGGTTTTCACATCCTTTTTGAAAATCTGTTCACTGTAGATGTATGGGTTTATTTCTGGACTCTTAATTCTATTCTATTAATCTATATGTCTATCCTTGTGCCAGTACCACGCTGTCTTGATTACTATAGCTTTAAAATAAGTTTTAAAATCAGGATGCATGAGTCCTCCAACTTTGTTCTTTGTTTTCAAGATTGTTTGGGCTATGCTGGATGACTTGCATTTTCATGTGTATTTTAGGATAAGCTTGCCAATTTATATATTTTTAAAAAGGCATCTGGGAACTTCCGGGAATATGGCGGGCTAGTAAGACACGGGAATCTCTTCTCCAGAAAAATAGCTAGAGGACAAGCTGAAACAGCCCCGAAAAAGATCTTCTAGGGTTTAGGTCACCAGGTGAAGGCTGCACACCACCCAGAAGAGAGAGGGACAGAAGAGGGAAATCGTGACTACAGAGCTGTGAGTTGCAAGTAGCAGCTTCTGCTGCTGTCGGCACCCTCCCCCACCCTCTTCAGAATTCTCGGGCCCCTGGGCCTGCGACCACAGACAAAGGGTGCTTCAGGGATCTGCCACTCCCGGAAAGGGGAGAGAGAGGGACACAGCCTTAGGCTGACTCAGGTTCGGACCTGAAATTTGGGCTGCAGAGCCCCACGGACCCTTCCACACGGCGGTTTGCCCTGGGAGCCTGGAAAGGACTGGAGAAATCCGATCCTCGCAACCTCCTTCTCTTCTAGCCTGGACTAATTGTTGAGGACACCACAGGAGAGGGGAGAGAGAGCCTGGGGCTGACCCTGCTTTGGACTCCCAGCTTTGGTCTGCCCTGTCCCGAGAGCCCTTCCAGGCTGGGTGGGGCTGCGCCATAGTTTGCCTTGGAGCCTGCAAGGGGCTAAAGATATACAAACCTCCCAATCTCATCCTCTACTAACAGGGACTGATTGTTGAGGATTCAGAAGGGAGTGGAAATATTTCCTAGCTGGGAAAAGGGGGATGCTATGAGAGAAGTCCGGATAACTGTCTCAGAAAGTTTGAATCACAGGGCTGCTAGCCCCCAGACAGGAAGCTCTATCACATTGATCTGGTCTGTGTCACAACAAATATGCTCCAACCAGGTATTGAATTGAGAGCAGCCAACAAGCGCCATCTCCTGTCAGACCAAGGAAGCACACATAAGAAAATTAATAAGTAAGAGAGTCTTCCTGGCCTCTATAGCCTCCCTGCCCAAGGCCCTAGGAAACGACTCTACAACCAATTACTGGGTCCAGTGCCCAGTTTTGAGCAACCAGCAGAACAATCCTAACAATCAAGGTTGAGCCAAAAATCAAAGAGCGGTGGTAACTCACAGCTGCCTGCCACTAAAACCCCATAAAAGAGAAAGCGATAGAGCATCTAAGTAAAATACAAACTAACCAGATGCCTAAGCACCAACAAAAAATTACGGGCCATACTAAGAAAATAGAAGACATGGCCCAAGAAAAGGAATACAGCAAAGTCCCAGAAGAGATGCAGAATTTGAGAGAACTAATCAGTGAGATGAGCACACATTTCCAAAATCAAATTAATGAGATGAAAGAGAATATAGTTAAAGAGATCAATGACATCAAGAAGTCATTGCGCGAACGTAAAGAAGAATTTGAAATCATGAACAGAAAAGTAACGGAGTTCATGGGAATGGAAAACACAATAGGGAAGTAATAAATACATTTGAAGCATACAACAGCAGACTCGAAATGATAGAAGAAAGAATAAGTGATACTGAAGACAGAGCAGCTAAAATTGAAGAGAGAAAAGAATGGAAAAAATTGAGCAGGGGCTCAGAGAGTTTAATGACAACACAAAACGCAAGAACATACATGTCATTGGAGTTCCAGAAGGAGAAGAGAAAGGAAAAGGGGCAGAAAGAATATGTGAGGCAATAATAGCTGATGGTTTCCCAACTCTCACGAGACAGATGAACTTTCATGTCCAAGAAGCACACCATACCCCAAAGAGAATGAATCCAAAGAGACCTATGCCAAGACACATATTATTCAGAATGTCAAATGTAAAAGATAAAGAGAAAATGCTCAGAGCAGCAAGAGAGAAGCAAACGATCACTACAAAGGGCGTCCAGTAAGACTTTGTGCAGATTTCTCTTCAGAAACCATGGAGGTGAGAAGACAGTGGTATGATACAATTAGGAAACTGAAAGAGAAAAACTGCCAGCCGAGAATTCTTTACCCAGCAAAACTGTCCTTCAAATATGAAGGTGAATATAAAGTATTCACAAACAAACAGAAACTAAGAGAGTTTGCAAAAAAGAATCCACCTTTGCAGGAAATATTAAAGGAAGCCTTAGAACCTGAAAGAAAAAGACAGGAAAGAGAGGCTTGGAGGAGAGTATAGAAGAAAGAAAAGCAGAAAGGATAACCAAAAGAGTAAAAAGAAAGACAAAAATAAGATGACATATGAAAACCAAAGAATAAAATGGAGGAAATAAATAGTGCATTTTCAGTAATATCATTGAATGTGAATGGATTAAATTCCCCAATCAAAAGATACAGGCTGACAGAATGGATAAAAAACATGAGCCATCCATATGCTGCTTACAAGAAACTCACCTCAGACACAAGGATACAAGCCGGCTGAAAGTAAAAGGTTGGAAAAAGATACTCCACGCGAATAGTAAACAGAAAAGAGCAGGGGTAGCTATACTAATATCAGACAAAACAGACTTCAAATGCAAAAAAATGATAAGAGATGTGGAAGGCCATTATATATTAATAACAGGGACGATCCTCCAGGAAGATATAACAGTCATAAATATCTACGCACCCAACCAGGGTGCCCCAAAATATATGAGACAAACTCTGGCAAAACTGAAGGGAGAAATAGACTTTTCTACAATAATCGTCGGGGACTTCAACACCCCTCTCACATCATTAGATAGAACAACTAGACAGAAGATCAACAAGGAAACAGAGAACTTGAACAATATGATAAACAAGATAGACCTAACAGACATATACAGAACACTGCATCCAAACTCAGTGGGTTATACATTCTTCTCAACTGCCCATAGATCTTTCTCCAGGATAGACCACATGTTAGGTCACAATACAGCTCTCAATAAATATAAAAAGATTGAAATTATACAAAGCACCTTCTCAGATCATAATGGAATGAAACTAGAAATCAATAACAGACAGGAAAAAAGAAAATTTGCAAATGTGTGGAGACTGAACAATACACTCCTAAATATTCCGTGGGTCAAAGAAGAAATTGCAAGGGAAATCAGTAAATATATTGAGACAAATGAAAATGAGAACACAACATATCAAAACTTATGGGATACAGCAAAGACAGTCTTGAGAGGGAAATTTATAGCCCTAAAAGCCTATATTAAGAAACAAGAAAGAGCTAAACTCAAAGATTTAACTGAACAACTTGAGAAACTAGAGGAAGAATAGCAAACCAATCCCAAAGCAAAAAGAAGGAAAGAAATAATAAAGATTAGAACAGAAATAAATGAAAATGAGAACAAAAAAGCAATACAGAAAATCAACAAAACCAAAAGCTGGTTTTTGAGAAGATCAATAAAATTGACAAACCCCTAGCTAGACTAACAAAGAAAAAAAGAGAGAAGATGCAAATAAATACAATCAGAAATGAAAGGGGGGAAATTACAAATGACCTCACAGAAATAAAAAGAATCATAAGGGGATATTATGAGAAACTATATGCCAACAAACTAGACAACCTGGATGAAATGGACAAATTTCTGGAAACTCATAACCAACCTACACTGACACAACAAGAAATACAAGAACTTAACAAACCAATCACAATTAAGGAGATTGAATCCGTCATCAAAAATCATTCAGCAAAGAAAAGTCCAGGACCAGATGGCTTCACAGGTGAGTTCTACCAAGCATTTCTAAAAGAATTAACACCAATCCTGTTTAAACTCTTCCAAAAAATTGAAGAGGACGGAAAATTACCCAACACATTTTATGAAGCCAACATCACCCTAATACCAAAGCCAGATAAAGATTCCACAAGAAAAGAAAATTACAGACCAATCTCTCTCATGAACATAGATGCAAAAATTCTCAACAAAATACTTGTAAATCGAATCCAACAGCATATCAAAAGACTTATATATCACGACCAAGTGGGATTTATTCCTGGTATGCAAGGCTGGTTCAACATAAGAAAATCAAACAATGTAATCCACCACATTAACAAGTTGAAGGGAAAAAACTACATGAACATCTCAATAGATGCAGAAAAGGCATTCGACAAAATCCAACATCCTTTTTTGATAAAAATTCTTCAAAAGATAGTAATAAAAGGAAAATTCCTCAATATGATAAAAGGCATATATGAAAAACCCACAGCGAACATCATACTCAATGGGGAAAGGTTGAAAGCTATCCCCCTAAGATCAGGAACAAGACAAGGATGCCCACTGTCACCATTGTTATTCAACATTGTAGTAGAAGTTCTAGCTAGGGCAATTAGACAAGACAAAAAAATTAAAGGCGTCCAAATAGGAAAAGGGGAAGTAAAACTCTCACTGTTTGCAGATGACATGATCCTGTATTTAGAAAATCCTGAAGTATCCACAACAAAGCTACTTGAACTAATAAATGAGTTCAGCAAAGTGGCAGGATATAAGATCAACACGCAAAAATCAGTAATGTTTTTGTACACTAGTACTGAACAATCTGAGGAGGAAATCAGGAAGAAAATTCCATTTTCAATAGCAACAAAAAGACTCAAATACCTAGGAGTTAATTTAACCAAGGAAGTACAGGACCTATATGTAGAAAACTACAAAACAATGCTAAAAGAAATTTTAAAAGACCTAAACAAATGGAAAGACATTCCGTGTTCATGGATTGGAAGAATAAATATCGTGAAGATGTCAATCTTGCCCAAACTGATTTATAGATTCAATGCAATACCAATCAAAATCCCAACAGCTTACTTTACAGAATTAGAGAAGGCAATTACCAAATTCATCTGGAAGGGTAAGTGCACCCGAATAGCCAAAAGTATTCTAAAAAAGAAGAGCAATGTGGGAGGAATTTCACTGCCTGACCTTGAAACATATTACAAAGCTACAGTATTCAGAACAGCATGGAACTGGCATAAAGACAGACATATCGATCAGTGGAATAGAATTGAGAATCCAGAAATAAACCCTCACCTATACAGTCAACTAGTTTTTGACAAACCTACCAAGCCCACGCTGATGGGAAAAAACAGTCTCTTCAACAAATGGTGTTGGGAGAACTGGATATCTATAACCAAAAGAATGAAAGAGAACCCCTATCTCACCCCCTATACAAGAATCAACTCAAAATGGATCAAAGATCTAAATATAAAAGCCAGGACCATAAAACTACTAGAAGAAAATGTAGGGAAACATCTTCAAGACCTTGTAGTAGGTGGTGGTTTCTTGGACTTCACACCCAAAGCACGTGCAACAAAAGATAAAGTAGATAAATGGTACCTCCTCAAAATTAAACACTTTTGCACCTCACAGGACTTTGTCAGAAGGGTAAAAAGGCAGTTGACTCAATGGGAAAAAATATTTGTAAATCACATATCTGAAAGGGTTTAATATCCAGGATATACAAAGACATGTTACAACTCAACAATAAAAAGACGAATGACCCAATTAAAAAATGGGCCAAAGACTTGTATAGACATTTCTCCGAAGAAGAAATAGAAATGGCAAAAAAAACACATGAAGAAATGCTCAACATCACTCATGATTAGGGAAATGCAAATCAAAACTACAATGAGATATCATTTCACACCTATCAGAATGGCCACTATTAAAAAGACAGAGAACTACAAGTGTTGGAGAGGATGTGGAGAGATAGGAACACTTCTTCACTGTTGGTGGGAATGCAGGATGGTACAACCACTATGGAGGACTGTTTGGCAGTTCCTAAAGAAGTTGAATATAGACTTGCCATATGACCCTGCTACTACTGTACCCAGAAGAACTGAGAGCAGTGACACGAACAGACATCTGCACACCAATGTTCATAGCCACATTATTCATCATTGCCAAAAGTTGGAAACAACCCAGGTGTCCATCAACAGATGAATGGATAAACAAACTGTGGTCTATTCACACGATGGAATATTATGCAGCTGTAAGAAGAAATAAAGTCATAAAGCATATGGTAACATGGAAGAATCTGGAGGACATTATGTTGAGTGAAGCAAGCCAGACACAAAATGACAAATACTGTATGAATGCATTACTATGAACCAAATATATTGTGTAATATATTGTTTGATTCACACACACACACAAAAAAACAAAAAAACAAAAAACAAAACAACAAAAAAATTTACATGTATCCATTACATTTAATTGAGAAATTTATATATATATTTATTCATCTGTGTTTATTTTTTAGTTTTTTATTGCTTATGTTTTCAGTTATTAAATGTACAAAATAAAGTTAAAAACAAAACAAAACAAAAGAGTCTATCTTTGTCTTTGGCATTCCACAGTTTGATTATAATGTGTATGGGTGTGGATCTCTTTGAGTTTATCCTGTTTGGATTTTGTTGTGCTTCATGGAAGTGTATATTCATGTCTTTCATTAAATTTGGGGAGTTTTCAGCCCCCCCCCAAAAAAAAAGGCATCTGGCATTTTGATAGGGATTTCATTGAATATGTAGATCAATTTGGGCAGCATTACCACCTTAATCATATTAAGATATCTTTCTGTTTGGTTTTCTTTAATTATAAAACAAGAATGTTTTATAATTTTCAGTGCATAAGTCTTAAACTTCTTTTGTGAAATTTATTCTTTTGTGAAACTTATTTCTAGATATTGTATTCTTTTTGGTGCTATTTTAAATGGAATTGTGTTCTTAATTTCACTTTTGGATCACTCATTGCTAGTGTGTAGAAATACAACTTATTTTTGTATATTGATCTTGTATTCTATAATCTCACTAAATTCATTTATTAGCTCTAATAATTTTTTGTGTGAACTCCTTCAGATTTTCTACATACAAGATGATATCATCTGGGGAAGTGGATGTTGCTCAAGCAGTTGGGTGCCTGCCTTCCACATGGGAGGTCCCAGGTTTGGTTCCTGGTGCCTCCTAAAGAAGACAAACAACAGCAGACAGCAAACAGACATTGAGCAAAAACAACAAGCAGACAATGAGGAAAAGCAATGAGCGAGACAACAAGCAGACAACGAACAAAAACAAACAGACAAAATAACGAGCAGGGAGCAGAAATGCAGGTGTGGCTCAAGCAGTTGAGCACTCACCTCCCACACGGGAGGTCTGGAGTTCAGTTCCTATTGGGAAAACAAACAGACAATAAGCAAAAAACAATGAGCAGACAACTAGCAAACAAATAAGGGAACCCTTCTGGGGGCAGGGGTGGGGGATGATAACTGCAAATAGAGGTAGTTTTACTTCCTTTCAAGTCTGGATGCCTTTTTTCCTTTCATTTTCTTGTCACATGGCCCTGGCTAAAACCTCAGTTACAAGTCGAATAGAAATGGTGAAGGCAGACACCCTCTTGTTCTTGATCTTAGGGGAAAAGCCTTCATTTCCGTCATTTAGTTTGATGTTAGACAGTTTTTTTTTGTTTGTTTTTTTTTTTACTTTATTTTGTATATTTAATAATTGAAAATATAAACAATTAAAAACTAAAAAGTAAACACAGATGAATAAATACACATATTTCTCAATTAAGTGTACTGGAGACATATAAAAAATTTTTTGAATCAAACAATATGTTACACAATATATTTGGTTCATAGTAACACATTCCTACAGTATTTGTCCTTTCGTGTCAGGCTTGCTTCACTCAACATAATGTCCTCCAGGTTCATCCATGTTGTCATATGTTTTACGACTTCATTTCTTCTTTACAGCTGCATAATATTCCATCGTGTGACTAGACCACAATTTGTTTATCCATTCGTCTGTTGATGAACACCTGGGTTGTTTCCAACTTTTAGCAATCGTGAATAATGTTGCTTTGAACATTGGTGTGCAGATGTCTGTTCATGTCACTACTCCCAGTTCTTCTGGGTATATACTCAGTAGTGGTATTGCCGAGTCACGTGGCAAGTCTATATTCAAATTCTTTAGGAACTGCCAAACAGTCCTCCACAGTGGCTGAACCATTCTGCATTCCCACCAACTGTGAATAAGTGTTCCTATCCCTCCACATCTTCTCCAACACTTGTAGTTCTCCGTCTTTTTAATAGTGACCATTCTGATAGGCGTGAAATGATATCTCATTGTGGTTTTGATTTGCATTTCCCTAATCATGAGTGATGTTGAGCATTTTTTCATGTGTTTTTTTGCCATTTGTATTTCTTCTTTGGAGAAATGTCTATTCAAGTCTTTTGCCCATTTTTTAATTGGGTCGTTTGTCTTTTTATTGTTGAGTTGTAACATCTCTTTATAGATTCTGGATATTAAACCCTTATCAGATATGTGATTTCCAAATATTTTTTCCCACTGAGCTGGCTGCCTTTTCACCCTTTTGACAAAGTCCTGTGAGGTGCAAAACTGTTTAATTTTGAGGAGGTCCCATTTATCTATTTTTTCTTTTGTTGCACGTGCTTTGGGTGTAAGGTCCAAGAAACCACCACCTACTACAAGGTCTTGAAGATGTTTCCCTACATTTTCTTCTAGTAGTTTTATGGTCCTAGCTTTTATATTTAGATATTTGATTCTTTTTGAGTTGATTCTTGTATAGGGGGTGAGATAGGGGTCCTCTTTCATTCTTTTGGTTATAGATATCCAGTTCTCCCAGCACCATTTGTTGAAGAGACTATTTTTTCCCGTCAGTATGGACTTGGTTTGTCAAAAAACAGTTGACTGTATAGGTGAAGGTTTATTTCTCGGTTCTCAATTCCATTCCACTGATCGATGTGTCTATCTTTATGCCAGTACTATGCTGTTTTGACCACTGTAGCTTTGTAATATGTTTCAAGGTCAGGCAGTGAAATTCCTCCCATGTCGCTTTTCCTTTTTAGAATGCTTTTGGCTATTCAGGTGCCAAAATAGCCAATGATGAATTTGGTAAATGCCTTCTCTAATTCTGTAAAGTAAGCTGTTGGGATTTTGATTGGTATTGCATTGAATCTATAAATGAGTTTGGGTAAGATGGACATCTTCACGATATTTATTCTTCCAATCCATGAACACAGAATGTCTTTCCATTTGTTTAGGTCTTTTAAAATTTCTTTCAGCATTGTTTTGTAGTTTTCTGCGTATAGGTCCTGTACTTCTTTGGTTAAATTAACTCCTAGGTATTTGTGTCTTTTTGTTGCTATTGAAAATGGCATTTTTCCCCTGAGTTCCTCCTCAGTTTGTTCAGTACTAAGGTACAAAAACATTACTGATTTTTGCATGTTGGTCTTGTATCCTGCTACTTTGCTGAACTTATTTATTAGCTCAAATAGCTTTGTCGTGGATACCTCAGGATTTTCTAAGTACAGGATCATGTCATCTGCAAACAGTGAGAGTTTGACTTTTTCTTTTCCTATTTGGATGCCTTTAATTTTTTTTTTTTCTTGTCTAATTGCCCTAGCTAGAACTTCTAGTACAATATAGAATAACAATGGTTACAGTGGGCATCCTTGTCTTGTTCCTGATCTTAGAGGGAAAGCTTTCAATCTTTTCCCATTGAATATGATGTTAGCTGTGGGTTTTTCATATATGCCTTTTATCATATTGAGGAATTTTCCTTCTACTCCTATCTTTTGAAGTGTTTTTATCAAAAGAGGATGCTGGATTTTGTCGAATGCCTTTTCTGCATCGATTGAGATGATCATGTGGTTTTTTTCATTCAATTTGTTAATGTGGTGTATTACATTGATTGATTTTCTTATGTTGAACCAGCCTTGCAAACCAGGAATAAATCCCACTTGGTTGTGATGTATAATGCTTTTGATATGCTGTTGGATTCTATTTGCAAGTATTTTGTTAAGAATTTTTACATCTATGTTCATTAGAGAGAGTGGTCTGTAATTTTCTTTTCTTGTAGAATCTTTATCTGGCTTTGGTATTGGGGTGATGTTGGCTTCATAAAATGTGTTGGGTAATTTCCCCTCCTCTTCAATTTTTTGGAAGAGTTTAAACAGGATTGGTGTTAATTCTTTTAGAAATGCTTGGTAGAACTCACCTGTGAAGCCATCTGGTCCTGGACTTTTCTTTGCTGAATGATTTTTGATGACGGATTCAATCTCCTTAATTGTGATTGGTTTGTTAAGTTCTTGTATTTCTTGTTGTGTCAGTGTAGGTTGGTTATGAGTTTCTAGAAATTTGTCCATTTCATCCAGGTTGTCTAGTTTGTTGGCATATAGTTTCTCATAATATTCTCTTATGATTCTTTTTATTTCTGTGAGGTCATTTGTAATTTCCCCCCTTTCATTTCTGATTGTATTTATTTGCATCTTCTCTCCTTTTTTCTTTGTTAGTCTAGCTAGGGGTTTGTCAATTTTATTGATCTTTTCAAAGAACCAGCTTTTGGTTTTGTTGATTTTCTCTATTGTTTTTCTGTTCTTATTTATTTCTGCTCTAATATTTATTATTTCTTTCCTTCTGCTTGCTTCAGGATTGGTTTGCTCTTGTTTTTCTAGTTTCTCAAGTTGTTCAGTTAAATCTTTGAGTTTAGCTCTTTCTTGTTTTTTAATGTAGGCATTTAGGGCTATAAATTTCCCTCTTGAGACTGCCTTCACTGTATCCCATAAGTTTTGATACATTGTGTTTTCGTTTTCATTTGTCTCAATGTATTTACTGATTTCACTTACAATTTCTTCTTTGACCCACCGATTATTTCAGTCTCTACACATTTGCGTATTTACTTTTTTCTGTCTGTTATTGATTTCTAGTTTCATTCCATTATGATCTGAGAAAGTGCTTTGTATAATTTCAATCTTTTTATATTTATTGAGAGCTGCATTGTGACCTAACATGTGGTCTATCCTGGAGAAAGATCCATGGGCACTTGAGAAGAATGTATAATCTGCTGAGTTTGGATGCAGTGTTCTGTATATGTCTGTTAGGTCTAATTTGTTTATCATATTGTTCAAGTTCTCTGTTTCCTTGTTGATCTTCTGTCTAGTTGTTTTATCTAATGATGTGAGAGGGGTGTTGAAGTCCCCGACGATTATTGTAGAAATGTCTATTTCTCCCTTCAGTTTTGCCAGAGTTTGTCTCATATATTTTGGGGCACCCTGGTTAGATGTGTAGATATTTATGACTGTTATATCTTCCTGGTGGAGAGTCCCTTTTATTAATATATAATGGCCTTCTGTGTCTCTTATAACTTTTTTACATTTGAAGTCTGTTTTGTCTGATATTATTATAGCTACTCCTGCTCTTTTCTGGTTACTAATTGCGTGGAGTATCTTTTTCCCACCTTTCACTTTCAGCTGGTTTGTATCCCTGGGTCTAAGGTGAGTTTCTGGGATGGCTCATGTTTTTTTTTATCCATTCTATCAACCTGTGTCTTTTTTTTTTTTTTTTAAGATTTATTTATTTACTTTATCCATTTTAAACCCCACCTTCCCCATTTGCTGTTTTGTGTCCATTTGCTGGGCAATTCTCTGTGTCTGTTTCCTGCTATCTCTTCTCATCCTCCTCCTCCAGTCTTCACCAGGATTTGATCTTGGAGACCTCCAATGTAGGAGAGAGGTGTTCTGCCACCTGCACCACCTCAGTTCCTGGTTTTCGGGGCTTTCGGAGTATCTCGTCTTGTCGCTCCCTTGCGTCTCTCTCCTGTTACATCACCATCTTGCTGCATGGCTCCCAGGGCCTGGCGGCTCACCGGCACACAGAGCCTGGCAGCCCATATGCCTTCTCTCTCTCTCTCTCTCTCTCTCTCTCTCTCTCTATATATATATATATATATATATATATATATATATTTTTTTTTTTTTTTTTTTTTTACCTGGAGGTCCCAGGGATTGAACCCAGGTCCCTCCATATGGCAGACGGACGCCCAACCATTTGAGCCACATCCGCCCCCCATCCTGTGTCTTTTGATTGGAGAGTTTAATCCATTCACATTCAATGATATTACAGTAAATGCACTATTTACTTCTTCTATTTTATTCTTTGATTTTCATGTCATCTTGTTTTTGTCTGTCTTTTTACTCTTTTGGTTATCTTTTCTGCTATTCTTTCTTCTGTACTCTCCTCCTAACCTTTCTCTCTTGTCTTTTTCTTTCAAGTCTAAGGCTTCCTTTAATATTTCCTGCCAAGGTGAATTCTTTTTTGCAAACTCTCTTAGTTTCTGTTTGTTTGTGAATATTTTATACTCACCTTCATATTTAAAGGACAGTTTTGCTGGATAAAGAATTCTCAGCTGGCAGTTTTTCTCTTTCAGTTTCCTAATTGTATCATACCACTGTCTTCTCGCCTCCATGGTTTCTGAAGAGAAATCTGCACTAAGTCTTACTGGACGCCCCTTGTACCTGATCGTTTGCTTCTCTCTTGCTACTCTGTGAATTTTCTCATTAGCCTTGACATTTGACATTCTGAGTAGTATGTGTCTTGGTGTAGGTCTATTTGGATTTATTCTGATTGGGGTACGTTGTGCTTCTTCGACATGTAAATTCATTTCTTTTGTGAGAGTTGGGAAATGTTTAGCTATTATTTCCTCAAATACTCTTTCTGCCCCTTTTCCCTTCTCTTCTCCTTCTGGAACTCCCATGACATGTATGTTGTTGCATTTTATGTTGTCATTCAACTCTCTGAGCCCGCCCGTGCTCAATTTTTTCCATTCTTTTCTTTCTCTGTTCTTTTCTCTCTTCAATTTTAGCTGCTCTGTCTTCAGTATCACTTATTCTTCTATCATTTTGAATCTGCTATTGTATGCCTCAAATGTGTTTTGGACCTCACCTATTGTGTCTTTCATTCCCATGAGCTCTGTTACTTTTCTGTTCAGGATTTCAAATTCTTCTTTGCGTTCACTCAGTGTCTTCTTGATGTCATTTATCTCTTTAACTATATTGTCTTTCAACTCATTAAATTGATTTTGGAAATTTGTGCTCATCTCGCTGATTAGTTCTTCAAATTCTGCATCTCTTCTGGGACTTTGATGTATTTCTTTTCTTGGGCCATGTTTTCTATTTTCTTAGTATTTCTCGTAATTTTTTGCTGGTGTTTAGGTACCTGGTTAGGATGTAGTTTACTCAGATGCTCGATCTCTTTCTCTTTTATAGGGATTTAGTGGCAGGAGGCTGTGAGTTACCACAGCTCTTTGATTTTTGGCTTGACCTGGATTGTTAGGATTGTCCTGCTTGTTGCTCAAAACTGGGCACTGGACCCACTAATTGGTTGTAGACTTGCTTCCTAGGGCCTTGGGCAGGGAGGCTATAGAGGCCAGGAAAAGCCTCTCCTACTTATTTTTAATTTTTTTTTATGTGCACTTCCTTTGTCTGCCAGGAGATGGCGCTCTTTGGCAGCTCTCAATTCAATGCCCTGGTCAGAGTGTATTTGTTGTAACACAGACCAGATCAATATGTTGAGCTTCCTGTCTGGAGGCTAGGAGCCTAGTAATTCAAACCTTCTCTGAGACAGTTCTCCAGCCTTCTCTGGCAGCCCCCTCCGTTTTCCTGGCTAGGAAATATTTCCCCTCCCCTCTGAGTCCTCAACAATCAGTCCCTGTTAGTAGAGAAGGCGATTGGAAGGGTTGTATATCTTTAGCCCCTTGCAGGCTCTGAGGCAACAATGGCGCAGCCCATGTGGCCTGGAAGGGCTCCTGGGACATAGCAGACAAACCTGTGAGTCAAAAGCCTAGTCAGCCCCAGGCTGCGTCCCTCTCTCTCCCTCTCCTGTAGAGTCTTCAACAATTAGTCCGGGCTAGAAGAGAGGGACATGGCAAGGGTCGGATCTCTCTGGTTCTTCCCGACTCTCGGGACAAACCACTGTGTGGTCTCACCTGGCCTGGAAGGGCCAGTGGGGCACAGCAGACCAAATTTATGGGTCAGAACCTGAGTCAGCCTTAGGCTGTGTCTCTCCCCTTTCTTGGGGTGGTAGATCTCTGGAGCCCCTTTTGTCTGTAATTGCAGACCCAGAGGCCAGAGAATTCTAAGGACTCTTTAGTGTGGGGGAGGGTGCCAGCAGCAGCGGCCACCAATGATTCCAACTCATGGTTCTATAGTCGCAATTTCCCTCTTTTGTCCCTCTCTCCTCTGGGTGGTGTGCAGCCTTCACCTGCTGTCCTAAACCCTAGAAGATCTTTTTCAGGGCTGTTTTAGCCTGTCCTCTAGCTATTTTTCTGGAGAAGAGATTCCTGTGTCTTACTAGTCTGCCCAGACATAGGTTTTTCATTACTTATTCTATAAGTTCAGTATTACCCTGATACCTTACCCAGACAGTGATAACACAAGACAGCTATAGACCAATATCCCTTATGAATTTAAGTCTACCATCTTGCTCTCATTTCTGTTTGTCTTCTCTGTTTTCTGTTCCTCCTTTTCTGTCATCTTTTGAATTCCTATCTGTTGTTGCTATCTGTTTTAACCTCTACATATGCTATAACCTCTATAGGCCATTTTTATTACTTGACTGTATGTCTTTTTTTTTTAAGATTTATTTTATTTATTTCACCACCCCACCCCATCATTGTTTTGTGCTCACTGTCTGTTCTCTGTGTCTGTTCATTGTGTGTTCTCTTTGCTCATCATCTTTTTATGAGTCACCAGGAACCAAATCCAGGACTTCCAATGTGGGAGGAAGGTGTCCAATCACTTAAGCCATATCCAATCCCTGCTTATTGTGTCTTTCATTGTGTCTCCTCATTGTGTCTCCTTTGTTGCATCATCTTGTTGCATCTTGTTGCATCAGCTTGCTGCAGCAGCCCATTGCATCAGCTCACTATCTTGCTCGTCTTCTTTAGGAGGCACCAGCAACTGAACCTGGGCTTCCCATGTGGTAGGTGGGTGCCCAACTGCTTGAGCCACATCTGCTTCCCCATATGTCTTTTAACCAATTAAGAAATATAAAAAACAGTTTTTAATATATATCCACGTATTCTTTCATTTTTCCTGTCTATCCATATTTCTTTCAAGTATCATATTCCATCAGTCTGTATGCTACTCACCAACTATAGAATTATTAGAGTTTTAAGCAAAGCTGCTAATACATTTAAATATTTTCATAATTCCACCTTTAATTGTGAAGCACAGAGACCTTATTGATATTGTAACTATTTTTTTACTTTCACAATTTCCAAGGATAAAATCAGAGCTGGTTCTGATAGGAAAATCTTTAGCTTGCAGTTTTTTTTTAAGAAGTTTTAATAAAATAATAGATAAAACTGATCTCCAGAAGTAATTTGAGTTTTCAGAGGACTTTGTAAGTGTCTCAATGGAAGATTAAAGAAAATAAGCAAAATTATAAATAGCAAAGTCCTAAGATGGGCTTTTCAACTTGGCCATAGGAAGCAAGCATGTTACTCCTTTTCAGAGTTGACTGTGTTGCATTCCTTTTGGGTTGAAGCACTTTCCAAGTGTTTGGAGAAGTGGCAGAAAATAGCCTTTTGATCAAATCTCATCTGGTGGCCAGATGCATGGCGAATAAGTGAGGTAAGTTGTTAGAGGGCTGGATACTGTTCAGGTATAATAAAGTCCATCAAATGGCTTTACCTTTCAATTCCCCCCTCCCCCTCATTTATTTGGCTTAGCACTAAGAATGGTAGCAGAATCTTGAATTATGCACCTCAAAGCCCATACGTGATGTTACATAACCATTGTCTACTATCCTGTAGAAAATTTGATGTAAAACACAGTCCCTTTTCTTGCCTTGTCTCCCTTCACAGGTTTTTAAAGTAACATTTCACAAAGACGTTGGCTTGTAGCATAGTGAAAAAATATTTTTCTGTATTTTTCAGAGAGAAATAACAAAATAGATTATTAACATAATGGAATTTTCAATAGTCACTTCAAATATGTATGTGTGTCTATGTGACAGTGCCCAGCCTTCTCCATCTCTTGGCTCTTTCCTTCTCATCTAACTCTTTCAGGATCTGCCAAGATCTTCTGAAAGTTTGAAAAGGAGAGAATTTAAGGATCATACAATGATGGAAAGATTAATTTCCTTGTCACAGTTATACCAGCCTAGTAATAGAGCCTGTTTTATTTGTTAAATACTCCTAGAAATATAATCATTAACTTTTGTAAACATATATATAAAACAAGAAGTGATCAAATATTCATGATTAAATATCTGCTTGTCTTCTGCCTCTACCTTAAAGAGTTTTTTCTTCCACTGTGCATTGTTTTTAGAGTAGGAAGATTGTAACACTTTGAGCTTTGATTTTAGGGTCATTAATTAAGCATTTATATTTTCAAAATGTTTTACAATAATCAATCACAAAGAAGATAGTATGATCTCTCACAGAAAAACTGAACAAAACCTTGTCAGCAGTTTCTCTATAGCTCTCATAATTACAGAACTTGAATTAGAATTCAAAACCCATGATTCCAATGTCATATTCGTTTATGTGAACAGATAACTTCTGTAAACGACTGTTGAAACAATACTTAGGAGTGACAAATTTCTGGGACAGAAGTGTTCTTAAATAACTCAAAAGGAATAAAGGTGATAAACATGAGAGATCTGTTGCTTCAAATTCTCCTTCTTGACCAGCAGAGGGCGTTCAGTCTTGAAGCGCAATATTTTTTGGTCTGTACACCCCTTAAGGCCCAGAACCTCAAGTCTTTTGAATAGAGATTTTCAATGTTTTTGTTATACTGTGTAAGGCATCCAGGACTCTCTTATTTAATCCTTGCTTCCATGACTTAGAAAGCTTTGATTTTTTTTCTGGAGCCAGATCTTCATTCTACCTCCTGTTCCACATGTCTAGTCCTCATTTACTCCTTCAAGTTTAAAAGACCTGAGTCATCCCTTAAGAACTGTCATATTGCATGGGGTTAGGACTTAGTATAAAATCTGGTCCAGGAATCTGAAAAATGTAGTAAATCTTTGCCTCTTGGTTCTTCTCTTTATTTAAAATGTCCCAGTTTTTGTGCTTGGTTAACTATTAAAATTCAGGGATACATTTGTATTTTCTTAGTCTTATGATTCAGGTTGACTTTAACTTCTAGAAATAATATTTATAAGCTTAGGTGGTTCTGTAAAGTAACAACCTCTTCCACTATTTGATTTGTGGGAACTAAGAAAAACAGTTATATTTATCCTGTCCTGGCATATAGCCTTCACCTGCCTGCTATATGTCTGAGATACTCATTTAGTCTTCCTTTTAGCTATAGGCATTTAAGGGTCCATTAAAATTCAAAAACTGGGGGATGGATGTGGCTCAAAAGGTTGGGCGTCTGTCTCCCATATGTAGGGACCTGGGTTCAATCCCCAGGACCTCCCGGAAAAAATAAAGAAAAATGTAGAAGGTGCGTGGGTGTACTGTCGGCCCTGCAAGTGGGTGATCCCCCCAAGCTCCGTGTATGGGTGCGCCGTCAGGCCCTGCCAAGGCTCACGGCAAGATGATGACGTAACAGGAGAGTGACACAAGGGAGAGCCAAGGTGAGACGCACCAAAAAACCAGGAACTAAGGTGGTGCAGGCGGTAGGATGCTTCTCTCCCACATCGGAGGTTCCCAGGATTGAGTCCTGGTAAAGACAGGAGGAGAAGGATGAGAAGAGAGGGCAGGAAACAGACACAGAGAATTGCCTAGCGAATGAACACAAAAAGAGCAAAAACGGGGGTAAAAATGGATAAAAAGTAAATCTTAAAAAACTTCACTGGAAGGAACAAGGTAAGTGTGTCAGCACAATTATTTCTTTGTTAGCCAATCATTTAGCAAGAACTTGCAGAAAAGGACATGGGCAAGAAAGTTCAATTAGTTTTAACTATTAAATGGGAAGAAAGATCTAAAACTAGGATCAGAATTTCTTCAAAATTCTGAGCTCTCAACTGCATTAGTGTTCTTTGGCACTGACCATGTAGTGTGACCAGAAGGCAGTCCTAGTCAACTTTGAAGAAAGGAACTGGTATGGTGGAAAAAAATTAAACTGATGGTGAGAAGGCAGGTTTGGGTTTTTCTGCCTATAAATAATCCTCTTTACCATGTATAATTGACAGGCAACCAACTGATAATTCTTGCCAGGTCATTGTGAAACTGATGAGTCAGAATTGTAGGCTTTCCCAAATCTTAAGCATAGAAATAAAAATACTGTATACTTATATCAAGGTTCAAGAAAGATTGATTTTCCAAAGTAAATCACTATTTGGGGAAGAGAATGCTATCACCTTTGTAAAGTTGTGAATTATGAAAGACATTTCTGTTGGGTTACTAAATGTCCCTTGGGGTTTGTTTCATTTATAACATTGCCTCGAGCCTTCTGCTGCATCCTGTTAGAATGACCTCCTTTTCAACCCTGTGCTGGCAGCTGTAGTATGACTCTTTTCCCCTGGATCCTTCAGGCTTGTCACATGACAAACTTGATCTGTGACCCCTTTGTCCCTTCCCCAGATGATTAGGTCTCTTTATTTTTTCTGTTTAACAATTTTGCCTTATTTTCTTTCCTCTTTTTTTCTCCTTATTCTCCCCTTCTATATTTCCTATGCAGACAAGAGTTATAGCAATTTATTTTTTTTTTGTTAAAGTATAGTATAGATGCAGAAAAGTACACAAATCATAAGATTGCTGAATTTTCACATTATGAACACACCCATGTAGGCCGTATTCAGATAAAGAGAATATCACCAGAACCCCAGAAAACCTCTCCAATCCCCTTCTTGTCCCTATTCCTCTCCCCCAAGGGAAATCACTATCTCAATTTCATTAACTTTGCCTGCTTTTGAACTTTATAGAGATGGAATCAGACAGTATGTACTTCTTTGTATCCTTTCATTTAACGTTTTGTTTGTGATATTTACCCATATTTGCAGTTTGTTATTGTTGTATAGTATTCCATTGCCTGAATATACCACAATTTATTCTCCTCTTGATGGGCATTTGGATTGTTTCCAGTTTAGGACTAATATGAATTGTAGTGCTGTAATATTCTTATACATGTCTTTTGATGAACATATGACATATTTCTGGGTATTTCAGTGGAATTGCTGAGATATGGTGTATCCATCTAGCCATTTAATTAAAAAATTTATGTAAAACACTAATTTCAGGCAAACTCTTGGTAAGAAACATTTATGAACATATACAGATTCAGCTTTAGCATAATATATCTAATTTATGGCTAAAGAAAGTACCTCTAGTTAAATAAATTGTAGTTTTAAATAGATAATTCTTGTACACAACAAAGTTGCCACTCACTACCAGTGACAATCATTACTAACTTTCTTCCAAATCTGAGTTCGTTGGGCCCATTCTGCAAAAATCATATGAAAATACTTTGATGGTAATAATTCACAATAGTTAAGATCACATCTGAGTTACACTACCAAGTGTAACTACCAAGTAGCAATGCTAGCAGGAAAAAGTGCTAATGCTTGGCTGCCAGGCTTAGCTGACGTCACAGAGGCTGAACACTTGTATTTGTACAAATTATATTCATTATCAAGAACCCTGCAAGAGACTGGCTCTATACTGTAGACAGTCTCCAAGGTAAGTAGCTAGGCAATTGTGCAGCCAAGAGTAATCTTGTTTTTCTCTTCTAAAAGGTAGACATTTCAAAATTTGATCCATGGATACTTGTGAACAAGCTTAACCTAGTCTGAGTACAGTAATACGATTGTGGTACATATCTCTCAAAAACTGGGTAATATCTATTAAGGAAATTTTATTTGACCATCACATAGATAGTGTCCCCAATCATTCTTTGAACATGTATGGAATTGACTGTGTTTTTTGACCATGATGTTTTAGAAACCTTTAAGTATTTCCCATCAAGATGCTTTTGTTTTTGAAACAAAGTATGTTTTTTAGAAAAAGAATTAGAGAATAAAAAGGTTTCCCTTATAACATTTATAATTTATTAAATTATTCTTTCAGAAT
Source organism: Tolypeutes matacus (assembly GCA_026826555.1). Lineage (NCBI taxonomy): Eukaryota > Metazoa > Chordata > Mammalia > Cingulata > Chlamyphoridae > Tolypeutes > Tolypeutes matacus. Next base: position 3,431,240 of record JAKSZT010054515.1, read on the forward strand.
AGTTTTTCATTTCTTCTTCCAATTTTATTTTTTAAACAATAGTATGTAGACATATTGAAACTGACAAATAGAAAACTCTTAAGAACTCCTTATTCTTCCCTCCCTACACACCTAGTAACCACTATTCTGCTTTCTGGCTCTATGAACTTGCTTATTCTAAGGATTTCATGTAAGAGGAAATCATACAATATTTGCCATTTGTGTTTGGCTTATTTCACTCAACACAATGTCTTTAAGATTCTCCATGTTGTAGCATGTACCAGCCCCTCTTTTTTATGGCTGAATACTATTCCATTGTTTGGATATATCACATTTTGTTTAACCATTCATCTTTGATGGACGCTTAGGTTTTTTCTACCTTTTGGCTATTGTGAATAATGCTGTGATGAACACTGGTGTACAAATAACTGTTTGAGTCATTGCTTTTAATTCTTTGGGGTATATGCCATGGGTTATGGTAATCCTGTGTTTAATTTTCTGAGGAACCGCCAAACTGTTTTCCACAATGGCTACAACACTTTACATTCCTAGGAACAGTGTACAAGAGTTCCTATTTCTCCACATGCCAACACTTTCTTTTTTTATTATTGGCTGCCCTAGTGGGTGTGAAGTAGTACATCATTGTAGTTTTAATTTCAGTTTCTTTAATGGCTAATGATGTTGCTTTTCTTCTAATGTGCTTATTGGATATTTGAATATCTTCTTTGGAGAAATGTATATTCAAATCCTTGGTCCATTATTTTAATTCCCACCTCTCCCCCACCCCCATTGTTTGTGCTGTCTGTTCTCTGTTCATCTTTTTTTAGAAGGCACTAGGAACCGAACCTCGGACCTCTCATGGGAGGGAGGCACCCAATCACTTGAGCCACCTCTGCTCCCTGCTTGTTGTGTGTCTAGAGTTTCCTTGCTGTGTCTCTTTGTTGTGTCATCTCGCTGCATCTTCTTGTGTCAGCTCAGTGCACCAGCCTGTCATGTCAGCTTGCTGTCTTGCTTGTCTTCTTTAGGAGGCACCAGGAACTGAACCTGGGACCTTCCATGTGTGAGGCGGGTTCCCAGTTGCTTGAGCCACATCTGCTTCCCAGGCTTGGTCCCTTTTTAAATTGGTTTTTTATCTTTTTGTTGTTAAGTTGTAGAAGTTCTTTATATATTCTGGATTTATAGTCTTAAACTGTTAACAACTTAGTTTGACTTGTACCAACCTAGTTTCAGTAGTATACAAACTCTCATATATATTTTTCTCTCTCGTCCTTTATAATCATTATTGACTCAAATTATATCTTTATACATTATATGCCCATTAACATAGATTCAAAATTTGTTATTTTACTCATTTACCTGTTAAGTCATATAGAGGGGAAAACAGTTATGAGTCAAAAGTACAGTAATACAGGATTTTATATTTACCTATGTAGTTACCTTGACCATTGTTCTTTATTTTATTTTCTTCTGGCTTCGAGTCACTGGCTAGTGTCCTCTTATTTCAGCCTGAAAGACTCCCTTTAGCCTTTTTTTTATTTTTTTTTTCCAGGATGTCCTCTGGTAATGAGCTCTTTCAACTTTTGATTATCTCTAAGTGTATTAATATCTCTTTTATTTTTGAAATCTATTTTGCCAGATATACAGTTCTTGGCTGGCAGGTTTTTTCTTTAAGAACTTTAAATATGCCATCCCCCTGTCTTCTGTCCACAATAGTTTCTGATGAGAAATCCACAGTTAATATTATTGGGATCCCTTGAATGTGACAAGTTGCTTCTCTTACTGCTTTCGAACTCCTCTCTTTGTCTTTGGATTTTGACAATTTAGCTATAATGTGTCTTGGTGTAGATCTCTTAGTGTCTGACCTGCTTGGAGGTTGTTGAGCTTCCTGGAAGTATAGATACATATCTTTCATCAGATTTGGGGCGTTTTTGGCCATTATTTCTTCAAATACTTTTTCTACCCTTTTCCTTCTCTCTTATCCTTCTGGAACTCCAATGATGTGTATGCCGGTATGCTTGATGGTGTCCCACAAGTCTCTCAGGCTCTCTTCATTTTTCTTCCTTATTTTTTTTTTCTTTTTTTTTTTTTTATTATGGGTAAAAATAAAAATTCTCACAATACATACAAACATTTGCAAAATGATATATAAATATATATGCATATATGTGTATTTGCTTACAAAAATGTTGTTTATATATATATATATATACATATATTTTAAGAGGTGCTTAGATTACCCAAAATATTACACGGAACCCACTGGGATTCCCATGTTGCCCACCTCCCACACCTCCCATCACATCCCACACAAACATCTCCCACAGTGTGGCCCACCACCCTCAATGAACTTACACATCCTGGAGCCTTGCCACCAACCATAGACCACAGTTCACACTGTAGACCACACTCTCTCCCACTCAGTTCTGAGTGGTGTGTGCTGATTTAAAATGGCCTACATCCGTTGCCACAACAGTACTCAGGACAACCTCCAACTCCCAAAGAAGCCACTGTATTTCAACTGCTCGTCCCCTCCCTACCCCAAAAGTGTCAAGTGGCCACTGGCTCTACCTCATTGTTATAATTTCTTGCATTGCTAGAATCACCATATGTGAACAAGAGAATACCATCAAGTCCACTCTAGTCCATAGTTCTTCCCCCAATCCTGAGGGGACTGGGATGGTGATACTGGATAATTTCAATTGTCTTCAACTTTGCTGACCCTTTTTTCTGCCTGTTCAAATCTGCTGTTGAACCTCATGAGTTTTTTCCATTTCAAATACTGTACTTTGCTGCTCCAAAATCTGTGTTTGGTACCTTTTTATAATTTCCATCTTTTTATTTTGTTCAGACAACATTTTCCTAATTTCCTTTAATTCTTGTATTTGTTTTCCTTTAGCTCATTGAACATATTTAAGGCAGTTGATTTAAAGCCTTTGACTAATGATTCCTCAGGGATGGTTTCTAGAAATTTTTTTTTCCTGTGAGTGGGCCATACTTTCCTGTTTCTTTGTGTGTGTTATAGCTTTTTATTGAGAACTGAACATTCCAAGTATTGTGTTATAAATCTGGAAATCTGGTTCTCCCACTCCTCTGGAATTCCTAGGTGTTTGTTGATGTTGTTATTGAGGGCTGGAGCTGTCACTCTGTGACTTTTTCAAACTATTTTTGCTCCCAAATGGGGAATGGAAAAAGAAAAGTGTGTGTGTGGGGGGGTTAGGGAATAGGTACTGCCTCTTTAAGACTCCTCTGCCACTTTTGTCTAGGAAAGTTGGAAGAGTAATTGCCCTCAGCTGGCTCCAAGGATCAGAAGTAGCTGATTAAAAACAGTGATCAGGAAAGCGGATGGGACTCAAGTGGTTGGGCATTCGTCTATCATATGGAAGGATCGGGTTTGATCCCCGGGACCTCCTGGTATAATTAAAAACAGGGGGGTGGGGCAGGCGAGCCTGGTGATCTGAGCCACGCAGCAAGATGATGATACAACAAAAGAGAGCCGAGACATGCCAGAAACCAGGAACCGAGGTGGTGCAAGTGACAGGGTGCCTCTCTCCCACATCGGAAGTCCCTGGATCGAATCCCAGTGAAGCCTGGAGGAGAAAAATGAAAAAAGAAGGCAAGAAACAGACACAAAAGATCACCCAGCAAATGGACACAGACAGCAAGTGGGGTGGGGGGGATGACTCATAGAACTGTACACTAAAAAGAAAAAAGAAAAAGTCAATTAAAACAAAAAACAAAAACAGTGATCAGCAATCAGACCACACGCCCTTGGATTTTGGAGGACAAGGTCCTTATAGCCCACGTGGCACCAGCAAACTGTACCAGGAGCCCAGATTGTAGTCCCCAGTGCTGCCTGCCATGTGGCTGGGGGCATATTTACTGCATTTTACCAGTTTTTTCCTCCAGTTTTTCCTTGGATGCTACACAATGTTCCACTAGACTTCAGAGTTTCAAAATGTTAGTTCAGTAGTTGTTTTGGGTAGAGGAACTGATTCCTGGAGCCTCCTATTCCACTATCCTTCCACAATCCTCTCTGGTTGTTCAGTTTTAAACCAATTCATTTAAACCAAAAAATATTACTGATAATATATTTTGTGCTATGTACTGATAGAAAGGATAGCCCCTTTCCCAGAAAGCCTGTGGTCTAGTGGGGATGGGGCAGTGGGGTCATAAACTCATTACTGTAATACAATGTAAGGTAATTGCCACAGTGAAAATTCTGAGGTGGTGGTAGAGGTAGAGCTGGTAGAGGAATAGATAGCATTTGAAATGGGTCTTAAAGGATGAGTAGATTGTCCTAGAATGCTTCTTTGCACATCACCTATTGGCAGAGGAACAGTATGGCTGAAGTTAAGATGATTTGTAAAGGAGTAATAGGAAGTAAGGCTGGAGTGAAGCTGGGATGATGAGGTTTATACCTGATTTGGTAATATAACAGTGATTAAGGACACTCACTTTAGATTAAATTAGAGATTTAATTCCAGCTCAACTTTGCTGCGTGACCATGAACAGATTGCTTTAACTGTCTGAGCTCATTTTCCTCATTTGATAAATGGGGACAGCACCCATATAACTTGGTTGCAATGTTATGTGAAAGAAAAGAGATAATATGTGAAAAGTGCTTAATTTAGTTTTCAACACAAATGTTCTGAAGTAGCTGCTATGAAACTATTGAAGATTTGATAGGTTTTTACATGTGTGTATGCCTGTGGAATCATCACCACCATCAAAATAATGAACATTCATCATTCCCAAAGTTTTGTATAAGACTTTTAAAGAAAGAAAGTCTACCCTACAATGTGTGGGGTAGAATGAAGTGAAATAGAATCTGGAAATGGAGAAATTAGTTAAGATAATATTGCCATGGTCCAGGTGAGAGAGAGTGAATGAATGAATTTGGTCATGAACTAGGTATGGTGGCAGCTTGCTTACCCCAAGAAAGGCCTGCTAGAGGACAGGGTTGAGTCTTCATCATTATATCACCTCCAGCACCTAACCCAGTTACGAGAGAATTGTGGGCTCTTAAATATTAGAATTGACAGATTTTTGCTTTATTAGATATTCTTTATTTTAAACTGTTTCTTCCTTTATTCTGTTTAGGGCCTAAAAGACAACCTTCTTGCTTCTGGGACATCCAGTCTGACAGCCACCAAACAGTTGCTTCGTCCAAGAGTCACAAGAGTCTGCCTCAGGGACTTGATATTCTGTATGGAACAGGAAAGGGAGATGAAATATTCTCGAGCACTGTATCATGCCCTATTGAAGTGACCACTCCACCGTCTCTTCAGATCCTTGCTATTTACTGCCAAAGAAGATTTTTAAAAAGCTTCATTGCACTCCTGAAAATTCAATTTTTGGAAAGTAATCACCAAAATGGAAGACCATTGTTTACAGTTATAAACTTTTATGATACCTTACCTATCCATCCCATAGGGTTCTTAATGACTATAATTCAGCATTGTCTTCTGAAAATCAGTTATGAGAGATAGCTTACACAGAAGTAGGCATCTGCCTACCCCTGCATTTAATTACAGTAAGTTAAGGCCCTGTCTGTAACTACCTGCTTTATTTACCAAACTATTTTTAACAGGTAAAGTGTCTTTCCCTAATATAGCCTGCATTGGGATGCAGGAGAAAGAAAGGAAAGGTCACTACTTACCAAGAAAAATGTATTTAAATACTGACCCTGTCTCAAAAGACCATATTTTCTCAGAATGAAGTTCCTTTGCTAACTTTGACAGTCACCTTTTATAACTGAAGGTGGGAAGCTGTGGGGCAGGGTCTGTGCTGGCTTTGGTTGGCTGAGTCCCAGTTTTGTCAAAACAGAGACAAAGGGGGATAGTTTGTGCCTAAGGTTGCTATTCTCTGGTTCATATAACCACACACTGCTTCTGATACCAAGTGAGGGGGCATCCTTATCAGGGAAACCTTAATATAGAAGCTGCTGAATACCTTGTTGAAAAATGGAATTGATGGGAAGTATTGGAAGGAATGGTGGGGCATTCAGTTCAAACTGGTAATGTAAAAATGAAAGTGTAATCATAAAATAGGAAATGCTGCATATGCCCAGAGAGGGTGCAGGGGGACCAGGGGTAGAATTGGAACTCTAAAGCAACTGGTATGTGTTTTGTTGAAGTGAATAAAATCACAGCCCAACCCAAAAGGAAAATGTATCAGACATTTTCGAATGGCAGTATTTCAAAAGGAAGAGGTTATTTTTTGTTTTATATTGTTTTAAATCCTAAAAAGGATAATTTTTGTAAGTTGGAGCTTTTATTGTTCCCTCTCTTATAAAATCTTAGTTACCCTAAGTTTTAAACATCTTGGTACATTTTAAAAATTCTAATTAGTGATTAGAAAAAATTGACAATAGGACTCCATTTTGGATTCTGTACTTAAAAGGTAACATCAGCCTCTCACTTTGGGGATCTTAGCTCTAAATATACTCTGACAAACATGTTATATATTTATCTGAGGAGAAGCTGATGTTTTGCAAAACAAACCCTCTTTTTTGTTTTTAATTCCACCTCTGTGGAATGTGGCAGATGAAAAATATAGCTGTAGTTAGAAACACATACATAAAGAATGTTTAAATCCTCCAAGAAGCTTTACAAACAGGGAGAAGCTGTACTTCTTAAAAAAAGAATTCAGGAAAAAACCCTTAAATATGTTACTCTTCATCCTGTTCTTCCCGTTGGGACTGTTATGGCCATGTTCTATACTATAGTAAAGTTTTAAATTGGCCATGTTTTTGTTTCAGCAAGTTGTTAGGTAAAATGCTATAAATTATGTATATGTTAAGAGTACTTTGAGGAGAGATGTATACGCAAAGTTGTTTTTGTATATTTAAATGCTTAGCTTTATTTTTTGTAAAGTGCTACATACTTCCATATTTGTGTATAATCTTATTAATCAGATGTTTAAAATTATTTCAAATACTTCATTAAAATAATTATTTTATTATAAGAATAAGATGGTAACTTTGCTCAGTCACTGACTTCACATACCATTGTTATTAGTAATGTCAGCCCCCAAGTGCTTAATCTGCTGGGCAGTGGATCTTCCTTGTCTCTGCTTATACTTTGAGTGTGGGCATTTGGGTTCAGAACTTTGCTTCAAATCTGAGTTCACATCTAAGATCCAAAAAGTCACTTTCTTGGAAATAGTTGTAAATTTATTTACTATGTGACTTACAAAGAAAGCTAAGCCTGTTCATTACAAGTCTTTTCTTGACCCATCAGGGTTTCTTACTGCTTTCTTAGGAAGCAGTAAAGAAGTCATACCATTTCTTTCTTACAGGTATTCTTTTTCAAAATTTAATATTTGTTTTAAAATTTTGTCTTGTGACATGTACCTTCCACCACAAAATGGTGGCCTACTAAAAGCACTCTCTTTGACTTACACAGTGTTGCCAAAGTTAATTACAAAAATTCTACTTCCTTTGAAAAATTAGATCTGGAATCACTAAGTATACCTTTTTATTGTTGCTCCAGTGGCAGCAATCCACTGGAACCAAACAGTAGCTGTCCACTTTAAACATGGGGCATAAGTTTACCTTCTCTTGTCTGATCACTTTAAGCCCTGAAGTTTGTGATCATCTGCCTTTAATATTTATCTTAGGTGATAAACAGGAAAAGGGGTAAGTATCAATTCTCTATTGACTTTTCTTTTTTTTTTCTAATAACTTTGAGGTATATTTTATAGATCATAAGATTCACTCATCCATTTTTTTTTTAATCTTAACATTTTATTTTCACATGTATTCGTATTTTGAGAACGATTTTGTTTGCCTTCTCCAGGTAATTCTGGAGGAATTGCAATGCCTGAAGTTTTCACAGGACAGATATACAAGGACCCTTGTACATTTTTTTTTAATTTTGGTATTGAAGGGGCAAAGAATGGATACAGTGGCTCAGAAGCAAAAATCTTGGAAAATGTGAATATATGGGATTCATCACTCCCATTATAAAAGGAAATGTCTCCCTGTCCATATCCAGGAAAAATCCCCACTTAGGGTTTCAGGTTTCATCGAGGGCAGTCTCAGAAATAGTGTTGGCAGAGAAGTAGCTTTCATTTCTTTAACTCACAGTATAGAATCCAAGTTCTGAAGACATTTGGAACCTCCCTTTTTGATTAACAGATTCTTTGCAAACGCCCAGAGCCCATTCTTTGCTTGCCCCCACATCCACTCCCAGTATTGGCGGCCAGAGGGGAAACCGAGAGCACCCCAGGACACATAGTACATAGTTGAGTCTCTCAGCATGCTTCTGTCATTTCTGTTTGATATGCCCACTTTGAACACTCCTCAGGTCATCAGAAATGATGAGGAACTCATTGACTATGTCAACATCCATTGTGATGTCCACTTGGAACTTCAGCATCCTTGGGTTCATCCGAGAACTCTCATTTGGGGCTCCAGATCCTTGATCTTGGAAACCAGCCTTCCAAGGTTCCTATTGGACTTGACCTCAGTCTCCTGAGAGATCTCAGAGCAGTTGGGGCACAATACAATACCCTCGTGGATTTTTCAGCAGCAGATTGTTGCATTGGAAACAGTGCAGGTATCTACATTTTAAGACTCTGGGTTTCTCAAGTAGGATATCTGATCACTTTTAGAAATTCTTTAGCCATGGCCACTGTCTTCCCAGTTCATGGATTCTCCTCTGATCTCCAAAGGTTAAACAGGTATCTGTTATGGCCTCAACCATTTTTTTTAGTATTTATTTTTAAAGGAGCTTTAGATTACATAAATGTTACATCAAAAATATAGGGGATTCCCATATACTCCACCCTCTCCCCCTCCCACACTTTCCCACATTAACAACATCTTTCATTAGTGTGGTACATTTGCCACAATTGGTGAACACATTGAAGTATTGTACTAACCAAGGACTGTATTTTACATTATAGGTTATACTTTGCCCTGTACAATTTTATAGGTTTTGACAAGATGTATAATGCTTATATCCATCATTGCAATGTCATGCAGGACAACTCCAATATCCCAAAAATGCCCCCGTGTTGTACCTATTCTTCCCTCTCGGTTTATTTATTTTTTAAAGACCTTGGAGTTTTTTGGGTTTTTAAAAATATTTATTTGTATTTATTTCTCCCTACTCCCTCATTGTTTGCATTTGCTGTGTTTTTTGTGTGCTGGTCTTTTTTTAAGGAGACACTGAGAACCAAACCTGGGATCTCTGATGTGGGATGGAGGCACCTAATCACTTGAGCCACCTCTGCTCCCTGCTTTGTTGTGTCTCTTATTATGTTTTCCTCATTTCTTTTGATGCGTCATTTTGCTGAGTCAGCTCACTGTGCCTGCCCATCACGTCAGCTTACTGTGTTGCTCGTCTTCTTTAGGAGGCACCGGAAACTGAACCTGGGACCTCCCATGTGGTAGGTGGGAGCTCAATCACTTGAGCCACATCTGCTTCCCCCCTCCGTTTATTTTTAATATGACTGATCAACTTTTTTTTTTTTTTTTTTTTTAAGTGTTCAGTAAACATTGTGAACTTACAAAACAAACATGCATAACATTATATAGGGCTCCCACACATCACCCCACCACAAATACTTTGTTGTGAAACATTTGTTAACAAATTATGAAAGAGTATCCTCAAAGTATTACTACTAACTATGTCTGTATCTTACTCTCCTATACTGTTTTTTAAAGGATTTATTTATTTACTTTTATCCATTTTTACCCCCCCACCCCTGTTTTTGCTGTTTCTGTGTCCATTTGCTGGGTAACTCTGTGTCCATTTCCTGCCCTCTCTTCTCATCCTTCTCCTCCTGTCTTCACTGTGATTCGATCCTCCGAACCTCTGATGTGGGAGAGAGGCGTCCTACTGCCTGCGCCACCTTAGTTCCAGGATTTTTGGTGTATATGATCAACTTTTTAAATTTTCTCCTCCTAAACATCTTTAAGAGTCTTATTTAAAATTTTAAAAAAGCAAAAGTTTAGAATGCTTTTAAGCCTGTATGTCTTAAAATCTGCATTTGAGGTAAATTTTGTGTCATGTAGCATTTTGGCAAAACTTTATGTAGAATTAAGAATATTTATACCAGTTAAATCATGGTTGCAGCAAAGAACACAGTGTTAGGCATATTCATTAGAAAAATATGCAACCAAGATCTCAGACGGATTAGGTTGGACTTTATCTCTGTGCCTAGTTATACAATGAACCAACTAAATGTTTATAAAATTTTTACCTCAACAAGACTCATGATTCTGTAGGCAATAAAAGTATGTGTCACATGTTTGTACATGACCTAGTGGCCATTTTTTATTTTGTTGGTTTTTAGCATTGCTATAATTTCATCTACTTTCATATGCCTTTCTGAATTGACACAACTGTTTTTTTTTTTACATGTAGGCATGATTTACATGACATCAGTATCTGTTTAAAAAAATCCTCTTCAATGACTTTTTAAAAAAATTACCTCATGTATTTTCATACGCATTTCAGTTGTATTGCATTTGTGCATTTGCTCTTTCACTGAAGTTTCACTAGTTGAAAATTGATCCTCAGTAGAATAGATTTGTCGTATTTTTTCTTTTAGGAAACAAGAGCAAGACTTCCCATATCTGTCCAGTCTCTTAACAGTTGTATGACCTTGCGCAAATTATTTAACTTCTGTGCTTTTGCTGCCTCACCTGTAAATAATAGTGCCTACCCCTGTGGTGGTTGTGAAAATTTAATAAGTTGTCATATGTAAAGCACTTAGAATAGCATATCACATATAGTACACACTATGTGTTTATAATGGTTCTTGTTTGATAGATTGTGAATGGCATAACTCTACTTTCTGCCACCTCCAATACTATATTATTGATGAAAGTCGCTAGTTGAATGCATGAATCTTAGTGTCTTGTTTAAATATAATAACCTAAGATCATTCAAATTTCTTATGTGTTACATTGGGGATTGAGGATGGAAGGCTAGCAGAAAGGTATGATACTGTAGTGGAGCCATTAAATAGAGATTTCCAGTCATATTCTGAATATATATATAATCACATAGTTGTATATTCCCCCTGTTATTTGCAAATGGCAGCGGATGGTCTATCCCTGGCCATTTTCACAATACCATTATTCTTAATTTATACTGTGTTCCAGGCCAGGAGGGAGGAGAGAGGAACAGTCAGTCATTTGAGGGAAGGTTTGAGTATTCCAGTTGTAATTATAAAGTGGTCATTGACAGAACCCTCCTGTCATGTACACTAGGATCCTGGAAACCAATCTGAATTCAGGATTGCTCTGACCTCTTTTCTGTGAGATTTACATTTCTCTTCATTAAAAACTAATGAATAAGTATTGAAATAATGAAAATGTACTATTAATGATTGGAGTGATGAATGCACAATTTTGTGATTATACCAAATACCATTGATTGTACACTTTGGATGAATTGTATGATTATCAATAAAATCAATTTTGGGAAAAAAATCTTTGAGGGGAACTGATGTAGCTCATGGTTGAGTGCCTACCTCCCATGTACGAGGTCCTGGGTTCAATCCCTGGTACCTCCTAAAAAAAAAATCTTTGAGACCACCTTCTCTTAATGAAATAAAAATACAGGCTTAAAAAAAAAAAAAAATTAATGAATAGATCAGAATAGGAATGATCTAAGTTTGAGGATCCAGAGAGTAATCCCTGATGGGATGTCTGATACCCAAAATACTCATTTAGCAAACTTGTAAGACCTTTCTGTGTGCTAAGCGCTATGGGAAACAAACATGTATAAGACACAGTCCATGTCCTGGAGCAGCTCTCTAGTCAGAGATGGAACATAGACATAAATATTAATAATGCCAAGTAGCACATACTGTGTTCCAAGGAGTGGTGTAAATAACAGGTTCCCATTGTGTCCTAGGAAAAAGATACTGCTTTCAAATGGAACAATCATGTTTAAATACCTCACAGAAGAAATGAAATTTGATCTAAAGAAATTAGATATAAAGAATGGGTAAGATTTTAAGTCATATTCGAGGGCCTTCTAAGGCAAAAATTTGAGAGATAAAAAGGGATAAAATAGGGGAGCAGGTGTGGCTCAAGCAGTTGAGCACCTGCCTTCCACGTGGGAGGTCCTGGGTTTGGTTTCCAGTGCCTCATAAAGAAAAAAACAGACAATGAGCAAAAAAACAACAAGCAAAAACAACGAGCAAACATGCAAGGGAGCCATCTCGGGGGGAATAAAGAAAAAATAATTGTAACAGAAGTCCCAGACATGAAACAGAAACCAACATTTATTTTAAAAAAAAGAAAAAAGGGATAAAATATATTCAGGGAAACAAATACCTAGTTTGGCTTGGTTATGAGATTGAGACTGGCATAGGGAAGAAATGGAGGATAATTTTGTATAAGATAGGACAATTAACATTCATGCTGTCTAATTAAAGAGTACAAAGGAAGACACTGTGCAGTCTCCACCTTTTTCTTCTTGATCAATTCTTCACAATTTGTATTTCAAATAAATTACCAAAAAAGCAGAGGGCTATGAGTTGCCTGCAGGCTTCCCTCCAGCCCCCAAAGATTTTCTCCTGATTGTAAAAGTAATATATTCTCATTCTAGAAAATTTTGAAAATGAAGGTATAAGGAAAATGAAAACACATGGCACTTAATATTTTGGTGCATATCTTTCTAGCCCTTTTTCTTTCTGTGAGTATGTAGATGTTTTTGATCATACAGTTGATCCAGCTTTATCTCCTCCCCACACCACATGCTAGGAAAACATGGAAAGAAACACAACTAGGAGAATAAACCATCACTTTTGAATTCTGTACTTCAAAATGACCTCTAGATCATGTTTCTCTTTTCTTCTTATAACATGGTTTATTTTAAATGATTTCAGTGTGTTGTCCTTAGTGGCGAAATGGAAGGACCCTTTTAGTTTCATCATTATTTACACTGGTCCTCCACATGATAAGGTAATGTGAAAGGAAAATAGCCATAATTCAGTGTAAACTACTTAGCAAATTCAAAGTAGTATTGAAATGTAACTCTTGAAGGTTAGGCTATAGGTCTGATAAATGTTCCTGATTGTAATATAAATGGAGGCTTTGCCTGAAAATGAGGGGAAGGTAAGGATCTGCTGGTTGGCATCTTGAAACCCTGACAAAATCTCATCTCATAGGTCTCCACTTTTCTAAATGGGAGGGTGACTTCATCGTGCTGGGCAACCTCCAAGAACTCTCTAAACTTTCAGTTGGCAACATGAATATACCATTGGGCACATTTTAGCAATCTTAATTCCTATAAACATAGATGGTGGCTGCCTCCAGTGTTGAGGAGAGCAAAACAATTGAATAAGTGGCTCATCATGTCTTTTTCATGCCTTCTGCCATTATCAAAAAGCATAAATTGTGTGGGGGACTGGACCAGGCCCCAATCAGAGAACAATAAAAACTTCATTATTGATCTTTTGGAACTATATTAATCTTCTCTCCAAGAAATTTAGGGGATTACGGTCCTCCTGAAATGGGACTGTGACAATATGTGGAAAATATCTAACTATTTCACCCCACAATCTGCTTCCAAATGCCACATGGGGACCCAGTCCTGCTTAAGGACATAGTTCAAAGATTTGATACTGGTAAGCTTGCTTTTGAGGCAGAAATTTGTGTTATTGGAGAAGGAAAAGAAGGAACAAAGCCCATAATTACTGGGGAGAGATGTGTCACTGAGGAGACTTGGAAATTGAAGAAACATCAATAATAGCTTTATTGACTTAACCACATATGCTACCTTTGTCTAAGGCAAGACAGATCGCATGTAAGGAAGCACCCTTAGCATTGCTTAGAGTGAGGCTCTCCCCTAGCAAACACTACCCTTGCTGCTCAAAGTGTGATGTCGTACCAGCAGTTGGGCATCACCTGGGGGCTTGTTAGAAATGCAGAACCTCAGCCCCACCCCAGAGCTATTCAGTCAGAATCTGCATCTTAACAGATCACCAGGTGTGGGAAGCAGTGCTCTATCAAACTCCCTAACTGATTTTTAGTAAAGCTGGACTTTTCTGTGTATTAGGTTTGCTTAAAATTGCATGCTCCTGTGTGTCATGTGAGATCCAGACTCAGGAATTTTAAAGCTGTCTTGAACCTTAGCCAAAATGTCAAATTTTAGAACAAGAAGTTGAAGCCCAGAGAGATTAGATGGTTTGCCTGAGGTTACAGCACTAGACTGCATTTTGATAGATGCACAATTTTCTAGGAACACTAGTAATGTAAAAAAAAAATTTTTCTTTCATATATAACCTGGCAGTGTTGAGTCAGTTTCTGAGCCAGACAAATTTAAGAACTGGGCCTAAATTTATTAAAGCAATGGAAGAATTAGCTGACTACATACATTAACTGCATTCAAAGGGGTTAGTGTGTGAATTAGCCAAAGGGGTGCTGATGCAAAATACCAGAAATCTGTTGGCTCTTATAAAGGGTATTTATTTGGGGTAGAAGCTTACAGTTACCAGGCCATAAAGCATAAGTTACTTCCCTCACCAAAGTCTATTGCCATGTGTTGGAGCAAAGATGTCTGCCGACATCTGCCAGGGTTCAGGCTTCATGGGTTCCTCTCTTCCCAGGACTCCTTTCTTTATGGGCTCAGCACCTCTGTTTTATCTACAAGATCAGCTGTAGACTGTGAGGCTCTCTCCACAATGTCAGCTGTAGACTATCAGGTGAATGGCTTGTTTCTCTTCCTGGGGCCTTTTCTCTTTCCTCACAACCAAGCTCCTCTGTGTGCTTACTTCCTGGGGCTCCAGCTCAAAACTCCAATTCTATCCTTTGCCATGTCTTTCATCTGTGAGTCCCCTCCCCGCCAAGGGGCAGGAACTCAATGCCCTACTGATGTGGTCCAATCAAAGCTCTAATTAAAATTTAATTAAGTAAAAGTAAAACCTCTGAATCCAATACACTCTAATATGCCCAGAGGAAAAGACCAGTTTACAAATATAATCCAATATTTCTTTTTGGAATTCCTCAATAATATCAAATTGCTACAGTGTGATTGGGGGTTGGAAAGGAGTTAAAAGGAGTGTCTGCTAAAGAGAAACACTGTTGTTCTTCCAGTTAGAAGCACTAACTCTTGGTGATTCCCTCTACGTCTCTGGTCTTATTCTGTAGGGAAAGATTATTAAAGTCTGTCGCATTTTTTAACAGATTTCCAACATCTTTTAGATCTTGAATTTCCATTTTGATTCCCATCAGAATGCCTTTGGCCCACGCAAGTTTTTAATCCAAATCACACACAGTGATAATAAAAGTAATTATAATAGTCCTGATAGCAATAATAGTAACTAAAGTATTTTAGGTCTATCTGTATAAATGAGCAATTTAACAATGTATGTGAAACTGATATTATGATTCTAAAAAACTGTGCCATTATGACCTTGAGGGTTTTCTCTGTTGAATTTTCCATTTAATTCATCCATTGATCTTGTATTTTAAAATATTTTCTTAGGTTTTGTAATGGTCATTCTTCATTACTATTTAACAACAGAATATCTGTTTTGCAGAGCTTCTGAAGTGGTGAAATCAAACACATGAATGTTCAAAAGGCATTTTAGAGATTCTGGAATAGGCCCCTCATTTCACAGGTGAGGAAACTAGTACCCATAAATAGTCAGTGGCAAAGCCAAAACTGCACCCGGGGGACAGTGGGTTTGAATTGTCCCAGAGGTAAAGCAGGTATCACCTGTGGTCATGAGCCTGGCCTTGGAAACTGCCTGAGAGCCTGACATCCCCATGCCCCAACAATGGGCCTTAGCTCTGGCTCTTCCTTCCAGGTCTACAGGATTTTGTTTGTAGGTTGGATGCATTTCAATTCACTCTGCCATTTTCCCTCAGTGTGTCATACTGCTGCTCTTATTCTATGGATTGATTGTGTTCTGTTGTTTTGCCATGCATCCTACAGACATGTGTTTGGTGCCTACTATTTACCAGGCACTGCATGTCATACAGTGGGATTCCAAGATAAATAAGACATGTGCCCTGCCTCCAGGAGCTCCCTGTATCATACATGAGACATACAGGTAGGGAGGTGATTAAAACACCACGTGGCTAGTGCAAAGTAGTGTGGTGTGTGAGATTTTTCGTCGTTGTCTGCATCATTTTCTTTCTTTCACATTCTGCCTTTTCTTTCAGTCTCCTTGTAAAAGAATAAATATCAAATAGCTTAAGGATAATAGTACCTTTTAAAATTTTATTGCATATCCATTGTACTCCAAGCACTGTGATGGGTACTAAGAGATGAACCAAGTGGGGGAGACAAACTTGTCACCAAATAAATACCTACATGGAATGTGCTGCATGGTGTCACAGAGGGTGTGCCAGGTCCCGTGGGAGACAGAGGATGAGGGCTTAATCTGAAACACATGGGGGTCTGGGCAAACTTTACACTGAGACTGGAAGAATAAATAGGAATTACTTAGGCTGAATAAGAAGGTTTCCCAGGCAGAAGGCAAAAGTGCCAGAATGACATGACATTCCTTATATGGGGAATTGTTAGTGTGCTAAGGTTGGGGCATATCAAGTACAAGATGAGGGCAGGAGTGACAGCAGAGAGGGCCTTCTAAGCTAAGCTACGGAGCACAGGAGATCATTAGACTTGTCAGACCACTCTGGTGGTAGTGTAGAGCAGGTATCCAAATGTGCTTGAGTCTGGATCCCTTTAAATTATAACATGTCAATGGTCCACACACAGATATCATATAAGGCAATGCCTACTTGAATTAAAGTACAAGTGGTATTCAGCTTTCTACACATGCTACTTGGCTCACCTTCCATGGACATGCCAAGCCACGTTTCATCCATTGGACTTGCTCTTTCATACATCACAGGATAAGGAATCACTTGATGGCCCTGCTGCCTGAGCCAGCATTTTAAGGGAGGGCCTCTCCTGAGTCCCCCAGTCCTCTAGAGCCCTGGGCTCTCTTTCTGGGGCTATTTCACCCATCTTCGCCTCCTCCATGCTGGGATTGGTGAGCTAGGTTAGAGTGGGGACCCAGCACTGGGTTGTCTATAGACAGCCTCACATATGAGGTTGGTCCATTGAGGCCCCTCTTGACTTGTGCTTAGAAACAAGCAAAAGAAGTGCCCTTTCACTGCAACTTTGCTTCAGGAGAACCCATGTCTGGCTTTGAAGATTTACGAGTTAGGGCTGTTCAGTGCAGAGGAGGCAAAGGAGGGGCTGTGGGCCCTGGCTGGATTGGGATGCTCAGCACCAGCAGGGGCCTCCTTCCCAGGCACTCAGCACCTGGGATACGTCTTAGCTGCCTGCCAGGTAGCTTGGGGGTCCTGAGGGAGGAAGTGCCTACAGAAGCCATAATTAAGGATTTTATCATCTTTTCTTAGCTCTCTGGAATGGAAATTCTGGAAGTCAGCAGAAGCCAAACCGGCTGGGCAGGACTCTGGCAATGGTTCTCCTGACTGATGGTGGCAGCACAGCCTGCCCTTTGAGTCACAGGTATGTACTGGGCTCTTCCCCAGAGGGGCTAGGAGACAGGGAAGCATCAACCAGCAGGTCTGCTTGTGCCATTTCAATCATTCACCCTGGTTAAGCATTTTCTGATGTCTTGTATAATAGGAAAACACCACCACCTCCACCCCCAGGCTTTCTAGGCATCGGCCAACCTGGCCTCAAGGCTGTTCCTACAAGCTATAGTTCTGACCTGAGGAGCTGTGCAGCCCCTCCTCCCCCACTTGGTGAATGAATTCAGCTCCTTGGAGTGCTGTCCCAGCCCTTCTCCCCCAAAGCATCAGGTGGCTGCCTCTCCTGTCAGGAAGCCTAGAGAGAAGATTGATGCTTTACCCTCTCATTATCCTATTGTCCTGGGAGTGATGCCACAGGCTCCACAATCAGGTGGACAGACCTGTTTTACTTCCAAGCCCTTCTCATTTGGAGCCCCAAGAATGCTTCGGCACCAATGAAAGCCCTGTTACCCAACCACAGTTCCCTTGTCATTTCTCTAGGGGAACTAGTTTATGGCCCAGTAGCGCGGCCTGTCAGTTGTAGGAAGGGGTTTGAGAGAAGAAATTCCTTCCAAGTGTCTCTGGATTGAGCCTCGAGGAGCCTGGATTGCCCCGAGTGTGCATGGGTGGGTGTGAGGGAGATGGTGGTCTCCCCAAAGACCCAAGACCCTGCCTCTGTCACCGCCTCCATCCAGCCTGGAAGAGAGGCATCCGGCGTCGGCGGCTTGAGTGACGCCGGGTCTGAGGGACATCCCTGCGGGTTGCGGGGCAGGGCACAGGGTCTCCGCTTGGCTCCTTGCTCTCTCCCTGATCCAGGCCCCGGCTCAGGGATCATGTCTTCTCATGGCTCAGAAGCTTGGGGCTGGGGGTCAGGGGATAGATACTTGTTCTGCCTACTCGAAATCTGGGGTGGACGATCCGCAGCTTTTATACTCATAGTCCCGCAGCCCAAGGACCCAGCAGATTCTGTGTGCCTCTGGATGGGTTCATGTCACGTGGCAGGGCACACCTGTGTCTCCTGTCTCACCCACCTGTACAGAGGGAGGCTGCAGAATGAGGTAAGGTAGGAAAGCAGGCAGATGGGGCACCAGGCTCCAGGCAGCTCTGCCGTCCAAACCCGTAGGAACCACCAACCCAGGGCTTTGGGCTCCTTTCTGTCCTCTCCCAGCCTCTGTGGGTTGGTCTGCACAGAAGGAATGCCTGCCTTGCGGGATACTTGTGATGAGTAAATATAAAAATGCCCAGGACAGGGACGAGCACATATGAGTGGCTTAGTAAACTAAAAGGTAAGCAAACAAACTTCTTACCAAACCTGACAGTCTGTAGATTTTTCCTCAAACACTTTGCTCCAAGAATTACAGCTCTACAACCCAATTATCTATCAACAGATGAACAGATAAACAGAATGTGGTATAGACACACAATGGAATATTATTCAGCTGTAAAAAAGGAATGAATTTCTGATACATGCCATAATATGGATGAGCCTTGAAGACATCACATTGTGTGAAATAAGCCAGATGCAAAGGACAGATATTGATTCCACTGATATGAAATAACTAGACTACACAAATTCATAGAGGCAGAAAGTAGATTAGAGTTTCTGTTCAGAGTGAAGAAGTTTTAGTAATGGGTGGTGGTAATGGTAGCACAGCATTGTAAATATAATTAATACCACTAAATTATACACTTGGAAGTGGTTTAAAGGGGAAATCTTGAGTGGTATATATGTTACCATAATAAAAAGTTTGAGAAAAAGAATTGCACCTTTAGGGAAGTTTGACGGAAAAGAATTGTGAAATCTTATGCAATCTTCCCTGATAGGAAGCATATAGTTTGGAAATCTGTTTTAAGAGGCTGATCACGGGAAATGGATGTGGCTCAAGCTGACCACAGGAAGTGGATGTGGCTTAAGCGATTGGGCTCCCGACATGAGAGGTAATGAGAGACGCAGCAGACCAGGGAGCTGAGGTGGCTCAGGAGATTGAGCGCCTCTCTCCTACTCTGGAAGTTCCCAGGATCAGTTCCCAGTGCCACCTAAAGAGAAGACAAGCAGACACAGAAGAACACACAGTGAATGGACACAGAGCAGACGGTGAGCGCAAAAACAACGGGGGGTAGAGGGAGAAATAAGTCTGTAAAAAAAGCTAAGTTTGAGCAGGAAAGAAGGGTTGGGAGGGGGCTGCCCCTCTGCCACGCTGTCTCCAGTGCTAAACCTCTTCAGTTGAAATAAACACTATCTAATGTAATGTATGAAACCAGAACCGTGTGAGTTTCTTTTTACCCTGGACTTAACAATTTCAAGCTTTCATCTGATATTTGTTTAGGGGAAGAGGCCCTAGCTCTTAATTTAAAAAAACAAACAACAAAAAACAACAACCCGATCACACTGTCTTCCTTCAGTGCTGGACCTGTAGCCTTTGAGTTCTGAGAGTTTATTGTAAACATCAGTAAGTCCAAATCCCACAACTGAGTACTGTTACTGGAGAGCGGATAGACAGATGAACTTTTTTTTTTATTTCCGCAAATAACACGGCTTCTCTTTGTATCTTTACTCTGAATTTGCCCAGCTGGTCAATCTCTTTTATAAGTAATATGTGCCCATTTTATTAAAACAAAGGCCTCTTAAAATGCAGATGGTACGCTTCCTGCTTGCTAGTCCTCACAGATTCCTTGTTGCAGCTGAGGCGGGCATGTTACTTTAATAGTAGTATGAAATAACCTTAACTTTGCCTGGGGATATTTATAACAAAACATGCAGAATTATTGCACCATAAAGCCTGCTTCACTGATTCTTGCTGATTAAAAACTTTAAAAAAAAGTAATAAAAAACAAAAAGACCCAACAGCTGGAGCTCGGAAGACAGCTGAACTGGAGCCACAGACTCTCCTACTGCCCTTTGATATGTACCCTGTGCTGGGAGCAGGGCCAGCTCAGCGGCCCCTTCCCTGAGGTGCTTCATGCATCGCCTACCTTCCCGCCCCAAGCTGAGGCGAAGAATGAATGGCCTGGGAGGGACGGGCTTGTCTTTCTGCCACGCTGGAGGCCAGTGCCAAGTTTTGCTTTAGGAAAAATTAAGGCAGAGCAATCCCTGGTATTAGGCGAGGCAAATGTATCCCACCCTGTCCCCTGGCAGACAGGCAGAACAGGACGGAAAGGCATTTTTAATTGATGCTGGAACCTTGCAAGTCTAAGAAGCTGGCAGGAACGGACAGAATCCTTTATTCCTCCTTCCAAAGTGTCCGTTTACCAAGCACATCCTTAAGGGTGCTGTGAAATCAGCTCGAGTGGGGTTTTTTCCCCCTTGGCTTGTAGCCAGAATCAAACTGGTTTCATCAGACCCTGAGGACAGACGCATATGCATTAATTGGCGCATTCAGCATTAATCCTCATTTTCTCTGGGTGCTCCAGCCTCTCCCATTTATGCTCCCATTTGGGCTGTAACTAACACCACCACCTTGTTTTCTTTTCTTACTTTCCGTCATCCTTCTTCAACCCCTTCGCTAGCCCCACACACGTTCACATACACATCCATAATCCTTAATCCATCAGAGTCAGAAATTTCTCTCACTCTAGCTCAGGTGGAAAACCTATTTTAGAGAGGGGGAAAAAAAAAAGCCTTTTCTTATTCCCCAAGGGTGACCGAAGAATACTGTGATGCATTTCTCCTAAGGCCATGACGCTCATGCTAGTGTGGGAGGTGCCTTCCTGATAGCGGCTTCTCTGATCATGTTCATCACCGACCCTGGGTGACCCTTACCAATTTTTTTTTTTTTTCAACAGAAGGTCCCGGGGATCGAACCCAGGTCCCTCCATATGGGAGACGGTCGCCCAACCATTTGAGCCACATCCGTCCCCCCTTTACCAATTTTTAAAATGTTATCCTTTATTATTATTATTATTATTATTATTTTTGTATTGGGGGCTGGGGAATGAACCCGGGACCTCGTATGTGGGAAGCCGGCCCTCAACCACTGAGCCACATCAGCTTCCCTGAGTTGGTTTTCTTGTTTGTTTTTGCTTGTTGTTTGTTTTTGTTTTTTCAGGAGGCACTGAGAACCAAACCGGGGACCTCCCATGTGGGAGGCGGGCACTCAACTGCTTGAGCCACATCTGCTCTGCTCCCAATTTTTTTTTTTTTTTTTTTTTTAGATTTAACGTCTTATTTATTTGTTATTCTTAGAAAATCTCATTTTTGACTGGACTCAGATTTTGAGGTAGAAACTCTCAAAGAGGGCAGCCTCCATCTCTTGGCAAACTTTTCCTGCCATTTTTCTTTGGCCTCATTTATTCTCTTGGCCAAAAGTTTAGTATATTCTGCGGCCTCTTATTTTTCTTGGTACGCTGTTTCTTCAGGGCAATACGCCGACGTTTATGTTGCAGGACTCGGGGAGTAACAAGACACTGAATCTTGGGTGCTTTGGTCCTGGGTTTCTTACCTTCTTTGTTCAGGAACTTTCTCACAACATATTGGCAGACATCATCTTCTTTAGAGAGATTGAAAAGTTTGTGGATTCTGCTAGCTCTTTGGGGTCCCAGGCAACAAGGCATGGTAGTATTGGTTAGCCCAGGAATATGCTTTTCTCCTTTGTTTTACAATAACCAAGTTGAGAACACTCAGACTGGCATCCACAACACAACCCCAAACAGATTTGTGCTTTCTTTCTCTAGTCCTCCTTGGTCTATAATACGAATGCCCCTTACTCAGTAAGAGGCGGACCCAGCCATGGGTCAAGACCTCATGCTTCGTGGGGAAACCTTGTTTGTCATTTCCACCCCTGATTCGGACAACATAACCCTTCCACTCTTCACCCAGAGTGTCAGCAGCAACTTCTGTGGCTGTATGCTTCTCATAAAAGGTACGAAGTTTGTGTTCATCGTCTACCTCAATGAGCTTCTGGCAGGCAGTGGCTGGGAAGGAGATGCTCAGCTTCATGCTGAAACAGCCAGTCGCCTCTGAGGAGCCACGAAAAAGAGGGCAGTTATTTTTAATAATAATAATTTAATAATAGAATAAATTAGTAAAATATATATGAAGACTAAAGAATAATGATTAGGTACCCAAGTACCTAACATCCACTTTTTTTTTTTTTTTTCCTGGTTAATATTGTTTTATTTTATTTTATTTTATTTTATTTTATTTTATTTTATTTTATTTTATTTTATTTTATTTTATTTTGCCAGGAAGTCATTTATTGGAGGGCACAGGTTGGGTGAGGGCAGTGCTGGCAAAGCCCTCATGAGTGCAGGGCCCGCCACTTGTCCAAGGGGCCACGATTGGGGATGTATTTCACCCCACAGCCATCCGGGATGAGGTGCTTCTCGGCCACCATGTCTTCGAATTCGTCAGCATTGAACTTGGTGAAGCCCCACTTCTTGGAGATGTGGATTTTCTGGCGGCCAGGGAACTTGAACTTGGCCCTGCGCAGTGCCTCAATCACATGCTCCTTGTTCTGAAGCTTGGTGCGGATGGACATGATGACTTGGCCGATGTGGACCTGGGCCACCGTCCCCTGAGGCTTTCCAAAGGCACCTCACATACCCGTCTGGAGCCTAGATTGGGGATGGCACGAGATCAGACAGGACCATCAACAGGCAAGGGCTGTCTCCAAGGTTCCTTAGGGCAACCTGTACAAGCAACGGGCCGCGTACACTACCAAGGAGGCTGCTGTCCGCAGCCACTGCACACCGGACCCCCACGGGGAGAGGGAGACGGTCGACTTAATTAGCTGCAGATCCTAACATCCACTTTAAATAAAAGAACACTCTTCTCCCCAGGGTCCCCTGGGTGCCCCTCTCTGATCCAGCCACCTTCTCTCTCCATTTAGAAGTAACCACCAGCCCGAGTTGTGTGTTCACCACTCCCTTGCTTTACTTCATATTTGTATCACATATATTGGTATCTCTAACTAGAATATTCAATAACCCTGTGGGGTTTTTTTTTTTTCGGGGGGTATATTTTAGGATTCCATATGAAGTAATTATACAGTACATATTCTGCAACTTGCTTTATTCCGCTCAACCTTAGGCTTGAGAAGTACCATTTTGACTGCAGCTGTGAATCATCCAGTTTGCGGCTGCACAGAGTCCCATTGTATGCAAGTATTGATTCTGATGGACATTTAGGTTATTCTCAGGTTTTTACTATTACAGATGTCCCTGCTACGCTATGCACAGTCTAGACATATCTCTTTGTTCAACACTTTCTCTAGAAGTGAAATTACTAAGATATAGCATATGTACATCTTCAATTTTCCAAAGTGACTGTGTCAGTTTATATTCTGACAGGCAGTGGAGTAAGTGTTCTCTTTGTTTCACATTCTTACCAACATGATACTGTTTTTCATGTTTGCCAGTCCGGTGGGTGGGAAATGATATCTCATTGTGATTTCAATTTGAATTCCCCTGTTTGTTAATGAGGTCTGGTATCTTTTGATATGCTAATTAGCCATTGTGAAACACCTATTCAGATCTTTTGCCTATTTTTCTATTGCCTATTTTTCTTACAGGATTTGTAGCAGTTCTTTATATTTTTTGGATACCAATCATTAGTCAACTGTGTATGTTGCAAATATATACTCTCGATTTTGACTTGTATTTTTGCTCTCTTTGCGGTGTCTTTGGTGAATAGAAGTTATTCATTCTGACTAAATTATTTGATCTTTCTCTTTGTAAGTTAGGATAATTGTGTTTGATTTAAGGAATCCTTTCCTACTACAAGTTCATAAAGATAGTCCCTTAGGTTGTCCAAGTTTTATAGTTTTCTTTCACATTTAGCTCTTAGCTTACCTGAAATTGTTTTTTTTATGGCATGAGGTCAAGGTCCAATTTTAGTTTTATCTCCATATGGATAAGCCATTGTTCCATTTATGTTCTATCCTTTCCCACTGATTTGTAATTCCCAATTCATCTGCCAATGTTGCCAATGTCATATACATAAGGATTTCTTTGAGGCTTTCATATCTATTGATCAATTTGCCTATTCCAGTGCTGCACTAAACTATAAGTTTAAAATAAATATGGATATCTTATGATGAAAGCCTCTCCATCACCACCACTCTGCCCCCACCATTCTTCAATTGTGTCCTGGCTACTAGGCTGTTCTCGTCCCTTTGCATTTTAGAATCAGTGTGTCCCGTTCCACAAAACTCGGTTGGTATTTTGATTGGAATTGAGTTAAATCTGTGGATGGATTGAGGACAATTGATATCTTTACTAATTATAAAATTTTGATGCTATTCTAAATTTTGTGTGTGTGTGTGTGTGTGTGAGGTACTGGGACTGGGGACTGAACTTCAGGAAGCCAGCGCTCAACCATGGAGCCACATCGGCTCCCCTGAGGTGGCTATTCTGTTTGTTTGCTTGTTGTTTGCTTTTTTGTTTTTAGGAGGCACTGGACCAAACCCAGGACCTCCCATGTGGGAAGCAGGCGTTCAACTGCTTGAGCTACATCTGCTCCCTAAATTATATTTTTAAAATTACATTTTCTAGAGTTTGCTGTTAAGAGATGGAGATAACAATTGATTTTTTGTATATTGATTTTATATCCAGCACCTTACTAAAATTCCATTGATATTAATAATCTTGTGTAGATTTTTTGGATTGTTTTTGAAGACTGTTGTATCATACGCAAATAATAACAGCTTTGTTTCTTCCTTTGTGATCTTAATATTTTTTCTTTATTTTTCTTCCCTCCTCTGTTGGCTAGAGTCCCTAGTACAAAGTGGATTAGAAGCAGTGATCCTCAACACCCTCGTCTTGTTCCTGACATTAAAGGAAATACATATGGCATTTCACCATTGAGCATGATGTCTGTAGATATACTTTATTAGGCGGAAGAAGTTCCGTTCTATCCTTTGGTTGTTAGAATTTTTTGGTATATTTGTACAAATATAAAAACGTTATTTTTTAAAATCATGAATGGATGTAGTATTTTAACAATTACATTTCCTGCTTTTATTGAGAGGATGGCATGACTTTTCTCCTTTAATCTGTTAATGGGGTAAATTACATTAATTGGTTTTCAAATGTTTCTTACCAACAAAGTCATAATGGTTTTATACAATGCTGGGGTTTGTTAGTGTTCTGGTTATCTATTGCTGTCTAACAAACTACCTTCAAAGCTTAGTGGCTTAAAACAACATCCATTTTATTATATCTGCAATGGTGCAGGTCAGGAATTGGACAGAGTTCAGCTGGGGGATTCTTCTGCTCCATGTGGGCTCATTGAGGTCACCTGGCAATATTACGCTGGCAGATGGGCTGGTCTGGTGGGTCTAAGACAGGCTCATTGACATGCCTGGCACATTGATGGAGATGGCTGAAAAACTGGAATCACCTGGGATTGTCAACTGCAGTTGCTTTGTGTGGCCTCTACAGCTAGCATTCTCAGGGCAGATTGACTTTTTACATGGCAGCTCAGGGCTCTCACAGAGTGTTCCTAGAGACTAAGTCAGAGGCTACAAGCTGCCTCTCACTAGCTATGGAGTCATGCAGTGTCACTTCTACCATATTTTATTGATTAAGCATTCTAGAACAACCCAGATTCAAGGGCGAAAGAATTAGACCCTACAGCTCAGTAGGAGACGTAGGAAAATTTTGCCATCATCTCTAATCTCCCACAGTTAGCTAATATTTTAGGATGTTTCATTTATATTTCATAAGTGAGATTGCAACTTTCCTTTCTAGTACTGTCCTTGTCTGGTTTTGACATCAAATTTATGTTAATCTCATTAAAATGAGATGATGAATCTTACCTATTTTTCTATATTTGGAAATAATTTGTTTAAGACGAGTTCATTTCTTGAATATTGGTATAACTTTTTGGTAAAAATCATGTGAGTCTGATGTTTCCTTTTTTGGAAAGATTTTTTTTGAAAGATTTTAAACTAACTCAATTTTTTAATGGTTATAGGACAATTTGAGTTTTCTATTTTTTCTTAAGTTGATATGGAAAATTATGTTTATCTAGTAATTTGCCCATTTCATCTAAGTTTTTCAAATTCATTGGCATACAGGTAGTTATAATAATCTCTTAAATATTTTTAATATTTGCAGAATCTGTAGTTATGTCTTATTTTTCATTTCTGATATTATTTGTGTCTTTCTGCCTTTATTTGTTGATCAATATTGCCAGATATATATCCATTTTTATTAGTTTTTCTTCCAGAAAAAAACACTTTTGGCTGTGTTGATGTTTGTCAGAGTTTGATGTAATTATGAATTCCAAAAATATAATTGAATCATGCTTGTAAACTGATCTGTTAATCTGGTCATGATTAGGTTAGGATTAGGGCATTGAGCCCCACCCCTTGGTGGGTGGGGAATTGAATATAAAAGGCAAGGCAAAGAAAAGTTGAAGCAGTTTTTTGAGAAGCAGTTTTGATGTTGGAAAGAAGGCCCCAGGAGAAGAGAAGCGAGCCGTTTGCCTGATCGTCTACAGCTGACCTTGTGGAGGAAACAGGAGCTAAACCCAGAGAGAAACGCAGCCCCGGGAAGAGAGGAACCCCAGAAGCCTGAACCCTGGCAAACGCCGGCAGCTGTCTTGCTCTAACACGTGGCAATGGACTGTGGTGAGAGAAGAAACTTAATGCTTTATGGCCTGGTATCTGTGGACTTCTAGCCCAAATAAATACCCTTTATAGAGACCAACCCATTTTTGGTATTTCACATTAGCACCCCTTTGGCTGACTAATACAATGTTCTCTATTATTTGTTTGTTTTTTATTTCATTAATTTCTTTATTTCTTTACTTCACCTTTCTTTGGGGTTATTCTATTTCTTTTTTTTAAAAGATTTATTTTATTTATTCCCTCCCCCCTTGTGGTTTTGCGCTTGCTGTCTGTTCATTGTGTGCTCGTCTTCTTTTTGGGAGGCACCAGGAACCAAACCCGGGACCTCCCATGTGGTAGGCGGGCGCCCAACTGCTTGAGTCACATCCACTTCCCTCTATTTCTTTTTATTCTCTTAAGCTGTATGCTTAGTTATTAATTCTAAGTTGCATGCTTTAGCTTCTTGACCCATTAGTTATTGATAAGTATATTTTAAAATTTCCAATCATTAGGAAATTCTCTTTCTGTAATTGATTTCCTCTCATTGTAATTGTTTTATAGTCAGAGAATGTGGTCTGGATGATACCAATGCTTTAAAATATGTTGAGACTTTATTTGGGTTAGTATGTGGTTTCTGAAAATATTCTATAGTTGTTGGGTATAGTTTTCTGAACTATATTTTGGATTAATCTTGTGGTAGTGTTCAATCTTCTGTGTTTTTACAGATTTCTTTTTCTGCTTGATCTTTCAATTACTGACACAGCTGCAGTAAAATCTCCTACCACAATATTAATAATAGGGTGGTTCATGGAAAAAAAAAATACACCAAATATAAGCTTTGGACCATAGTTAGCAGAAATATTTTGATGATGTTCTTTCATAATTTGTAACAAATGTTCCACAACAGTGCCAGGTGGTGGTGGTGGGGTAATGTATGGGAATTGGCATATTATGCATGATTGTTTTGTAAACTCCCAGAACTTCTCTAATTAAAAAAATGCATTGGTATATCTTCTATTCAAATAAAATTTTACTTTAATAGAAACACTAGCTTTAATTATATTTAAAATAACATAAGGTCACTTGTGGGCTAGTTTCACAATAGTATATCATCTGAAATAAACCTAAATCTGACTTGTAAAAAAAAAAAAAACACACACAAAACAAAACAAAACAAAACTCCTACCATGAGAGTGGATTTATCTATTTCCCCCTTGTAATTGTATGTTTTTGCTTTATATATTTAAAGCCTATTGTTATTAGGTACACATATGTTTAAAATTACTGTATTTTCTTGGGGAACTAAAACTAATCACTGTGTATTGATCCCATTTATTTTTGGTAATGCTTTCTGCCTTAGAGTCTATTTTGCCTGCATTTAATTTTGGTACATTAGATTTCTGTGGTTAGCATTTTCCTGGAATATTATTTTCCATCCCTTGTACTTTCAACCTTTTATATTCTCATGTTTTAAATGTGTCTTCTACATAGCATAAAGATGTATTTTTTTAGGGAAGCGGCTGTGGCTCAATCAGTGGGGCTCCCGTTTACCATATGGGAGGCCCCGGGTTCGGTTCCCGGGGCCTCCTGGTGGAGGCAGGCCCGCCCGCATGGCGTGGTTGGCTGACCCAGCGAGCACAAGCAGCAAGGGGGGGATAAATGAATAAATAAATAAAATCTTAAAAAAAAAAAAAAAAAAGATGTATTTTTTAAACTAAAAATTTAGTCAGTTTATAGTGGTTGTGATTTCAAATATTGATATACTTCATTCTCTCATTCCGTCCCACCTTGAGTGTTTCTTCTCTCCTTTCTTGCCTTCTTTAATTTTTTTTTTAATATTTATTTTCTTCCTTTAAGTTTTTATTATAGAAAATCTCAAACACATATAAAAGTGGAGAGACTAGTATAATGAATCCTCATGAAATCATGTAAGCTTCAACAATGATCAACAAATCTTATTTTACGCACCTCCTAACCCAACACTTAATTGTTTTTTAAGAGAAACTTACCCATCATATTTCTTTAATAAACTCTTCAAAAGGCTTCTATATATATATAAGGAGTCCTTTTAAAAACAAAATGTCATTACCATTAGTACACCAAAAAATAACAATTCCTTAACATTATCAATAGTGTTCTTGTTAAAATAGATGTTAAAATTTTCCTGTCTACAATTTTTTTTTTACAGTTAGTTTGTTCAAATTGGATCTATTAAGGTCCACAATTTCTTTATTCTTTTAAACATTTTTAATCTCATTTTCCCTCTTATAGCTTGAAAACGTTATACTTCATTTCTATTCTTATTATTCTAAAAACTCTAACCTACTAAAGTCTGAAATTAATCAGTATTTTGAACCTCTTTCTGAACTACAAAACCTATGGTCTTTGGAACAGTTACTCCTATCACCAACTACCTCCACCAACTTCAGATTATATGCTTGTATTTGTTTCAAAATTTTAACCCTATTAAAAATCATTATCTTGTCCCATCAATATTTGTTTATATTTAACTACATATTTACCACTGTCTTTGCTCATGATTCTTTCTTGCATAACAGACCTTCCATATGAA
The DNA here is from genome assembly GCA_026826555.1 of Tolypeutes matacus. Taxonomy (NCBI): domain Eukaryota; kingdom Metazoa; phylum Chordata; class Mammalia; order Cingulata; family Chlamyphoridae; genus Tolypeutes; species Tolypeutes matacus. Next base: position 3,460,806 of record JAKSZT010054515.1, read on the forward strand.
ATCGCTTTCCTTCGACCCGATATAAAACTTTTAGAATTTCCTTTGTGAGGATCTGTTGAAACTCATTCAGTTTTTCTATATATGAAAATGTCTTGGGAAGCAGCTGTGGCTCAATCAGTAGGGCTCCCGTTTACCATATGGGAGGCCCGCCCACACGGCGCGGTTAGCTGACCCAGCGAGCACAAGCAGCAAGGGGGGGATAAATGAATAAATAAATAAAAAATCTTAAAAAAAAAAAAAAAAAAAAGAAAATGTCTTTATTTTGTTCTCATTTTAGAAATATTCATCAACGGATATACAATATTAAGTAATTACTTTCTCTCAGTATGTGAAAGATATTCTACTGTCTCCTGGATTTAAGTTTTGCTGTTGAGAAGTCAGTTATCGGTTTAGTCTAATTATTATTCTTTAGGCAATCTGTCTTTTCTTTTTTTTGGTGGATGGTAGCATTGTTATAACTGTTATACAGATAGTGAAACATAGCTACTAAACATTGTCAATGGTTTACAATATAGTTTGCAATTTAGATGGTACAGTTTAATAATTTTTGATGATATTTACCATGTCCTGTGTCCATTACTGTAAGGTAATGAAAAACATTTCCCATGACCACTAAATCTGTCTTTTCTTTTTAGTTGCCTTTAAGGTCACCCCTCTCCTTTTTGGGGGGGGGGTATTAAATAGTTTCACTGTGATGTATCTGTGTGTGGATTGTGATAATTATAATTTTTAAATACTGTATTATGTTTGAGATTTGTTAGGTTTCCTGAATCTATGAATTGGCGTCCACCATCAGTTCAGGAAATTTTCATGTTTTCAAATATTGATATACTTCATTCTCTCATATCTCTTCTTCTTAGACACATATTAAACTTTCCCATGCTCTTTCATAACTTTTAAATAGTCTACAGATTTCTTCAGAACTATCTTCTAGTTTACTAATTCTTCAGCTATGTCCAATCTGCTGTTAAACCAATTTGACATTTTAATGATTACATTTTTCATTTCTTAAAGTTTTATTTGGGTGATCATTTTTTAAATATATATTGTCATGTATAGTCTTTACTCCTGTTTTAACTCCTTATTTTATTTTGAACATGTTAAGCATATTTATATCATATTCTATATAATTTTGTATTCTAATAATTCCAACATCTAAAATCTTGGTGGTTCTGATCCTTTCATTTGTTTTTGTTTTTGTTTTCTCTTGCTGAAACTCATTCATTACGCTTTGTTTCCTTGGGTGTTTTGTGATTTTTGACAGTGAGCTCATATCTGTGGGAATTATTTGAAGTGTGTGTGAATGAGTTCCTCCTGGAACTCTTTATTAAGCATCAAGGGACACTACAGTCATGGATGTCTTTAAACTAAAATTCAACTTTAGGCTTTTCCTTCCTCTTCAGTGCAAGCTTCAAAGAGAAATATTCTTTGAATCCCCTTGAGTGGGGGAGTGAGTAGATCTGTTTCTCAGTTCACTCTTACTTGGAAGAAATACCCATTGGGGTTTCAATTTTATGCACTATGAAATCAGAGCGCAAGTTCACTATTTCAGCAAAGTGTAGGCCCGCTTTAGAAATCTGCTTATCTCTTCGGTTCCCATTCTCACCCTCACTCTCACTTTCATTTAGTGTTCAGTCTCTTGCCACTTTTCTTGCCCAACTCATCACTCATCAATTTGTTTTTATATAACTGCATTGTTAGTTGTTTTCCATGGGAGAGGAGGCCAGTGTATCTTCTCCATCATACTTCCAGAAACGAAAGACTTCTTAACAATTACCATTCCACTTCCTATTCCCAGAGTGCTGAAATTTGCTAGACAAAGTTTTGGAAGTTTCTAGTTTTAATAGAACCCACTTGACTGCTTTGCAGTCCCTGTCACTATCTTTTTCAGGTTCACCTACATGTTCACTGCTATTTCAAGCCTTCTCCTCTTGGCCTCAACCCCAAACCTCTGCTTTCAGAGAATCTTCTGCTTTCCTACATTAGAAAGTACATTGAGTCAAAACTATCTTGAAAAAGACACAAAATTGGAGGACTCACCTTTCCTGATTTCAAAGGTTATTACAAAGCTATAGTAATCAAAACAGTGTGATACAAGGACAGACATATAGACACTGGAATAGAATTGAGAGTTCAGAAATAAACCCAAACATCTGTGGCCAATTGATTTTTTTTTGGCAAGGAAGTAAAGAGTTTATTAAGAAACAAGAAAAGAGAAAAAATACGTAATGTTTCACAAATTTACATGTCCTCCTTGTGCAGAGGCCATGCTAATCTTCTCTGTATCGTTCTAATTTTAGTATATGTGCTGCCACAGAAAGTACTGATTTTTGACAAGAGTGCCAAGTTCATGCAATTGGGAAGGAAGAATCTCTTCAAAAAGAGATGCTGGGGGGAAGCAGATGTGGCTCCCGCCAACCACATGGGAGGTCCAGGTTCTCTTCCCAGTGCCTCCTAAAAAAGACAAGCAAGACAGCGAGCTGATGTGACAAGCTGGCATGGCAAGCTGACATAACAAGATGATGCAATGAGAGACACATGGAAGAAAACATAATGAGAGACACAACAAAGCAGGGAGCAGAGGTGACTCCTTCCCACATGGGAGGTCCCAGGTTCAGTTCTGGGACCTCCTAAAAAAAAAAAAAAAAAAAAAAAAAAACCAAGAAGGCTAGCACACAACAAAAAGACACAGCAAATACAAACAACGAGGAGGTAGGGAGACATAAATAAATAAATAAAATCTTGAAAAAAAAAATGGTGCTGGGAAACTGGATATCCACATGCAAAAGAATGAAAGTGGACTCCTACCTCGTATCATGTGCAAAATTTAACTCAAAATGGATCAAAAGCCTAAATATAAGAGCTAAAACTATAAAACACCTAGAAAAAAGGTAGAAAAATATCTTCAGAACCTTGTATTATTTGGCACTGGATTCTGAGACTTTCCACCAAAAGCACAAGCAAAAACAACAACAAAAAACAGATAAACTGGCCTTTATAAAAATTTAATACTTTTATGCATTAAAGTAATTATTAAGAATGTGAATATGTATTGTGAGAATTTTGATTTTTACCCACAATAAAAATAAATTAAAAAAAAAAAAAAAAAAAAGAATGTGAAACCAACACAATGGGACAAAATAATTGTAAATCATATATCTGATAAGGGTTTAATATCCAGAAAATATGAAAAACTTCTACAACTTAATGACAAAAGACAAACAATTCAATTAAAAAATGGGCAAAGGTCTTGAATAGACATTTCAAAAAGAGTTCCTTAGAAAGTTAAACAGAACTACTATGACAATTTGAGATTACTTAATGAATTCCCAAAAGAGAAAGATTGTGTTTGTAAACTGATCTCTTCCTCTGGGTGTGATACCCTTTGATTGCATTGGATTCAGCTGAGATGTCTTTGATTGGATTACCTGTTAAGATTAGGCTTTTAGATTTGACTACATCAGAGGGTATAACTCAAAATCTGGCAACTGTCTGGGCTTCAGTATGAGTAATGAAACTACTACATAGATCAGATCAGACAGAGTCATTGAGTCTCTGCCCCCTTGTTGGGTCTGATATAAAATGGACAGTCACTCAAGAAAACACATGGGAAGAGAGAGACTCTATCATTTTTTGATCCTGGGGCTCCAGGGAGAGATGAGAGATTTGCCTGATGATTTGCAGCTGACCTTGGGCAGAGAATAGAACAGCTGAGACTGATATAGAAGGCCCCGAAAGAAATGAGCCCTATGCCAGCCTGCAGTTGAGAGAGGAAGCCCAGAAAGGAAGGCTGAACACTCACAGAGATCACCCGCCATCTTGCTCTAACATGTGGCAGCTGACTTTGGTGAGAAGGTACCTATTATGGTTCCTTGAGTTGACTTTCCATGGCCTTGGGGCTGTAAGCTTTTTAACCCAAATAAATATTCTTTATAAAAGCCAACAGATTTCTGGTACTTTGCATCGGGTTTGCATCCTTTCCACAACTACCATATGACCTGCAATCCCATTTGTTGGTGTATAGCCAAAAGAATTGAAAGTGGGGACTTAATTTGTACAGCAATCATCATAGCAACATTATTCACAATAGGCAACCCAAGTGTCCATCAACAGATGAATGGTTAAACAAAATGTGGTATAAACAGACAAAGGAATATTATTCAGCCATAAAAAAGAATGAAGTCTAAAACACTACAACATGGATGAACCTTGAAGACATTATGTTAAGTGAAATAAGTCAGATACAAAAGGACAAAATATGCAAAATTCGTAGAGACAGAAAGTAGATTAAAAGTTACCAAGAAGAGGGGAAGGAGTAACAGGAAGTTAATGCTTAATGGGTACAGAGTTTCTGTTTGAAGTGGTGGAAAAGTTTTGGTAATGTATGGTGATGATGGTGGCTATTCTTTACTTTATAATACATCTTCTTGTGGGTTGAATTGTGTCCTCCCCAAAAGATATGTCAAAGTCCTAACTCGCAGTACCTCAGAATGTGAACTTATTTGAAAATAGGGTAATTGCAGATGTAGTTAGTTAAGATTAACTAACTGGAGTGGGGTGTGTCCTTAATCCAATATGGCTGGTGTCCTTATAAGAAAAGAAAAGATGGGAAGCGGCTGTGGCTCAATCAGTAGGGCTCCCGTTTACCATATGGGAGGCCCCGGGTTCAGTTCCCGGGCCCTCCTGGTGAAGGCAAGCCCGCCCACATGGCGCGGTTGGCTGGCCCAGCGAGCACAAGCAGCAAGGGGGGGATTAATTAATGAATAAATAAAATCTTTAAAAAAAAAAAAAAAAAAAAAAAAGAAAAGAAAAGAAAAGACACAAAGAAGGAAGCTGGCCATATGAAGACAGATGGAGAGAATAGTTATGTTGCCACAAACCAAAAAATGCCAGGAAATGCCAGTGACATTGTTATTCAATATTGTGCTAGAAGTTCTAGCTAAAGCAATTAGACAAGAAAATAAATAAATAAATAAATAAATAAATAAACAAATGGCAGCCAAATAGAGGAAGTAAAACTCTCACTATTTGCAGATGACATGATCCTATATTTAGAAAATTCTGAAATGTATATGACAAAACTACTTGAGTTAATAAATGAGTTCAGCAAAGTGGCAGGATACAAGATCAATACACAAAAATCAGTAATGCTTTTGTACACTAGTATTGAACAATCTGAGGAAGAAATCAGGGGGAAAAATTCCATTAACAATAGCAATAAAAAGACTCAAATACCTAGGAATCAATTTAAGCAAAGAAGTACAGGATCTATATTCAGAAAACTACAGAACAATGCTAAAAGAAATCAACGAAGACCTAAACAAATGGAAAGATATTCCGTGTTCATGAATTGAAAGACTAAATTTTGTGAAGATGTCAATCCTACCCAAACTGATTTATAGATTCAACATGATACAATCAAAATTCCAACAGCCTTCTTTACAGAAATAGAAAAAAAAAAATTACTAAATTCATTTGGAAGGGAAAGTGTACCCGAATAGCCAAAAGCATTCAAAAAAGAAGAGCAATGTGGAAGGACTTTCACTGCCTGACCTTGAAACATACTACAATGCTACAGGGGTCACTACAGCATGGTCTTGGCATAAAGATAGACACATAGATCAGTGGAATAGAATTGAGAATCCAGAAATAAATCCTCACCACTGCAGCCAACTGGTTTTCATCAAACCTATAAAGTTCATGTTGATGGGACAAAACAATCTCTTCAATAAATGGTGCTGGGAGAACTGGATACCAGCAACAAGAAATGCCGGTGACTCCAGAGCCAAGGAAGAAAGCAACAAAGGATCTTTTCCTTGAAATTTCAGAAAGAACACAACCCTGCTGGCACCTTGCTTTCAGATTTCTGGCCTCCAGAAATGTGAGATAATAAATCTCTGTTGTTTTCAGCCACTCTGTTTGTGGTACTTTGTTATGGCAGCCCTAGCAAACTAAGATACCCCTTAATTTGTGTTTATCCTATTTATCCTTCCCTTAAGTCCCATTTAGAGAACTGTCCCTCCTTTCCAAGGCCAACTCCTCTATCTTTGCCACAAATTGGATTTTGGCAGCTGGAATTCCTCCTTTCCCTTGTCAATCCTCTGCATCTTTTGCCAATCATGTTCTTGCTAATTTTTCAAGGTGGAATCTAATACTTCCTCCTTTGTGATGCCTTTTGAGACACCCCTTTCCCCTTCACCCCCAATTTCCTCTCTGAGCTCCAATAGCACTTTATCATTAATATTAACACAAGACATACACCGCCACACAGTATCACTATGTGCATGACTGTTAGCTTCCAACTAGAGTGTAAACTCCTTAGACAAGGCACCGTTGTCCATTTTATGCTTGCTATGTCTTACTGTGCTGAGCACCAAACTTTGCATATAGTAGGTTCATTGTTAAATGCTTATTGAATTAACAAATGAATCCCTTGCCTTCTGTAGAAATCAGCTTCTTCAATTATCTCTTTTCCTTCTTCGATCTTTATTTGTCTTCACTAGATCCCTCCCTTCCATGGTTAAACATACTCAAATATTTTGGATATTGAAGATGGGGGGGAGCAACTTATCTTTGCTGGATTATTCTGTTTCCTTTTTTATCTTATCCCTTTTAAATATCTCAAAGTCTATGGTTTCTGCCTGTCTTTCTTTACCTTTGATTCTTCATTTAACCACCGCTGCAATCTTACCTCCACCCTCATGACTCTATTGAGACTCCACTGTCGAAAGGAAAGGTTTCCTTCTGACTACCACCGCGTCCTCTCCTCAGCTTCCTCCCTGTGCTGGGACAGCCTTAGCTGCCCCATGGCCCTGCCCTGCTTCTCCTCCTGCCCTCCCACTGCTGTCCACTCCACCCCTCCGCCCAAGCCAGTGCTCAGCGAGCAGCTTCCCTCTCTGTTCTAGATCCCACTATCTTCATGGCTGTAGCCGTTAATCAGCGTGGCTGCTTCTCACACCTCTGTTCTCCATCCCTAATCTCTTCTGAATCTAAAATCTTGTATAACTAAATACCTCTCGGAAGTATTCATTTTTTTTTAGAGTCCTATGATCAGGATGGCTCTCTTTCCTAAATATTTTTTGCATTCATCTCTCTCATCACTTCCTGGATCATTTAGGTTCAAAAATCTCAGTCTGATTTGGGTCCCTCTTATTTTCTCACTCCTCTCTCCCTCACCCCCTGATCAAAGCAATATCCCAAACAACTTGGTTCTACCTTCACACCACCTCTATCGACTGGTTGTCTGTACTCTGTTTTAGGACCTCGGACCCTGGGTTACTGAATCAAGCTCCCTGCCTATGCCTCTGCCATCAGTCTCCTTTCTGTCTCATCCATCTTGCACTTCACTGCTTAATATTCCAAAAATTCCCCCCAGGATGTTACACACGGAACTCTTTGTGGCCACCATAGCATAGATAAAGAGCACATTCTTCACTATGACATTCAAATTTCTCCCTAAACCCTTTCCTTGAGCAGATTATCCATTATTCCCCAACATGATTCACTTTATTTCTTATCAAATACACTAATCACCTTCCAACTCAGTCCTTCGTTCACATTGCTTTTTTTCCTGGAAGTGGTTTCCTCTCCTTTTCTCTTTTCTGCCTTTGTATGTCTCTTTCAATCCTATTTCAGTCTTTGCCTCCTCCAGAAGCCATTCTCAACTATTCAAAGATATTATATAATCTCTCCTTCCAAATTCTCACTTACTTTATCTGTTTATTTGGTATGTAAAACAACATTGTTTGATTCATTTGTCATAGATTTTTACTTATGTGAACCAAAACATATTCTTTGTAATAAATCAAGATATATTTTATTTCCAAAGTAATTCCCTATCCCTCTGTTAAACTTACAGGCCGACCAAGTGGAACCACTTGTGCCTTCTTACATAAACTTCATGCTTTCCTGACTCTGCTTTTGTTCAGATTGTTCTTTCAGCTTCCAACGCCCTCCCTGTCCTCAATTATTTTAGGTGAAGAAACTGGGAAACAGAGGGCCTGTGGCCAAACCAAAGCCCAGTGGTTTAGGAGCTGATGCCGGGCCGTGCATGAGATAGAGGCGATTCTCAATGCTCCCTGGTGCTCCCTGTCATTTCTCAGGCTTTTCACCAACAAGTTCCTTGGTAGGAATCATGCTTCTTGAAGTTCCTAGGTAGCTTCCCAGCCTTCCTCCTTTTTCTTTTCTTTCTCGCCAATTCATTTAGTATACTCCCAGCGTGTTCAGTCAGCACTGAACTGACTAGCAGCCAGCACCTCCTGTGGACAAAGCACACCAAGAAAATTCAAAGTCAAGAATATTTATAGAAAATCTACTACGTGTCAGGTACTAGGCGAGGCATCTTCACATATGTAATCTCCTTTATACTTCATGAGGGCCTTGCAAGGTATATGAATATGTTGGAGGTCTGTGGGGAAAAAGACTATGGCTTTTGGAATCAGACAAATCAGGATTTGAATCCCAACTCCACAAGTTACTGGTGGGACAGCTTCCATTTCCTCAGTTCCTATAAGGGTAATATCACTTGTCTCACAGGATTTAGTGTGTGTATGAAGTAAAGTTACCTTCATACACACATACACACACATTTTTTAAGCATATGAATAAGCAGTTTCAGAGCACTTAAGTAATTTTTCCAAGGTTGCAGTCTATAAAGCAGGGCAGGATTTTTTTTTTACATGTCTCACAGGCCAAGGTGGCTATTAGCTTTTAATTAGCCTATATTAATTATTCTTAATGTCTGGAAACAAATTCTAGATTCACTGGGAGCCAAGAGAGGAGACTGACCACAACTGGACTGGAGCAGCTCCAGGTCTGAGCCAGGGATTGGGACAAGTAGTGGGAGACCAGGCGCTGTGGGGTCGGTGCAAAGGCCAAATGCATCTGGGGGCCGTGGGGGTGGATGTGGAGAAGAGAACGAAGCATGTGTCCAAAGGACCCTTGCACAATCTATCACTGGGAAGTGAGAAAGGGTGTGTAGCTCATTTTGTTCTTTTATGATGTTGAGGGGATTTAATCCTTTTCTGCCCAGGGCAGTTTGCTCTTCATAGGGGTCTTGGGGATTTTGCCAGTAGTGAGAATGTCTGTGGTGATATTAAAACTCATTTTATGAGGTTGGCAGCCATTACTTTCAAACCATAAATTTCATCCTTTAAAACAATGAGAATGACTCCTTTAAAAATTTCCATTTGATGATAGAAAGTACAGCAAGTAGAGAGCACCCAAACAAGGCTCAGGACCCCCACCTCTGTCCCAGTCTCTCAATTAATGCCGGGGTGGAGCGACGAAAATATCCGGTAGCAAAAACTTTTAGAAAGAAGGTAAAGAAAAAGGAAGACGAATGTATCTCAGTCCCTGACAACCCACCCTTTGCTTTGTTACCCGGCATCTCACGACCAGCTTCTTCAGTGCAACAGAGAGTACATGACCTGCCCGAGTGTACACACCTGTGTATTATGTGCTAGGCCAGGTCCTAGGCCAGACATTGTCACATACGTTTCATGAGGACCCTGCGGGGTATGACTCTGCTGGAGGTGTAAGGAAAAAGGTATGGATTTTAGAAACCGACAAACCAGGATCTGAATCCCAACTCCACCACTCACACCCTCTGAATCAATGGCTTGAGGCAGCCATACATTCAGAGCTCCCAAATAAATGTGTATTTTGGTGAATTTTGTTTGAGAAATGCAGTGAACATCAGCAGTTGTAATTAAGACTCTGTTTTTCAGCAAACAGCCACCAAAGCCAGCTTCTTCAACCCAGGGTGGAAATTCTTGGGTTATTCCCAGGACAGAAGTCATGCCCTATTTAAGAGAGGGACTTAAAGAGTTATAGCAATTCCTGTATCTCTGTAGAGTTCCACCTTTTCTTTTCTTTTTTTTTTGGCTGAAGCTCACAAGTGAGCCTGTTGGAGCACATTGAGGAAATGGAGGCAGGAGTGCGGGAAGCAGACTCTCCCCATCCAGCCTGCTGAGGACCCAAGAGTCTCTTAGTCATACATATCTAAAAACCCAGGAAATGATTTTCTTCCTCATTCATTCTTCTCTATGATAGAAAGGAGTCAATCCACTTTTATGCGCTGATGAACATTCCATTGCTAGTTTAATCATTTAAAATATGATGTAGGGATTTAAAAACCTGAAACAGAGTTCTTGGGAGCAATTTTCATTGCTAGAGCAATTGAAGATATTTGCTGGTATGCAGAGGGCATGGGGCATGGGGGGTGGTAAGCATGGGTTAGGAAGGTGGGTAAGCTAAGGTGGAACACCAGATGTCCTGTCCAGGGCCATTACTAGAGGCCAAAGAACACAGATAAGATCCTTGGCAGGTGGTTCCCAGGAGACAACTGGAGCCCCTGGGCAGGCATCCCACAGGGAATCTGGGGGAATGAAGGCTAGTGATTTTAGGAAAAAACAGTCTTCACCAACCACTTCTAACCCCTTGTCTGCTCTGAGCCCTTCAGATTGAGACTATTTTTGCTTGTAACAATTAGCCAATGTTGATTAGACTCTGTGTGCCAGACACTGGATTACAAAATACTTCGTGTCCATTTTCCCACTTAACCCTGATGACAATGCTGTGACTCGTGGCAACAGAGTATTATGGTCTCCATTTTGCAGATGAGGAAACTGAGGCTTTGAAAGGCTGAGTCATACACCCTGAAGCTAGGTAGGAGCCCAAGCCTGCATCCCCATCTCGGGGCATGCTGCTTCTGAGGACAGCTTTGAGTCTTCCTGGGATTCTTCTTGGCATGCCAGGCAGAAATTTAACCACTAGAGGAACAAGAGGCTAATAGCACCTCCCTTGCAAAGCCTGGCCCCTTCCACCCTGCCGCCTCGTTTCCCAGTGGGGTGAGAACACGGACAGCCTCCTCTTGGCAGGGTTGATGGGCGTGGCCGTGGGGAGAGGAGGAAGCCTTTAGAAGCCTTCACAGGGCATCAGCCCTTCTGTGAGACGCAGCCTCAGAGGTGATGGAATTCTGCAAAGCTGGGAGAATACAGGGCTGAGAGCAAAGGGGAGACTGGGAGCGATCACAAAAGACGGGCAATCACCTAATCACCTACCGTTTTTTGTTTGTTTGTTTGTTTTTATGAGATTTTTTTTTCTTCTCTCCAACTCTTCCTTCTCCTGGATTGTGGTGAAGGAATTTTTTAAATGAATTTGGCTGGCTTTGCTGTCAGTTATGGAGGAGAATTTCATAACTTCTCCTGTCAGGACTTAAACCTTAATTGTTGCTAGACTGTTTTTATTTTAATCGATATAAAAATCACCATTTTAACCATTTTTAAATGTGCTGTGCATTTTAAAGGCAAAGCTAATGCCTTCCCTGGGTATTTACTTGGGCTGAGGCAGCAGGTCTCACTGTTTTGGGAGGAGATTCTGAAAATGTCTCTAAAATAAGTTCTATTAGGGTAAAATAGTTATAACATAAAATTTGCCATTAAAAAAAAATTTTTTTAAGGAGGTGCCAGGGATTGAACCCTGGACCTCATACATGAGAAGCAGGCACTCATCCACTTGAGCTACATCTGCTACCTACCATTCTAATAACCATTTTTGTTGTTGATTTTCTCTATTGTTTTCTTAAAACAATTTATTGAAGTGTATCATTCATACATGAACATACATAAACTGTAAGTGTTCAGTAAACATCGTGAACTTACAAAACAAACGTGTAACATCATACAGGGCTCCCACACATCATCCCCCAACAATTTCATGAATTGTTGTGAAACATCTGTTAACAAATCATGAAAAAACATAGTCAAATTATTACTACTAACTATAGTCTGTATCTTCCTCCTCTATACATTTTTTAAGGCTTTGTTTATTTACTTTTATCCATTTTTAACCCCCATCCCCCAGTTTTTGCTGTTTCTGTGTCCATTCACTGGGCAACTCTCTGTGTCCATTTCCTGCCCCCTCTTATCATCCTTCTCCTCCTGTCTTCACTGGGATTTGATCCTCAGAAACTCCAATGTGGGGAAGAGGTGTCCTACTGCCTGCACCACCTTAGTTCCTGGTTTTTCAGTGCGTCTCGTCTTGGCTCTCCCTTGTGTCATTCTCCTGTTATGTCATTGTTTTGCTGCGTGGCTCACGGGGCCTGACAGCGCACCTGCTCGCGGGGCCTGGCGGCCCACACACATTCTATATTTTTCTTTTTTTAATTTTTACCAGTAGGTCCCGGGGATTGAACCCGGGTCCCTCCATAAGGGAGATGGACGCCCAACCACCTGAGCCACATTCTTCCCCCTGCTATATCTCTTAAGGTTGACCAAAGATACCCAAAGTTGCAGTCTTTTCCCATACAGGATGGTCATATGATAAATCAGGCTTAGTTTATCACCAGCATTCTAAAAACCAGACCTAGGGAGAAAATCTAGGTCTGGGGACACATGCATGGTTTCTAATATAGCGAATGTTTAGCCTACCCTGATTATCACAAAATCTGGACAGCGAGAATATTCACATTCCATTGTTTTTTTGTTCTCAATTTCATTTATTTCTGCTCTAATCTTTATTATTTCTTTCCTTCTGCTTGCTTTGGGATTTGTTTGCTGTTCTTTTTCTGGTTTCTCTAGTTGTTCAGCTAAATCTTTGAGTTTACCTCTTTCTTCTTTTATAATATAGGCATTAGGGCTATAAATTTCCCTCTCAAGACTGCCTTTGCTGTATCCCATAAGTTTTGATACATTGTGTTCTTGTTTTCATTTGTCTCAATATATTTACTGGTTTCAATTGCAATTTCTTCTTTGTCCACTGATTATTTAGAAATGTGTTGTTTAGCCTCCACACATTTGCGAATTTATCTTTTTCCTATTATTGATTTCCAGTTTCATTAAATAACCATTTTTAAGTGTACAATTCAATGGCATTAATTATATTCACAATAGGTGCTACCATCACCACTAGTTCAAAACCTTTTCATCATCCAAACAGAAACTCTGAGCCCATTAAGTAATAATTCCTCCCCTCCCCCCTGCCTGCCTGGTAATCTGTAATCTACTTTCTGTCTGTATGATATTTCATATAAGTGGAATTATACACTGTTTGTCCTTTTATGCCTGCCTTATTTGACTTACCATAATGTTTTCAAAGTTCATCCATGTTGTAGCATGTATTAGAACTTCATTCCTTTTTATGGCTCAATAATACTCCACTGTTTGGATGCACCAGATTTTGTTTATGCATTCATCTGCTGATGGACACTTGGGTTGCCTCACTGGCTCCCCTTTCCCTGCAGAATGAAGTTGAGGCCCTGTAAAGTTCCCAGGGACCAACCCCCACCTCCCTGCGTTCTGTTCCTTTCCTTGCCACTCCCACTGCAGTAGCCCAGCATCGGGACCCAGGACCCCTCCACACAGGCTCTCTCCTCTGCCTTTGCTCATTTGCCCCTCGGCTGCCCCTCCCATCCCTGCAGTCTCTGGCTCAGAAGGCACCTCCTTAGCATCCTTCACCCTATGGCTGGTCTGGCTTGAGTGCTCACAGCCCTGTGCAATGTACAATTGCACCTCCCGCTCTGTAATGACCGCCCTCCACTCCTGTTTCCTCCTGGAGGCAGGCACTGCAGCCCACTCACCCTCAGGCCACTCACCCCCAGGCCACTCAACCCCAGGCCCCATCAACCCAGTAGCCAGCATTTGAATACCAAAGACTAAAGGGGCTTTGTTCTGTGAGGAGCTGGCCTTCTCAGCCCTGTGCAGAAACACCAGAAACTCTTCAGAGGGGCTTGTTTTCCATCCAGGTAAGGTGGAGGCTCTTTCTATCTTCCCAAAACATTCCTTTTTGAAACTGAACTTACTTCCCAGCTAAAAGCCATCATCAAACGCTAGACCGGGGGTTCTTAACCTTTTCTGTTCCACGGACCCCTTTGCCAGTTAGGTGAAAACCACGGACCCCTTACTAAGTCCACACTATACTGTGTATTATTTAATAAATATATCACACCCACACCAACACGTCCCCACAAGAATGTGTTTTTTTGAATTTCAATTTAGGCTTGCAGACCTCTGGTTAAGAACCCCTGCGCTAGACTCTCAATTCTGAATTGTGTGTGTGTATGTTTTAACTAAGTCTACTAATAGATTAAAAACCCTTCCTTCACGTCTCTGGGTGTTGTTCTTATAGTAAAGCGCCGTTTTTGTTGAGAGTCCATCTCTAATTTATTATTTCAATACGTACAGCCTTTTCGCAAGGAGGGTTTCTTTTAATCGACTGACTTGTTAACTCAAGATGAATGATTGGCTCAGTCTGAGGAGGCTGCGTCTTGTGGACTGTGAGTGCTGCTGGGCTTTTATTCTCGACTTCTCCATTAGGTGCAGCGAGCACAGTGCCTAAGGCCTGTGATGCTTTTAGGGGCCCACGAAAATGTTTTAATTTTAATTTCTTTTAAAGTCAGAAGCAAAAAAATGAACACAACAATAATATAAAATATCTCAATCTAGCCTGGATTATATTCATCTTTATGCCAAAGCAGCTATAACATAATTTTTAATTTTTTTTCAAGGAGGAAGAGGCCCACGAAGGCAAAGGTGTGTCAGGCTCCCAAAAGTCAGAGTGTGGCCCTGCATTTCTGCCTAACCTGTGCTACTGGGCACCTCACAGTGCCCGTCCTTGGTTTCTAGCAAGAGCAGGAAGGGAAGCCAGTTTTGAAGGTTTGGTAAGCCTGAGTGGGAAAAGTGCTCTGTGATTCTCTCTCCTCAAAGCACCCTAAGAGAACACTGCAAGATGATAATGGCTTTCGGGAAGCAGGGCAGCTTCTTCCAAGGAGTTTGCCAATTGAGCAGGGGGTGGAGATGACTCAGCTCTGAGGCCAAAGCCTGACTCAGTGTCCCTTGGGTAAACTCACTCTGTGCTCCCTCAGCCCTCCTGGTGAGGCATGGGGCAGGGCGCACACCCCCAGGCAGCTCCTAGAAATCCTGGCTGGAGTGGGTGCCAGTCATGAGAATTTCTTTTGTACCTTTATCTTTTCTCAGGAGAATTCCATTTAACCCCTGATTTGGGAAGTGTGTATTGAGTAATAAAGGTTGTCCATTGCCCACGGGTTAATTCATTAGCTCCGCTGTACCCTAGCGTCTTGTGACAGATGCACCGCAGGGTAAGTCATGAAACTCGAAGTGCCTGGAGCTTCCAAGGCAGTGGTAGAGCTGGGTGTCACTGAAGGGACCCTGGATTAAAGTCTCAGCTCCCCGCCACTTCTAGCTCAGTGGAAAAGACAGTGCTCTTCCAAACACTGGCTATATACCAGGGTCTGGGCCAAATTCTCTACATGTGTTTCTCATTTCGACCTCAATGCTACCCTCTGAGGAGGTGCTATTACCCTCATTTTGCAGATGAGAAAACTGAGATTTAGAAAGGTTGTGGAGAGCCAGCCTGAACCATTGGATGGCTGACCCCCAAGCTGCAGGGCTACAGGGTCTCTGGACTGGGTGCTCCCCCCACGGTGGTAGAGACTATGCAGGATCCTGGTCTCCCCTCACTGTCTCCAGCTCCCTGCAGCACCTCCCTGAACTAGCAATGCTCAAACTGCCTGGTGCCCGTGCCTGCGGGCTCCTTTTATGCCCAGCAGAAAAGGAGAACAACAGGAGGGCACTAGGCCCACCTGGAGCACATCCATGGCGCACGGAGCAGGAGTGAATGGAGGGCCACACGTCTGACCCTTCTGCCTGTGAGTTCCTGCCTGCCCAAGTGATGCTTGTGGAGCAGTTTGTTGATGAGAGCAGTAATTGTCATGCCTAAATT
This sequence comes from Tolypeutes matacus, assembly GCA_026826555.1. Classification (NCBI taxonomy): domain Eukaryota; kingdom Metazoa; phylum Chordata; class Mammalia; order Cingulata; family Chlamyphoridae; genus Tolypeutes; species Tolypeutes matacus. Next base: position 3,476,547 of record JAKSZT010054515.1, read on the forward strand.
GATAAAGAACCTATTTTGTTCACTTCCTGTCTTCAGAACAGGGTAACCCAAATCTGCAGAAGTCGACAACCCACTTTGCCACTTTCCCATGGACTTGGTGACTCTTGGGTCCCAAACATGAAAGTTTCTTTGCCATTATCTCTGGTGAGTGGTTGGTCCTTTGTCTTTTTTTTTTTTTTTTTTAAGATTTTATTTATTTATTCATTTATCCCCCCCTTGCTACTTGTGCTCGCTGGGTCAGCTAACCACGCCGTGCGGGCGGGCTTGCCTTCACCAGGAGGCCCCGGGAACCGAACCCGGGGCCTCCCATATGGTAAACAGGAGCCCTACTGATTGAGCCACAGCTGCTTCCCAAGTCCTTTGTCTTGAAATCTAGCCCTGAGCCGCTTCCCTGCCCAGATTTATAAGGTGGGACCCTAAGGTTCTTTGTTGTTCATCTTGAGGGAGGAATTTACATTGGAAAGAAAATATTGCTATTGGACATGAACCGGGGCAGAGGATGTTCTTGCCGGTCTGTTTCCAATTACAGGGCTGGCTAAAAATCTATACAAAGGTGGGAGAAAACAGATCATTTTTCTTATGGAAGTAACCGTTTTCATTCATTTTTCATTAGCGTTGCCTTTGTTTGACCATCCATCGCTGGCAGAGCTGTGGATGACATTTCAGTGAGTGTACACATTTCTTGGTTTCAGGAGATTTGGTTAATAAAGCCAACGGTTAATGTCCATGACTACCCCTGTGGAACAGGTTTAGGTGATTGTTTAAGATCATGTTGGTAAAATGTGCTTAAAAACATCATGTTGGGAAGCAGATGTGGCTCAAGTGATTGGGCTCCCATCTACCATATAGGAAGTCCAGGGTTTGATTCCCAGGGCTTCCTGGTGAAGGCAAGCTGGCCCAAGCAGTGAGCTGGCCCACATGGAGTGCTGGCCTGCGCAGGAGTGCTGGCCTGTGCAGAGAGCTGGTGCAGCAAGATGACGCAACAAAAAGAGACACAGAGGAGAGACAATAAGAGACACAGCAAACCAGGGAGCTGAGGTGGTGGAAGAGATTGAGTGCCTCTCTCCCATTCTAGAAGGTCCCAGGATCTTTTCCCAGTGCTACCTAAAGAGAAGACAAAGCAGACACAGGACACACAGTGAATGGACACAGAGAGCAGACAATGGGGGTGGAGTGGGATAAATAAATCTTTGAAAAAAAAAGGACAAAAAAAAACCCTGTCATGTTTCTGCTCACTGAAACCCAGTCCTAATTCTATGGTAGAAATTCTACTTGTAGATAAGCACATGTTGAGTTCCCACCATGTTTATTTTCAGGGGTGTATGTGAGATAATTATCTCCTTGGGTACTTTTGGTGTTGGTTGATATTATGGGTCCGTTTGGCTGGGGCACTTTGCTGAGGGTTGCCTGGTTTCTGCCTCTGGGACAAAGGGTCTTGGATGAGGAGGAGGGAAGGACAGTTTCCCTGTCTTGGCGCATGCGCCTGCCCGGGCTTTGAATGCAGTTGTTTTTTCCTTAAATTTCTCTCCTCAGTTCCCTAACTTCAGCCTGCCTCATTCTCTAAGAAGCTTAAGCATCTCTATGAAGCCTTCTCGACTCCCCTCCTTTGCAGAGTTGCTTGACCCCTGCTTGTGCTGCTGGTAAGCTTTATACCAACCCGCTCATGGTATGCTATTCAGACTCTGGCCCTCTGTCCACAATTGTCTCACCTAACCAACCATGAGCTCTTTGAGAACAGAGGCAGAGGCTTTTTATTTTTGGATTTTCAGCACCAAACAGCACCTGGCAAGTGGAAGGTGATTAATGAATATTTGTTAAGTGAAAAAACAAACAGAACGTTCATTGCTTTGATTAAGCAAGAGTAAGAACCCTCATTAGCAGTGCTTGAAGTCAACAGTGGGAGGTGAGGCTGGCCATGTATTTGAGAAGAGTCTGACACTACCCACATTGACTTATCCTATTGACTTAAGAAAACTATGTGCTAATCCCAGCTCTATGGCTAAGCTATGTAACCATGAATATGTCACTAACACGTCCTCATTCAGGAAAGGAGGTGGGAGTTTCCTTCCAACTCTAACATCTTTAGCCCCCAGAACCTCTGCCCTTGGAAAAGAATAACCCCCCATATGCCCACTCCTCCAGCTGAAATGACACATGAGTCTTTTGAGGCCAACTCCCTCAGTTGCCCAGAGGAAGAGGAGACAGTGGGGGTGGCAGAGGGCACTGGCCCCCCACCCCAGGAGCCCGGGCGCGGCCAGCCTGTGAAGACCACCCCTGCAGCATCCCCGGTTGTCCTTGGAAGCCACCTCCCAGCCAGGTGCCAAGCTGACCTGCAACCCCAAGGCCCCCAGCAGCGCCAGCCACCCGGCAGCCACCCAGGCAAGGCGGAGCCCGACCAGACCAAGTTGTGCCTCCTGTCCAGCCTGACCAAGTGGCCATCCCCCTGGCTGCCACCAAGTCCCTCCATCCCAACCCTACTCTTGCCCAAAGGCTGCATCTTGGAGATGCTTCAGCAGAAGCTGAAGTCGGCCAGCCAGTCCTGGAGGTTCTGGAGACGTCAGCCAGGAGTTCTCGCTGGCAAGACAGACGAGGACCACAACTACATGGACATCTGAGGCCTGGGGTGGTGGTGGCGGGGTGCCCTCCCTGTCTGGGCCCACAGCCAGACCTGGGGGCCGGACCAGGCCAGAGGCCTCTGGGGGCTCCCAGTTCCAACGCAGCTGTCCCCTTCCACAGCATCCTCCTTCCCATCTGGGTCAGGAGCCAGCAGCCTGGGTGGGCCTGGCTGGAGAGGGACTTTCCTGGACCAGTCCAGGGAGCTGATCTTAGCCAGGTGACAGCACAGTAGAGCTGGCCTCCTTTTCTATGACATGTTGACTTTGTAAAACTGCCCACACCCAGCTTGAGGGCCGTGTCCACACCCTGCCCCAGTGGAGGGGTCATTCAGGTCCAGCCCACCCCACACCCTGGTTTTTGGGGGGCTTTTTTGATTGTTTTTTTTGGGGGGGTTGTTCTTTCCTAATAAAAATGGAACAGTTAAACAACAACAACAAAAAAGCTGGCCGCTGTGCCGACTTTCTCTCCTTCCCAGGCCTTAGAGGCAGGAGGGCTCCACACTTATCTGGAACTAACAGAGCATCTATGTTTGCTAGTCTAGCCTCTCAACCTGCTCCTTGAAATTCCTCTATCAACTGTCTCCTGACTCTTTCTTGTTTTCTAAAGTTTATTTACATATGATTACATGCGAGACTACCACCCAGATATAAAACGTTTTTCATTACCCCAGAAATTTCCCTCAAGCACCTTTCTAGTCAGAAGCCCCCTAATCCCCCACCCCTGTGCCCAGAGGTAACCACTATTCTGACTTTTATCACTGTGAATTAGTTTTGACAGTTCTTAAACGTTATATAAATGGAATCCTACAGTGAGTATTCCCTTTTTTCCCTGCTCTCATTCAATGTAACATTTAAAAAAAAAAAAGATTTCTTTCTCCCCTCCCCTCCCCCCTCTCCCCGTTGTTTTTGAGCTCGCTGTCTGCTCTCTGTGTTCTTCCTGTGTCTGCTTATTTTCGCTTTAGGTGGCACCAGGAACCGATCCTAGGACCTTCCAGAGTGGAGAGGCGCTCAATCTCTTGCGCCACCTCAGCTCCCTGGTCTGCTGTGTCTCTTATTGTCTCTCCTCTGTGTCTCTTTTTGTTGTGTCATCTTGCTGTGCCAGCTCTCCGCATGGGCCAGCACTCCTGCACAGGTCAGCTCTCCTCTTGGGCCAGCTCGCCACGCGGGTCAGCTCGCTTTTCTACAGGAAGCCCCAGGAATCAAACCCTGGACCTCCTATATGGTAGATGGGAGCCCAATCAGTTGAGCCACATCCATTTCCCTAATGTAACATTTTTTTGAGATTCATCCATGTCCTTATCAGTTCATTCTTTTTTATTGGTGAGTAGTATTTCATTGTTTAAATAAACCACAATTTGTTTATTGATTCTCTTGTGAAAGGTCATTTGGTTATTTCTGGTTTGGGTCTTTTTTTTTTAGTTTTTAATTTTATTATTGTAGCATATATGTAACATAAAATTTGCCAGTTTAGTCATTTTGAAGTATATAATTCAGTGGTGTTAATTACACTTGCAATGTTGTGGTACCTTCACCACCCTTTTGTGTATTTTTTTTTTTTTTTTTTTAACAAGGACGTCCCAGGGATTGAACCTGGGTCCCTCCATATGGGAGATGGATGCCCAACCATTTGAGCCATATCCATCCCCATCCTTTTGTGTTTTTAACCTCTCCTTTTACATATGGCCATTTCCCTTTAATTTCTAAATATAATAAGATCAATTTAAAAACAAAAACAAAAACCTTACTCCATTTACAAGCAATGTGACCTTGGGCAGATTGCTTAGGCTTTCTGTGATGCAGTTTCCTGAGCTCTAAAATGGAACAATAGTATCTTTTACATAAGATTGTTTTGAATATTAGGTGAGTTCACATATTTGAAGCACTTAAGATATTGCCTGGAATATAGTAAACACTATATAAATGTTTGCTATTGTTTATATCATTATTGAACTATTGTGAGGATTAAATGGGTCACACCCTATTTACAGCAACATGTCTGTGATGCCAGGGTGACCCAAGGAGCACAGATTTGAACCTCATTCTTTTCACTTACATCCCTTTTTATAAACATCATGTATGCTGACGTGTAAATCTTGGTATTAATGGTTTTGTTTCTTTATTGCAAAAAATATGAGATGATATGAATGGATATGGTTGTTCTCAAATATTCGTACGGAAAAATTTATTACCCTGACATGCTGGGACTTTACCGTCTGCAAATACATTGTTAGGAATTGCTGGAATAATAGTTCTTGGTCCATAGAATGTAGGAAATGATAACTATATCAAATGACTCACATTAAGTCATGCATTTAATAAAGTGAAAAGTAAAAAGAATGCATATTTCACTCAGCCATTTCTGTCTGGCTGCTACCCTGACTCTCTTTTCCTTCACGAATTAGCAAAAGAATAAACTAAAATTGCTGTCTTTACTCCCTCACCTCTGATCCATTTCTCAGCTGCTTGTAGTCTGGCTCCAGCTCCCGGCTCTTCACCACAATTGCTTTCTCTAAAGTTGGCAAAGATCTTGAAATTGCCATCCCTGATGACCACTTTTCCATCCTTTCCCTATGTGACCTCTCGCAGGCATTGGACTCTCATTCTTTCCTCCCAGCTTCCCACCCTCTTTACACTGTGCTCCTCCTCTCGGCTGTTCCTTCGGCATCTCCACCTACCTCATCCCACTATGAATAGTCTCCCTGGGGATTTTGCCCAAATCTAACAGTTTAAACTTGGCTCTTCCCACCAGCATCCACTTCCACCTGCCCCTGTCTCCTGTATATCTGATGCCTGTCCACAGGTAGCTCACAGATCATGTGCTTACAGCCAGACTCTACTGAGTTTTCTTCACCTGTCCTCCAAACACAGAGTTTCTGCTTGGCCTTCAGCTACTCCTTTCAAGCGCTCTCCAACCATCTGGGAGCATTGGAACAAACTTGGGAATCATTCTTGACTCTTTTCCCTCCTTCACCACCCACATCTAATTGCTCATCAATTCTGTTGTTTCTACCTTAGAAATATCTCATGAATTCACTCCTTCTTCTCCCTCCCAAATGCTTTAATTTATCATAGCTCCACGAGACAGCTGGAATAGTCTCCTAATTTATCTCTTCAGTCTCTGTCTGCTTCACTTCCTTTTCCAATCTGCCACAAAAATCACATTTTTAAAAAAAACATTTATTTATTTATTTATCCCTCCCCCCTGCCCACTCCTGTTGTTTTGCGCCCACTCTCTGCTCTCTGTGTGTTCTTCTGTGTGTCTGCTTGTCTTCTTTTTAGGTGGCCCTGGGAGCCAACTGATCCTGGGATCTTCTGGAGTGGAGAGAGGCGCTCAATCTCTTGCCCCACCTTAGCTCCTTGGTCTGCTGTGTCTCTCATTGTCTGTCTTCTGTGTCTTCACATTTCTTAAAAACAAATCTAGTTATGGTGCTCTTTTGCTTAAAAGTGACAGCCATCCCTTGTTGCCTATGACTGCTTCCCACATTGGGCTGGTCCTGAGGGCCACGTAGAGTTAGATTCCTGGGATGCCACCCTCGGGATTCTGAGTCAGTGGGTGGGGCCTGGAAATCTGCATTAAAAGAGCTCCCTCCCAACAACTCTAGGTGGGTCTTCCACCTCCCCCTGCCCCACAGGATGCTTCTCATTTTGTGCAGCACTGATTCTGTCTCTACAGAGAACACCCATTGCTTCCCAACCCCCTTCCCTCTTCTTCCTGGTGGGGCCATCCTTCAGGATTCCGCTCCAGGCCCCAGCTCCATGAGGCCTTCGCCCGGGATGAGTTACTTGCTCCCTCCTCGGGGGTCCCAGAGCAGTCTGAACGTAGTCCCATCTGGGCATCTATCAACTCGTCTGTGGCTAATTTTTTTCTGCTCGGCTCACCCTTGATGGGGGCGCCTCATGTCTGCGTCCTCGGAGCCCAGCACAGCTGTGGGACCCGCCCCACTCACTGTGCAGCGAGTGGGTAACTCGAATATCTCCCCCCCGTCCCCCCCCCCTTGTTTCTTTCTTATTTGGAGCGCTGCTTGTCACGGGGTGTGGTCGGCCATGCTGATAGTTACCGAGAAGTGAGTGCTGTCTTGTAAAGGTTGCTTTCGTTAGGACCTTCATTTTTCCTGAGCTAGCCTGGGTAAATTTCACTCCATTTTTCTTTTATTTCATTAGAAGAAAGTTAAGGAGAGGTTGAGGAGGGGCAACGAGGATCCAGAGCCTCCCATATGAGTCTTCTCGAGTCTGACAATGCCACTTTATTTGGCTGTCATGGAAAAATTTCCTATTTCACTGTAGAGAGCTTCCAAGTTGAAAATCCCCGCTGAGGTGTTTCTCTGATTTCTGGGAAATTGCATTCATTTCTTCAACAGGCAGGAGGCTGACTTGCCGCCTGACCTTTTGCATCACGAGGAGAGCACACAGCATGGGGAAAGGTAGGAACAGGCCCTCTGTCAGGTTGAGGCTGAGGTCCGGAAGACAAGAACCTTCTGGAAAGAGAAATGTAGCGTCCAGCACCCATTGGAGGAATGTGTGGGGATATTCTAGGAGTGAGTTTTTCTTAATGTTGGGTTGGGCCCTTTAAATTAATAGTTTAACCTTGGTTTCATTTTCTCACAAGAAAGCAGGAAGATCCCAAGGAAAAAGAAGAACTGTGAAAAATGACAAGAAGACTAAAACTGAAGCTTTCAGAAACTTTGAACACACATGCCAAAGAGGGCTCTTTAGTCAGAACAGGAAGATATTGAGGTAGGCCCTGTCCTGTGACCTCTGCATGTGTTAATTCATTTACTTGAATACTCACAAGAGCCTGCGTGGCAGGCACTGACATTATCCCTAGACTTGAGAAGAATCTGAGGCACAGAGAGGTTATGTAACTCCCCAAGGTCACACAGCTAGTAAATTTGGGGCAGGCATATGAGCCTATATGCTTATACATCATGTTGCATGCTCCACACAGGGGTCAGTGTAAGGTTAACCTGTGGCCCAGGCAAGGCAGATCCACTTCCCCACCTCAGAGGATGGATTTCTAATGGGCAAGAGTAGAATAAGAACAGTAAGGAAGGAGCAGAGCATGGCTGGCTCCTGGCAACTTTAAATAGATTCGTATCTTTCCACTGATACTAAACACATTTCCAGGTAAGGAAAGGACTTGTGGATGTGTTATCTAGTGAGATTTCCCAGAGAAAGAGTGGGGTTGGGGTGAGGTAGTTGAGGCATAAACATTGAAAATCAATAAATGTGTCAACTATCGAAAGGGAGAGAAAAGGATCTAACAAATAGACTATCAGTGGTACCTTTTCTGTATTAAGTAGAACTCTTTAATTGCAAATAATAGAAACCAATTAAAACAGCTTAAATTTAAAAGGGGAGCTTATTATAAAGACGCAGAGCTGGCTCCCAGAACTCGAGTGGGGATCCCCAGGTCTCAGGAGTAAACCAGAAGCAGGGAATCAATTGCTTTCATTGATTGCTGCTTCCATTGTGTACCTAGCTCCAAATATTCTCTGGGCAGTGAACTTGGTGGCTTGTAAAACCCAGGTTGATACTTTCTCTTCTCAAGAGCCCAGCCAGCAACTGACATTCCTATGTCACCTTACAAAGACCTGGCAAAGATCTTCCTCACTTGTAAGGAAATGGATACAAGGGCTAGAAGACAAAGGATTTCTAGACTTCAGTAACCTGCACCAATTCCAAATGAGTTACTCTAAAGGATGGTTTAATGAAATAGCTGTTTCAGCCTTTTGGAAGAGTTTATACTCAGGGCTTGGCTACAAGAGTCATTATTTCTGGATTAATTGCAGACTCAAGCTTTCGTTTATCTGAGACTTACTAATCAGTGGGAGTGACAAATAGAACAGACACATTTAATGTGGGTTAAAAAATGTTCAGCAATATGACAACTAAATGCAACATGTGATCCTTGACTGGTTCCAGAATTAGTAAACAAAACCAAAATTTTTAGAAAAACAATTTTTAAAGGAAATCAGTGGGACAATTGGGCAAATTTGAACAGTGGCAGGTGTGTGTGTATGTACATGTGTAGGTATGGTATTACAGTATCATTGTTAAATTTCTTGAGAGTTATGTGGGAACATATACTTGTCCTTAGGAGATTCATGCTGAAGTATTTCAGGTGAATTGTCATGACGGTTGCAAAATGGTTCAGCAAAAACAAAACACATAGAGAAAAAGAAAGAGAAAATGTGGCAAATGTTAATTGGTGAATCTAAGTAAAGGGGATATGGATGTTCTTTGTACTATTGTTTCAACTTTTCTGTAGGTTTTAGGAAAAAATGATTAATGCCCAAATAAAGGCAAATATCTGGAAATATATACATTTTTTTACTGTAATGTGAGCCTAAAAAGTAAAAGCTTCAGTAATAAGTAGGCAAGTCAAGGCAAACCATCTCACCTCTTTACTTCTCCAAACAGTGGCAAGCCAGTAAGCTAGAGAATAAAACAAAGGCTATTTTGTGCAGTAGATGAACTCATTTATCAGCTTTCACTCAAACTGGAGAGGCATTGGGAGAGTTCAGCCTGTGAAGTTTCTTTTCTCCACCCTCCTCCCATCACTCTTGATTAACCCTATAATTACTTCCTAATGCCTATAAAGAAGAGGAGGCAGCCCTACCTAAAACTCTGAGAGCCTGGATTCCAGCATGCTGCCTGGCATAAAGGCTCTTTGAAATAGAAGCCATAATAATTTTTACTTTTCTGGCATATACTCTTTTAGTTTGAAAGAAGTACAGAATTTAAGGATTTTTAAAAAAATGTTTTAAAATCAGATAATTTACCAACTAAAAAAGTGGTTTTGTTTTTAAATTCATTACAAATTCTTCATTTAGAGAGAACAACAAAATACAAAATTCTTTTCAAAAAACTGTTGCTGGGTAGTGTTTTGGTTGCAAATGTGTAATTTGTTATTTAACTTGTTAGAGGAACTGTTAAGACTCAAGAAAACTTGATGTGGGCTGAGTTCAACCTGTTTGTCCATCTGGTATACCTCTCTGAACTCCCAGAAGTCCAAATCCTGATATGGAAATGGCAGAGGTTGGACATTTGGCCAGGTCTGGATTTGGGTTAGAATCTCTCTGTTCCCCCCAGGGTTAATTTACTGTTTGATTCATTCCTGATATTGACTATTTGTGTCTTCATTTTTTGTTTCCTGTCTGGCTAGAGGCTTATCAATGCTATTGATTTTTTCAAAGAACCAGCTTTTGATTTCATTACCTTCCTCGATTCATTTTTCTTTTTTTATTGTATTGATTTCTGGGCTGATGTTTATGATTTTTATTCTTCTGCTTACTTTGGATTTGATTTGCTCTTCTTTTTCTAGTTTCTTAAAGGTGAAAACCATTGAAACGTTTCTTCTTTTCTAAGATGGATGTTTATGCTATAAATTTCCCCCTAAGTACTGCTTTAGCAGAATCCCACATATTTTGATAGGTTGTATTTTCATTTTCACTTGGTTCAAAATACTTTGTAATTTCTCTTTTTTGATCCATTGGTTATTTAGAAATGTATTATTCAGTTTCCAAATATTTGAGAATTTTCCAGAGATCTTTCTGTTACTGATTTCTAGTTTAGTTCCACTGTAATTAGAAAGCATACTTCGAATGACTTGAATTCTTTTAAATCCGTTGAGATTTGTTTTGTGTTGTTAGGGTTTTCAGGTCATCTATTTCTTTACTGATTTTCTGTCTACTTGTTCCATCAGTTGAAATTTCTGGCTATAATTGTACATTTGTCTGTTTTTCCTTACAATTCTATCGATTTTTAGTTCCTGCTCTATATTTCTGTTCCTTTTCCCCAAAACGTTGAGGATTACATCTTCTTGACCCGTTTATAATTCAGAGGTGAACTTCTTTATTGCTGGTAATATCTTTAGTCTGAAATCTACTTTACCTGATATAAACATAGCAACTCCAGCTTTCTTTTGATTAGTGTTTGTACACTATCTTTTTCCATCCTTTTACTTTTAACCTATTTTTATATAGAAAGTGGGTTTATTGTGGGCAACATATAGTTGGGTATTACATTTTTTTTCCAATATGACACTCTTTGTCTCTTAATTGAGATGTTAGGCAATTTTTATTTAATGTGATTATTGATATGGTTTTGTTTATGGTTTTTTTGCTAATTTTTTGTGATTTCATTTTATCGCCTTTGTTGACAGAGTAGCTATAACTCTTTGTTGTATTACTTTAGTGGTTGTTTCAGGGTTTTGGTATCATCTTTAACTGATCATAGTCTGTCTTCAAGTAATATTATATCATTTGACATATAGTATAAGAATCTTTTCTCCCTTCCAAGGCTTTGTGCTATTATTTTCATACACTTTACTTCTACATATTCTATAATCCCCAGAATATGTTGTTGTTATTTTTGCTTTAAACAGTCAGTTGTCATTTTGGTTTTTTTTTAGGTGGTACCAGGGAATGAACCTGGGGCCTCATATACGGGAGCAGGCGCTCAACCACTGAGCTGCACCTGCTCTCCAGTCAGTTGTCTTTTAAAGATATTTAAGTAATAAGGAGTAAAACCTTCCATGTAGTTATCAGTTCTGGTGCTCTTCATTCTGTATGTGGATCTAGGTTCCTATCTGGTGTCATTTTCCTTCTGCCTGAAGGACTTCCTTTAACATTTTCTGTCAGTAACATCTGTTGGTGATGAGTTCTTGCAGCCTTGTATGTCTGAAAAAGTTTTTATTTTGGCATCATTTTTAAAAGGTATTTTTATATCAATGTCTTCTGGCTTGCATTGTTTCAGACAAGAAATTGATCATCCTTACCTTTCTTGCTCTGTACATAATGTGTCTTTTAACCTGTCTGCTTTAAGATTTTTTTCTTTGTTACTACTTTTTAGCAATTTTATAATGATGTGTCTTGAGTGTGGCTTGTTTGTGTTTCTTTTGCTGAGTTCATTGAGCTTCTTGAATCTGTTAGGTTTATAGTGGTCATCAAATTTCAAAAATATTTGGGCATTATTTCTTCAACTATTTTTCTGTACCTCCCCCACTCCTTTAGCTCCTCTTCTAGACAAACTCTAATTACATGAGGTAGTCCGCCACCTCAGTGATGCTCTTTTTTCATTTTGTCTCAGACTTTTTTTTTTTCCTATTTGTGTTTCATATAGCTCATTTCTATTGCTATATTTTCAAGTTCACTAATCTTTTCTTCTTTAATGTATAATCTGCCTTTACTTCCTACAGGCATGTTTTTCATCTCAGATATTGTTTCCATTTCTAGAAATTTGATTTTGTTCTTTTTTATATTTTTGATGTCCTCACTTAACATGTTCAATCTTTAATTTAGGTCCTGGAACATATGGAATATAGTTTAATAAGTGCTTTAATGTCTTTGTCTATTAATTCTTTCATCTCAACCATTTCTGGGTTGCTTTAGATTGATTGTCTTTTCTCCTCATGATGTGTAGTATTTTCCTGCTTCTTTACATGCCTGATAAATTTTTATTGGATGCCAGACAATGTAAATTTTACCTTGTGGGTGCTGGATATTTTGTATTACTATAAATATTCTTGAACTTTGTTTTAGCATGAGGTTAAGTTACTTGGACATAGTTTGATCCTTTTGGGATTTGCTTTGAAGCTTTGTTAGGTGAGATCAGACCATGTTTAGTCTAAGGCTCATTTTTCCCTTTTCTGAGGCATTCTGAGTACTCTAGACAATGTCCCATGAATCATGAGGCTTTCCATTCTAGCTGGAGGGAACAGGAGCTATTGCTGGACCTGTGGGAGCTATAGATATTGCTTTCTCGAATCCTTTAGGTGGTTGTTTCCCTTAGCTTTGGATAGTCTTTTCGGGCACATGCACTGATCAGTACTCAGCTGAAGACTCCAGGGAGGCTCTCTTTAGTTCATTGGTCTTCTCTCTCTCTGTGTGTAGCTCTCCCCTTTCCACTCCTCTGCTCTGTGAACTCCAGCTGCCTTGACTTCCCAGCTCTGTCTCTTCAACTCAGGGAGACCACCCGACTCTGCCTGTGTTAATCCTGCCTGCACCCCTGTTCCTGGACACTTTCTCAAGGCTCACCTTGTTTTTTATGCAAACAAAGTCATTGTCCTTTGTTGCCTGGTATCCAGTCCCTTGAAGGCTATAGTTTCATATATTTTGTCCAGTTTCTAGTTGTTTCAAGAGGGAGGGTAAATCTGGTCCCTGTTATTCCATATTGGCCAAATGTGGTAATTCGTCATGTATCTTTTAAGTCTGAAAATCCCAAAGTAAATATCAAAAGACCACTAGTGTTTGAAGGATTTATTATTAATAATTTATTAATACTTATTAATAATCGAGTCCCTAATTTGTGCAAATTGCTTTACATACATTCTCATTTAATTTAATGCTCATGAGTATTTACAAGTTCTCCAAGTGATGGAGTTCGTAACTTGAAACCCATACTCTAACTAGTTTTAGGAATAAGACTTAATTTGGGTATTTCATGTCATCAGCAAACATTTATTTAGCACTTACTAGGCATTGGGGACATAAATATAAATAAGTCAGATTTCCATTTTTGAAGATCTTAAGCTCTGCCATTAGATGTAGACATGTAAGTAGATATTTCAATATCATGTGGAAGTGCAATATTAAAAATACAAAAAGGGTGCTATGGGACCATAGAAAAGAGGTCACTTTGTCCAGTTAAGGTCCACATAGGGTCTTGACAATGAGTTGTAGGTGATTAAACAAAGAAGAAAGATAAATATATTCAAACCAGGGAGACTTGAACAATACACATGGGGCAACTGAAGTCATTAAATAGGAGGCCAGGGATTTCCTTAGATGAGATTAGGATGAAGAAGATTAGATCATGGAGGACCTTGCAGGCCACACTAAGGAGATTAGACATTCTGAAAACAATAAGGAAGCCATCTTTTTTTTAAAGGGGGTACTGGGGATTGAATCCAGGACCTTGTACATGGGAAACAGGCACTCAACTACTTGAGCTACATCTGCTCCCAAAAGCACTATTTTTAACAGGGGCATGATCATGCTGCAATGTTGAAGATGAATTTTAGGGGGAAACACTCCAAATCCTCAGCAGATAAACTACTTAAGACCTTATGGAAATGGTCCGCATCAGAGGAGTCAATAATATGGCATTGGGAAGTGGTAGTGAGGATGGAAAAGAAAAGACTGATTTAGGAAATGTTTAGGAGATACTTTCTGTAGACCTTGGTGACCAACTGGATGTGGGAAGTGCAGGAAATGGATTCCTGCTTTGGATGGAAGGCAGCATCCTGACCTGAGATAGGAAATCTGAAAGGAGAAAGGAAAGGCATAGAGGCCCAAATAAGTTCTGTTTTGGATAGTCAGATGATGATGTTTTGCAGACCCTACATCTATCATTGCTTATTATACAATGTATTAAATGATTGGATGGCATGTGTCCTCTCTGGCTAGACCAAAAGTCGAATGGCAGGGCCATATCTTATTTGTCATTGTACCCTCAGTGCTAGCCACCCCCAACTCCCTCCCATCGGATGCTTTGGGAGAGGTCAGGCCTGAAGTACAAGTTGTGGGGAAGCCATGAGATTGATGAGACGACCCAGGGAGAGAGAGAGTAGACAAGAGCAGTGACATATATGAGAAAAAGACACCCACACCTTGTGGTGGGAATTTGAGAAATGAGTCACCTGCTGGCCTCACTCTGTTATGTGGCTCTTCAGTGGGCTCCGTGAAATACCACCTGGATGCAGTGCAGGTTAAAATGAGTTATTTGCTTTTATAGTTTTAGTATACCTAATTAATATGAAGGCTTTTAGTGATTATGCAGAAATCCTTTAGCTCCATCACTTGTCTAGCTTTGCTTGGAAGAAAAGTCAGGATTCACGGCAGGCTGTACAGAAGTGGAAAGCTATTGGAAGGAAGGGTTTATGTGTGTGCGTATGTGTGTGTGTAGGTTTTTCACCCCACATAGGAGCTGTGAGCAAATAACTCTGCTTTAGAAATTATAATGACAATAGGGAAAAGATTATACAAGTAAATATTCCATTTTAGAAACACATATACTCTGTTTAAGGTAAGAGAGTTATAACTGAATTATTTTCATGAATATGCAATCAACAACAGAATTTCACTTTTTCTGGTATTTCTATATTTAAGAAACCAAATGGTTGAGAAAATGACTTCTAGAAGGAGCAATATTTTAAATAGTAAAACAGCATTTTTAATAAAGAGCAATTATGAACTAAAAACTAAAATTTTAGGGCTCATGAGCAGGCTACCTCCCACCATTTCCTCTTGCCAATTCAGTTGCCCGTTCCTGCTGACTAATAGAAAAACCGGCTGCATCAGACAGATTGCTCAAGTGCAGACCTTTAGATGAGCCTCCTCAGACTGCATTTAATAAACTGTTCCTACTGGTCTTGCTTCTTTTCCAACTAATGTGATACTTCTGCATCAAGGACTTGGTTTTCAGCTTCCAGGCCAGACTTTCCCAGGCAAGCTTCAGAGTTTAAATGGAATGCACAGTGCGAGTTTCTCTGGCTTTTTCGATCCTGTTATTCAACAATATAATTTAATACCTGTACTGTCTGTTCCTTTTTCTGACAAGCACAATCTGATAGACAGATTGGGAGGAGTGGTGAAATATTGTGTGATTCACACTGAAAGTGAGAGGAAAAGGAGAGACTGGGAGAGAGAGAGAGAACTTGGAATCATGTGAAATAATGTCATATTGAGCTCTATGAATCAAACACACATCAAAGCATATGCAAATGTTCTGTGGCAAATGGTTAAGGTCATAGATATGCCCAGCCCTTCAAATTCTGAAGGTCTGAAATCATGATTTAAGGCTCAAAGAAACTCACATTGATTAAAATATATGAGATAAGGTGGATTCCTGCACACCTTTAATAAGCTATTGTTACAGGTGGTAAATGCTACTGTAATTACTTCTGTGCCATAAGGTTTCCGTCCATTCAAGCCCCTCCTAGCTTTTTTTAAGGAGGTACCAGGGATTGAACCCAGGACCTTGTACATGTGAAGCAGGCACTCAACCACTGAACTACATTTGCTCTACCCTGATAGCTTTTTTTTTTTTTTTTTTTTTTTCCCAAAAAAAATTTATTTACTTTTATCCATTTTAACATCCCCCTCCCGCCCTGGTTTTGCTTTTTTTGTGTCCATCTGCTGGGCAATTCTCTGTGTCTGTTTCCTGCCCTCTCCTCTCATCCTTCTCCTCCTGTCTTCGCCAGGATTCAATCCTCGGAACCTCCAATTTGGGAAAGAGGCGTCCTACTGCCTGTGCCACCTTAGTTCCGGGTTTTTTGGCACATCTCATCTTGGCTCTCCCTTGTGTCACTCTCTTGTTACATCATCATTTTGCTGTGTGGCTTGGCGGTGCACCCATGCATGGGGCCTGACAGCCCACACGCCTTATATATTTTTCTTTTTCTTTTTACCGGGAGGTCCCAGGGATCAAACCCAGGTCCCTCCCTATGGGAGATGGACGCTCAACCATTTGAGCCACATCCATCCCCCAGCTACATCTCTTAAGGTTGACCAAAGATACCCAGAGTTACAGTTATTTCCCATACAGGATGGACATAAAATAAATCAGACTTGGTTTATTACCAGCATTCTATAAACCAGACCTAGGGAAAAAAATTAGGTCTGGGGACACATGCATGGTTTCTAATATAGCGAATATTTAGCCTACCCTGATTATCACAAAATCAGGACAACAAGAATATTCGCATGTTTTTGTTTTTTTTTTAAAGATTTTTATTTATTTACACCGTCCCCCTTTGCTGCCCGTGCCTGCTGTGTCCACTTGCTGTGTGTTTTTTTTTTTCTGTGTCTGCTTGTCTCCCCCTGTTGAGTCATCTTGCTGCGCCAGCTGGGGCTGTCAGCTCACTGAGCCATGAGGGCCGGCCTGCCTTTACCAGGAGGTCCCGGGAATCGAACCTGGGGCCTCCCATATGGTAAGCGGGAGCCCAACCAATTGAGCCACATCCGCTTCCCTGATAGCTTTTTTTTTTTCTTTTTTTTTTTTTTACCGGGAGGTCCCGGGGATCGAACCCGGGTCCCTCCATATGGGAGACAGACGCCCAACCAGTTGAGCCACATCCGACCCCCTGATAGCTTTTTAAGAGGAGGAGAAAGAATTCTGTAACAGGTGGGCTATTGTCACGGGATTGGACAGTTCCTTACCTAATCAGGAAAGGTCCAAGGCCCTTTGGTTCAATTACTGTTATGTACTTCCCCTACTATACACACTAACTCCACTTGAAGAATTCAATCATGCCTTCAAAAGAACAGGAGATGCTTGCTATTGTTTAATAAACCTCAATGAAATCATAAAAAGGCTCATCACAAAAGTACCTCCAGAAGATACTGGTCTACTGTTCTTAGCCTAGTTCTGGTGGGGGAAGGGGCACCATGGTATTACCTAGTATTTTCTAAACCTGCCTGATTGAACAGGCACCTGTTACGGGCGTTGTTAAAAACACACACTTCTGGGTTCCTCCGTTAGAGATTGAGATTCAGAACATCTATGGGAGACAAGATGGAGGCGGTGGTGGGAGACTGCAATCTATAATTTTAACAAGTACCTCGCAATGTGTCTTAAGAACAGGTGCATTTGGGGAACGCTGATATAGGCATGGTGAGCTCTAATTGAGATACCTTCTTGACTGTCACCAAGTCAGACACAGAACGTCTTCTCAGGGCTTTATTCTATATATAAATAGTAGTTGGGCACAAATGTCATTAGTAATTTCTATTCCTAACCAATAAGTTACCGCTGTGATATTTCTGTCTCGTGTCTTATAATGAAGCACACTGCAGTTGCAAATGACTAAGCAAAATCACTTTCTGCATGGGTGGGGAAAAACAGAGTTGAATCTGAGGCATTAGTCAAACAAATTCATGTTTTATGTTTGTGTATATGCATCCATATTTGTGAATGTATGTTCCAAGTTTTTGTGGGCCTTGGCAAAATTTTTTGACCTGCCAATTTCCTCATCTGTAAAACTTTCTAGGGTTGTTCTGAGGATTAAATGAGAGAATATCTGCAACGCTCCTAGCTCAGCCTTTTGTACCTAGGTAGCATTATCACTATTGTCAGTTATATACCAGAACTTATGTCTTTAAGACCAAATGATATTCCAACTAAAAGTTTGCATCAAATTTCCTTTTTAAATAAAATTTATATTTTTAAACAACTTAGTGCTTGCGCTATCACATTTGATTTCACCCAAATGGAATTTTTCTGGAATGTCAAAAACTGGTTTATTATTTCAGAACTCTCAGAGTTACAAACTGTTAGTCTGTAGATGTCTTGTTTGGTCTGCAGTTTAAAAAATGAGTTAGTTGCAACATTTAAATATCTAGAGATTTCACTCAAAAATCTTGATTTCCAGTCACCACTGCGCCCAAGGTACTGTCTTATTTTTGCAGACATCTTTGTATTGTCAGCTCTTAGCCTGGTTTGTAAATTTTTTAAAAATTTATTTTATTTTTTTCTTAGTTTTCTTCTTCTTTTTTAAATTTTAGCCTGGTTTGTAGACCACGAATGGATGTGCTGGCAAAATAGCCACTTAACTGCCCCTCCCACAACAGGCTGCAGAGCCCTAGATTCATATCCGCAGAACCCACCTTCTGTGAGTGGCTCCTGAATGAAGTCCAACCCTCCCCTAGGCTGGCCCTCCAGATCCACCCTCCCCTGCCCCTCCCATCCAAATCCACCTACCTTTTCCAGCTCAGGTTTCACTCTGCCCTAATTCACCCCAGCTGGACCCCATAAGAGTCTCTGAACTGCTGTAGCTTCCCCAGCTTGGAGCCTCTGGCCTCCCTCTCCATCCCTGACTTGCACATGCCTATTTATCTTTCAAATACCACTTCCCTTTTGATGCTTTTTTTCATGTCCCCAGCTAGATGTGGTCCCTTGTTATTTGACACTCTTCCAGTCCTGGGTTTGTAAATATGAAAGGACACATATCCTATGGTACCTTGTACTGTAGTTAGCTATGGTACATATCTTAATTCTGTCACTAGTTGTGCAGAGGCCCTGCTCCGCATGGCAGAAACCCAGTCGTGGTCAAGCTAGCATCACCAAAACCAGGCAGAATGTCCAGACTATTGAAAGGGATGCTCAAAGTACTTAAATACAGGAATAAATTTCCATTCTAAAGAGAAAATGTTATAACTAATCTATTTTCTTCTTCATCTCAATGCCATGAAAATTACGTTTTTTTCTTTCAAATAGTATGTTTTGGGCCCTTCTTATAAAGTTTACCTGAGCATTAGCCTTTATCATATCATTTGCTTGATGTCTCAGAGCTTTAGTTTCTTGAACTGAAAAATGGGGATTACACACCTCTAGTGTGGTCTTAAGGATAGCAGGAGTTAGGGCAGTAAAATGCTTGGTTCTGTGCCTGGCACGCAGCAGCAAACACTAAATGGACAGCTGTTATTATTACTATGTGGAAGCTCACCTAAAATTTAGAAACCAGTGCAGAAGTGGCTTGCTTCATTCTATCTTTCTAAAATACTTCTTAGAAAAGAGCAGGTTGATGATTGTAGTTTGTGTGGCCTAGACTAAAGAAATGTATTTGGCTAAAACAAAAAGGGGCGGGGGGTGTATTGTGATTACCAACAATTTGGGAAATAATAGCTTTTTAAAAAAAAGTTTTAACCACCAAGGTAATGACTGCTTCAGGAAAAGATTACCTACCAATGGATGTGAAAACCACTGGGTAAAAATGTGTTGAGGAACAGGATATTTACGCTCTCACAATATCATCCCACAAATTACTTATTAATTACAAAGGGAAAAGCTACTTGGTGAGTGGAAAGATTTGATGGACATTCAAGTGGTCAGAATTATCACCATCAATACGAGTCAAACTGACAGTCATGCCAGGTATGTGATGCAATGTGAAGAATAAATCATCACTTCTATAGCATATTGGCAACTACAAAAAATTAACCTGATTGGAACAATGAGAGAACAATCAGATAAATTCAGATTGGGCAGCGATGTACAAAATAATTGACCTAGACTCTTCAAATAAGTCAGTGTCATAAGAGACCAAGGGGTGCGGGGGGAGAGAGAGAGAGAGAATTGAGGGAGCCTTTCTAAAATAAAGGAGTCTAAAGAGATATTACTAGTAAATGCAAATATGTGATCCTTGATAGATCCTTTAGGGGACAAATAAGCACAGCTATAAAGATGACTAATTGTGACAATTGGTGAAATTTGAATATTAACTGTATATTGGGTAATAAAAAGTGGAGAAAAAAATAAGATGTGACTCAGTTATATTTGAATTAACCAGCTCTTCCTGATTACTTTGCTATCTGGGAATCTATATCGTGTTAGACCTAAAAACCTGAAATGAACAAATGATATGTTTGCCCCATTGAATTGGATCAAAGTTTTGTAGAAGAATCTGTAGTTGTATAAACACACATAAGAACTTATATGAAACAACAAAATGGGTGCTAATAGGTAAGGCACACAACTCGGAGGAGTATTTGGTTGGGACCACATTAACTGTATGTTTGTTAACTCATGACAAGACTCAGCAGAATGTACCAAGGTGGAGCCCTTATTTTACTGATTTCAGGAACTTTTGCCTAATGAGAATGGATGACTAGTAAGATCGGAGAGCAATTTTATTCTCCTTTCAGGAGGATGTGGTGACTGAGCAGCTGGTGGGAGCAGCCCAGGCTGGGCCAGTGGTATATTAATCTTAAACAAGGGAAAATGAAGCAATGATGTGGAAGCCTGGCTTGCCGTCATTAAAGTAATTCAGTGTTTGGGCTGCTTCTGAGTTTCAGGGAGCGATAGGAGCCATTAACTGCTTACTGTTAGTTTCGGAAGCCAGAGATATTTTCATTACTAGTGTCCTCAGGCACAGACTTTTTAATTTAAAAAAAGAAAGAAAGTTCAGGATGTAACTAGCCCATCACCACAGGAACTGTCTCTGCCTCAGCAACGCATTATAGCATTATAGTTTACCTGTCAATCTTATCAGCATTCCAGGTTTATTTTGAGGGTCTGGAATGAGGAAGAGGAAGTAGGGAAAAAAGGTGACAGTAAGGCTGGTAGAAGAGCCGGAGTTACTAATAACTTTGAAAAGCAGAGGACTTAATTCTGAAGTGATACTGAAACCTAATAATAAAAGGATCATTCTGATCCTGAGATTGTTCCCTACTCCTTCCAAAGCCATAATGCCCCAATTTCTGGATCTTTTGGGCAGGTGTTGAGATAGATTCAAGCTGGCCACAAGTTCTTTGTCACTGTCCTCAAGAAGAGGTGGATTTTATTTCCCCTCCACTTGAATCTGGGCTGGTTCTGTGTTTTTTTCCCAATAGAATGCATCACAAATGTACTGTGTGGTACTGGGCCTTGTCTTTTTGAGGCCTGCAGCTTCTACTCCTGTCTTCTTGGAACACTGCCCTGGGATCACTCTCTCCTGGAACCCAGCTGCCCTGCTGTGAGAGGCCCACACCGCATGGGGAGGCCACAGCCTCAGGGAACAAGCCGTCTTGGACATCCTGGCCCAGGCAAGCCCCCCAGATGACACCGCATGGGACAGAAGCAGCCCAGTTAAGCCCATCAACATATGAGAAACATAAGGGATCATAAAATGTTGTTTCAAGCTGCGGAGTTTTGGTGCAGTTTGTTCCACAGCAATAGGTGTAACTGGAAAGTTCACAACAAAGGAAGATTTATCCTGCTAACCAATGCAGAATAAACAAGCAAGGGAAACAACATTTGCTGAGTTGGACAAATGAACAAATGACACCCTTATCCTTTAGCGGGGGTTGACTTCAAAACCGGCCCCTGTTCTTAAGCCTCTTTCTGATGCTCAGCAGAGAAAACAAAAAGAGAACATTTTTATTTTAGCCCAGCCTCGCCCCAAAATGTGTGCTTCATGCAGACCTTATTTTTTAAACAGAGTTTATTGTATTTAATACATTATAAAATTTGAAAAATTGTAGGAAAGCAGCAGACTCAAACTGGAGCAACTCTAACAAGTAATAATTCTGGCCCCTTTGCAAAACTGATCCGTTTAAAAACAAAGTAATGTTCACATCTGTGAGGCAGACAAAAAAGTGTGACTTCTGTACAAACTACATTTAAAATTTCATGTCTAACATCTTTCAAATGCAATGGGCTCATGAGAGTTTTTCTGATGTCCTGCCTGGTCCCTGCCTAAAGAGAGACATGAAACCTCCATATGCAAAGAAACTCGAGTCAAGGTATTTTTTTAAAAAAGGAAAAGAAAAGAATGGAAGGAAGAAAGAGGAAAAAGAAACAATGGATGGCTGTTTGGCAATGGGAAACTGTAAGGAGACTGTCCTCCCTGGTCATGGCTTGTTTATTGGTCAGCAGGCCCCAGAGGCCCAGGACACTTCATGGCCATCACAGCACCAACTGTAGCTACCACCTTTTTTTTTTCTTTCTTTCTTTCTTTTTTTTTTGTTTTTTTTTTCTGTGTGCGTGTGCATTTCCTACCTCTTGACATATATATATATATATATATTTATATATTTTTTTACACCTTGAGGATATCACTATTCCAATTGTTCCCATATGAATACAGGTGTGGTCTCTGATATAAATGTGTCTTTTATTCAATGTTAGGTCCAGGAATTGGTTTGCTGTCTCAACTGCACATCAATGTCCCTTTTTTTGTTTGCGTCATTTGTTTCTGTGTGTTTTTGTTTTTGCATAAGAAATATGTCCATTTAGTCCAGAGGCTCTTGCTTTATCCGGATGACGGAGGGTACGCGGGGCGTCCGTCTCAGTTCCCGCCGCAGGACATATTCACTGAACTGGGACGAGTCCACTCCTCCCCCGCAGGAGCCCACGATTTCAAATCCTCTTTGCTGCAACCTCTCGAGGACCTGCAAGAGACCAAGACAAACATCCGGGTTATGGGTGAGAGGGTCCTTTGGCCACGTGGCCACTTGAACACCCCAAAGGACTGTTCCAAAGTTTGCAGATCAACTACACCTCTGGTCAGTCTCATCTAACCCCTAGTCTCTTTGAGCATCTTCTCTCAAAGAAGACCCTTAAAGACAGGAGAGAGGGAGCAAACATTTCTAATATAGGCATACCGTGTTATTGTGCTTCACTTTATTGCACTTTGCAGATGTTGCATTTTGTACAAATTGAAGGTTTGTGGCAACCCTGTGTGGAGCAAGTCTGTTGCAACTATTTTTCCAATAGTATGTGCTCACTTTGTGTCTCTGTGTCACATTTTGGCAATTCTCATAATATTTCAAACTTTTTTCATTATTATTATATCTTTTATGGTGATCTGTGATCAGTGATATTCAATGTTACTATTGTAATTGTTTTGGGGCGCCATGAACTGTGCTCATATAAGATGGTGAATTTAATCGATTGGCCATTCCCTGTTTCTCTCCCTCTCCCTGGGCCTCCCTATTCAGTTAATAACCTTACAATGGCCTCTTCAAACCAAAGCTTGAAATGATTAAGGTTAGTGAGGGAGACATGTCAAAAGCTGAGATAGGCCAAAAGCTATGCCTCTCATGCCAAGCAATTAGCCAAGTTGTGAATGCAAAGGAAAAGTTCTTGAAGAAAATGGAAAGAACAAAAGAATGATAAGAAAGCAAAACAGGTTTATTGCTGATATGGAGAAAGTCTGAGTGGTCTGGAGAGAAGATCAAACCATCCACATTTTCTTAAACCAAAGCCTAATCCAGCGCAAGGCTCTCTCTTCAATTCATTGAAGGCTAAGAGAGATGAGGAGGCTGCAGAAGAGAAGTTTGAAACTAGCAGAGGTTGATTGATGAGATTTAAGGAAAAAAGCTATCTCCATAACATGAAAGGGCAAGGTGAAGCAGCAGGTGCTGAACAAGTTATCCAGAAGGTCTAGGTAATATAATTGATGAAGGTGGCTATACTAAATGACAGATTTTCAATGTAGATGAAATAGCTTTCTATTGGAAGAAGATGCCATCTAGGACTTTTCTTATCTAGGGAGGAGAAGCCAATGCCTGCCTTCAAAGCTTCCATGGTCACACTGACTCTCTTGTTAGGGGCTAATGCAGCTGGTGACTTTAAGTTGAAGCCAGTGCTCATGTACCATTCTGAAAATTCTAGAGCCAGAAAGAATTATGCTAAATCTACTCTGCCTGTGCTCTGTAAATGAAATAACAAAGACTGAATGACAGCACATGTTTACAAAATGGTTTAATGAATATTTAAAGCCCACTGTTGAAAATTACTGCTCAGAAAAAAAATCCCTTCCAAAAATATGACTGCTCATTGACAACACATCTAGTCACCCAACAGCTCTGATGGAGAAGGACAATAAAATGAATGCTGTTTTCATGCCTACTAACACAACATCCATTCTACAGCCCATGGATCAAGGAGTCATTTCAAGTTTCAAATCTTATTATTTAAGCAATACATTTTGTAAGGCTGTAGCTGCCATGGATTGTGACTCCTCTGATGGATCTGAGCAACGTCAACTGAAAACCTCTGGAAAGGATTCACCATTCTAGATGCCATTAAGAACATTTGTGATTCATGGGAGGAGATCAAAATACCAACACTAACAGGAATTTGGAAGTTGATTCCAACCCTCATGGATAACTTTGCGGTTCAAAGACTTTAGTGCAGGAAGTTCCTGCAGATGTAATAGAAATAGCAAGAGAACTAGAATTAGAAGTGGAGCCTGAAGATGTGACTGGATTGCTGCAATCTCATGATAAAACTTAAACGGATGAGGAATTGCTTCTTAGGAATGAGCAAAGAAAGTGGTTTCTTGAGATGGAATCTACTCCAGGTGAAGATGCTGTGAACATTGTTGAAATGACAACAAAGGCTTTAGAATATTATATTAACTTAGTTGATAAAGCAGCAGCTGAGTTTGAGAAGACTGACTCCAATGCTGAAAGGAGTTCTACTTTGGGTACAATGCTATCAAACAGCATTGCATGCTACCAAGAAATCTTTAATAAAAGGAAGAGTCAATTGATACCACAAACTTCATTGTTGTTTTATTTTAAGAAATCACCATAGCCATCCCAACCTTCAGCAACCACCACTCGGATCAGTTGGAAGCCATCAATATTGAAGGAAGACCCTCCAGCAGCAAAAAAGATTACAACTCACTGCAAGCTCAGATAATAGCATTTTTTTTAGCAATAAAGTATATTTAATAAAGATACATAAATTATTTTTTAGACATAATGCTATTGCACACTTAATAAACTACAGTATAGTGTAAACTTAACTTTTTTTTTTTTTGGCCAGGAAAATCCGACTTTTATTTCTTAAATACTGTGAAGGGAGGAGGGAGAGGACAGTCCCTTGATGAGGGAGGGCCACAGAGCAAAGAGCTAGGGATCATCGGCAAAGGCCCGATGGGCCTTGGGGAAATAAACTTAACTTTTATAGGCATTTGGAAACGAAAAAATTTGTGTGACTCGCTATATTGTGATATTCACTTTATTGCAGTGGTCTGGAACCAATCCCACGTATCTCCGAGGTATGCCTGTATCTGAAATATGCCATTACATGCTTGCTTTACACATGCCAACTCCTTCAAGTGGTTACAACCACCCTGCATTATGGATGGTGCTAGCCTCATTTTATAGATGAGAAAACTGGGGCTCACAGGTAGTTTGTGATGGAATTGGATTTCCAGCTCAGGTCTGTTTTGCCTCAAATCCCATGTTTTTTCCAATAGGTAACATTGCCTTCTCTGCAAAAAGAGAGAGTTCACATTTCAAAGCTAAGCTATATTCTATGAGAGGAGAAAGGCTATGGAAAGGCAGTGATATTATCTGCATTTACACAGCTAGTGATTCATTCATACTCAACTGTCATTCAAGTTTACCAATATGGAGTTAATAGGCCATATTCCAGCTTGGAAAATTTATGTAATTTCAATAGCAGAACAACTGGACTATGATGACAATCAAGGTTAATCTCCAGGTTTGCAAATGTGTGGTATCTGAAGTAGATTTATTGCCTTGTGTGTGTGCATTCAGAGAGGCAAGAATAAATGCAATAGTTATCTCTTAGAAAACATGTACAAAATATATTGCAAACTTCTCATATAACTGCAAGCCTCATAATCTATTGTTTAATTCTGATATCAAATATCTAATGCCAGAAAGATCCCTGAATTTGTCACTGCATGTCTGATATTCTTAAATGCAGGAAACTTTCTGCAACTCTTAGGATAGCAAAAATATAGGAAACTGATCTAGGGCATTCTGTTTCTTTAGGAATCCAACAAATATTAAACTTACAATTGTTCCCTGCTGGGATTTTGTATATAATTAAATTATTTCCACACCACCAAAAGGCAAGGTGATTCAATCATAAAAACAAAACAAAAAAAGCCTGTTCAAAATAATTTTTTGCATGAGGTGGAAAATAACCAAATAAATAACTTTCAAAAATGCAATCAATAAAGAGTGAACCCTTATTTTTTTGTTATTACTTTTTGGTCATCTACTTTTATATGGAGTATAATTTGCTATCTTGGAAAATATTTCTCTAGATGTGAATGGAAAGCAAGAGAGTATGTTTGCTAAAATTTAAAACCTCCAATGCTGGCAAATTAAAAAAAGAAAATTCTTATGATAACCAATTAACAGTCTATCCTGCAGGGCTTATTTCTGTAAGTAAATTCAGAATGCATACCACTTAGCATAAGGACAGAATTGAAAAAAACAATCCCTAAATTCAATACAGAATTATTGGCCAAACCACGGGAGAGGATTCTTTGTCATGATTAGGTGAGGTAATACAAAAGTAGAGGAAGCTGTGAACAATAAAGACCCTAACTCTGAGATCTGTTTTTATTTCTGTGTTGTTACAGTAGCTAAATCACTAATAAAAGGAAATCCCTAAACCTCTTCTCCCTAGGGGTCTGAGATGCATAATACAACATTCTACCGTGCACTATTCAATATGGTCCACTGTCACCTTGGATATGGTCAAAGTTTATTCCAATGAATGACAATAGCTTATGCTTCTTGGCCTTTACTTTTTAAACATCAACTTGTTAACAGCAACGTTCCTTAAATTTAGTGATCATTGTGTTACGATAACTCAACATATTGTCATGTATCATGTGTCCTCTTCCCAAGCCTCTGTATGCCTCGTGGACAATGCCGATTTCTCGGTTGATGGAGCGGGAAGCAAGAGTGGGTCATGGCAATGTCACACAGCCTTAATCCAGATGTAAATTTCCACATCTGATCACACTTAAACAATCCGAGAAACTCGTCAAGCATATGAATGCATGGTAGTTATTCGCTGCCCTGGGGGGTGGGCTGCGCTCTGATGTGAGTGGTGGACCTTGGAGAAGTGACCAAATACTCTCTTGGCTCCGGGTTCTACCCCTCCTGCATCTCTGGTGGGAAGCCAGGGGCAAAGTGCGCAGGGCGGGGAGGGGAAAGGCGTTCAGAGGCTTTTATAATTAACAGGGCCCCCGGGGGCCGGCCCCCCCCCCGCCGCAGGAAGACTGCATAGGTGGCGCACAGAGTGCGCCACGCAACAGCAGGGGGCGCCATTTGCATGGTCGGGAAAGTGAATGTCACCCCCTGGAACTGTGTGACCTGGCAGCCACCCCCACCGCCAGAGCCTGTGCCTTCCTCTCACATGCTTACGGGTCATTTTCTGCCACAGTTTTCTGCTTTCAGATATCTGTTCATAAATTTAAACAAATATCAGTAGCGCTGGAACAATCGTCAAGGGGCAGAATGGCATACTGGGCGCTCGAGCTTTTGAGCTGTCGGAGAGGTTTTGTTGGCTGAATAGCGAACAAAGTCATGGGCCCATCCCAGTGAAAAAAAGGGGGGGAAGGGGGACAAAACTCTTACTCCAGTGACTTCAAATAGTTTTGTGTCAGATACTTGTCTCCATTTTTGTGGTCTGTTCATACAATGGAGTATTATTCAGTCACAGAAAGACATGAAGTTTTGATATATACTACAAGGTGGATGAACCTCAAAACATTATGCTAAGTGAATGAAGCCAGACACAAAAGGTCACATATTGCATAATTCCACTTATATGAAATATCCAGAAGAGGTAGCTCCATAGAGATAGAACGCAGAATGCTGGCTACCAGGGACTGGGGGAAAGGGGTATTACAGATTGAACTGTGCCCCTCACAACATATGTCAGGGTCCTAACCTCCAGTCCTGTGACTGTGACCCTATTTGGAAATAAGCTCTTTGAAGATGTTATTAGCTGAGATGAGGCCGAACCCATTAAGGAGGGTCCTAATCCAGTATGACTCGGGTCCTTGTAAGAAGAGGAAATTTGGACACAACCGTGGGATAAGGCAGAGATTGAGCTATCCATGAATTGCTGGCAAGCCCACCAGAACGATGGCCCTGCCAACACCTTAACTTGGACTTCTAGCCCCCAGAACTGTGAGTCAATACATTTCTGTTGTTTTAAGCCAGTCTGTGGTACTTTGTTATGGCAGTCTTAGGAAACTAAGAGAGAGGGACTGTGGAGTAACTGCTTACTGGGTACTGGGTTTCCTTTCAGGGTGATGAGAATGTTTCAGAAGTAGATAGAGGTGATGGTTGTACAACATTGTGAATGTAATTAATGCCACTGAATTGTTCACTTTAAAATAATTCATTTTATGTTATGTAAATTTCCCCTCGATAAAAAAAAATACAAAAATACAAATTACCTCATATCACTCTTCTGCTCAAAATCCTCCAAAGGTTTTCCATCTCTAACATACATAAGCAAATGAACCCAAACCAAAAGAAACCAAAACAGAAAATTCCAGAGTGCTTAGCACCTTCACAAGGCTCTCCACGGTCTGTCCTAACCAAACTCGGGCCTTGAGTCCTAGCACCTATCACTCTTTCTCCCTCAATTACTTTCTTCATGACACTGATACTCCTCAGTCTGCTGAGTATGTGCCCATCTCAAAGTCTTCAGAACTTGCTGGACCCTTTACCTGCAATCCTCTGCCCCCAGATAGCCTTTTATCACTATCTGACATATACATATACATATACATATACATATACATATACATATACATA